>CAWUFW010014365.1:0-417958 GCA_963921515.1 Calotriton arnoldi | reverse complement strand
TTTGAGGGGTGTGGCCTCAGGCCAGTTACGGCCGCTTGAGCTGAAGCTCCGTGCCGACCCCGCACTCCAGGCTGCAGAAATAAGCTTTCCAGCATTCCACTCCGGAACAAAAGGCAGGTTCCGGCGCCGGAATATGGTTGGAAGCGCTTGGGCATAACATCGCTGCCCTAACCTGAATAACTGGCCCCGAATCGAGAGTTCACGGTTCCGAGCACCGGTGAGCAAGATGGCACCTACCCCAAGCTGACTTGTTGCGGACTACCCTGGTCCCGGCGCTGCGCCGTAGATGGGACCCTGAAGCTGGCAAGTACCGTGTTTCTAAATCTGGAGACCACACCGACCCTTATGATCTTGGGCGGCGGTTCTCGCCGGCGTGTGCCTTGTCACTGGGCCAGCGGCGTGATTGCAGAGACAGACGGAGCGACCAGATGTAATCGATCAAACTGGCGCCCGCCGGTCCTGGTCTCGCCTAGGGCAGCTTCTTGCCCAATATCCAGCAACAGAACCAGTATTTAGTTTACAGTAAGCCCCGGGGCACTGCGTCATTAGACCGGCGGCTGGGCTCTGCACTGCTTTGTGAGATGTGGGGCGGGGCTGGCGGGAGCCCGAAATCAGCTGTTGATACGCTGCCGGCAGTGTCCTCCAAGAACCACAGCAGACGCTTCTGAGGCGGTACTCTCACCGTTGAGGGAAGATGTCCAATCAGCTGACGGGGCCCAGATGTTCTCCCAGGATAAATGACATAACTGAGTTTAACGAAGCCATAGAACTTGAGCCATGCCCAGCTGCTGAATCACGGTGACCAATCAGACTCAACTTGCCTGACTATAAGATGGCAACCAAGCTACAAACCCTACCTATCCTACCATCCTCGCCATTTCCACTCGCCTCCGTCTCTGGACTCAAAACCTTTGGTCACTTCCTGATCTTCACTCATCCGTCAGAGCCCAAACCACATGGCCGATTCCCGGTGGAGCTGCACTGACAGCTTAGGGGAGATTGGCTCTGGCACACCGCTATGGCCGTCACCTACCCAGCCGGACTTTGGACATTTGTTCTCGTCGCTTTCTCCGCTGTTGTTTTCTTCCTATTGACCCTTTGATCCCTTGGCCCTGGACAAGTGTCTCAGCTTTGACGCCTATTTGTAGGGAATGAAACGTTCCACCGGCTGTGGAGACCTAGCTTTTTGACCATTGCCCGGTGGAGCTACCTTGTTAGCTATAGAGGAGATGGGCTGCGGACTTCCCCCTCGGCCGTCACCTACCCAGCCGGACATTGGGCAGACTTTCCTTCGTCTCTCCACCGTATCCCCTCCCTGTTACCCTTTTACTTTACACCCTTCTACGCACCACTAATCAACAGATGTAACTTGTAACTTATGTATTTTTTTTGTAACAAGGTTTTTTGTAACCGATGTAACTTTCCTCAAGTAAAGCGCTCTGATACCTCCGGGTCTAGCCAGTGCTATATAAAACTCTAGTAAATAAATAAATAAATAAATAAATTATTGGTCAGCTGGGCACTTCAAGGAAAAGTCATCTTGCAGCTTGTTGTGGCCCTATAGCTACACAGGTCAATAGGCGTCTACTTTTTTCCTGGTTACAAGGGGAAGCAAGTCCAATCCTTCAAGGCTCTGCTCTAGTTACAGAGATCAGGTCCATTTCTCTCTCTTCTTCCACGGGTCCCTAAAGTATGACTAAAAAGGGTGTATTGAGGTTCCATATTAATGCTTGGTACCAACTAGTGTATTGCTCCTAATGGCGCCCAAAGTGAATGGGTAAAAGTTCCTAGGGGTAAACCTACCTGCTTTTGAAACTGTTCCTGTTTGCCCTTCTGTAAACAATCCCACAGTGCCCCCTCACTCTCAAAATCCAAGATGGAGAAATCCTTTTCTCTTTATGCAGAGCCTGTGTGCACTGCCCTCCCAGATGTATGATATCTCGTATCCCCTATGTTGCATGGGTTACCCTTTAGCCATTGAGCAATTTATTTTACCTTTTATTTGATAGCAGACTACAGAATCTTTTCACATTTTGTACATCATTTCACAAGATTTTGCCTCCGGTAGCTTTTAGGGGATACCAATTATAATAGCCTATACGGCCTATAATATTTGGTATCCCCAGCATTTCTCGGGTTAGAAGTTACCAGGATTCAATTTGACATTGCCTTCAGTTGGATGTAGGAGCACAGTATTTCTATACCAAATAGCACCCTTCCTTTTGCTTTCCAACATAATTTACTATGGGGATACCAAATATTATGGCTCACACATTGCCGTAATATCTCGTATCCCCTATGTTTCATGGGTTACCATTTAGCCGTTGACCAATTGAATTAGCTTTTTATTTGATAGCAGACTACAGTATCTTTTCACATTTTGTACATCATTCCACAAGATTTTGCCTCCAGTACCCTTAGGGGATACCAATTATAATAGCCTATACGGCCTATAATATTTGGTATCCCCAGCGTTTCTCGGGTTAGAAGTTACCAGGATTCAATTTGACATCGCCTTATGTTGGATGGAGGAGCACAGTATTTCTATACCAAATGGCACCCTTCCTTTTGCTTTCCAAGATCATTAACTATAGGGATACCAAATAATATGGCTCACGCATTGCCATAATATCTCGTATCCCCTATGTTTCATGGGTTACCCTTTAGCCATTGACCAATTGAATTTGCCTTTTATTTGATAGCAGACTACAGTATCTTTTTACATTTTGTACATCATGCCACAAGATTTTGCCTCCGGTACCCTTAGGGGATACCAATTATAATAGCCTATACGGCCTATAATATTTGGTATCCCCAGCGTTTCTCGGGTTAGAAGTTACCAGGATTCAATTTGACATCGCCTTATGTTGGATGGAGGAGCACAGTATTTCTATACCAAATGGCACCCTTCCTTTTGCTTTCCAACATCATTTACTATAGGGATACCAAATATTATGGCTCACGCATTGCTGTAATATCTCGTATCCCCTATGTTTCATGGGTTACCCTTTAGCCATTGACTAGTTGAAATTGCCTTTTATTTGATAGCAGGTTACAGTACCTTTTCACATTTTGTACATCATTCCATAAGAATTTACATCCAGTACGCTTAGGGGATACCAAATATAATAGCCTATATGGCGTATAATATTTGGTATCCCCTGTGTTTCTCGCGTTGGAACTTACCAGGGTTTAATTTGATAGAGTCTTATGTTGGATGGGTGAGCACAGTGTTGCTATGCCAAGTAGCACCCTTCCTTTTGCTTTACAACATCGTTTACTATGAGGATACCAAATATTATGACTCATGTAGTGCTGTAATATCTTGTATCCCCTATGTTTCATGGGTTAACCTTTAGCCATTGACCAGTTGAAGTTGCCTTTTGTTTGATAACAGACTACAATACCTTCTCACATTTTTACATCACTCCACAAGATTTTACATCCGGTTCCCTTAGGGGATACCAAATATAATGGCCTTTACCGTCTACAATATTTGGTATCCCCAGTGTTTCTCGGGTTAGAAGTTACCAGGATTCAATATGACATCACCTTATGTTGCATGGGGTGCACAGTATTTCTATACCAAATATCACCCTTCTTTTTGCTTTCCAACATCATTTAATATGGGGATACCAAATATTATGGCTCACGCATTGCTGTAATATCTCGTATCCCCTATGTTTCATGGGTTACCAATTAGCCATTGACTAGTTGAATCTGCCTTTTGTTTGCTAGCAGACTACAGTATCTTTTCACACTTTGTAAATCATTCCACAAGATTTTGCATCTGGTACCCTTAGGGGATACCAAATATAATAGCCTATACAGCCTATAATATTTGGTTCCCCAGTGTTTCTCGGGTTAGAATTTACCAGGATTCAATTTGACATCGCCTTATGTTGGATGGAGGAGCACAGTATTTCTATACCAAATGGCACCCTTCCTTTTGCTTTCCAACATCATTTACTATGGGGATACCAAATAATATGGCTCACACATTGCTTAATATCTCGTATCCCCTATGTTTCATGGGTTACCAATTAGCCATTGACTAGTTGAATCTGCCTTTTGTTTGCTAGCAGACTACAGTATATATTCACACTTTGTAAATCATTCCACAAGATTTTGCATCTGGGACCCTTAGGGGATACCAAATATAATAGCCTATACAGCCTATAATATTTGGTATCCCCAGTGTTTCTCGGGTTAGAAGTTACCAGGATTCAATTTGACATCGCCTTATGTTGGATGGAGGAGCACAGTATTTCTATACCAAATGGCACCCTTCCTTTTGCTTTCCAACATCATTTACTATGGGGATACCAAATAATATGGCTCACACATTGCTGTAATATCTTGTATCTCCTATGTTTCACGGGTTACCCTTTAGCCATTGACTAGTTGAAATTGCCTTTTGTTTGATAGTATCTTTTCACATTTTGTACATCATTCCACAAGATTTTGCATCTGTACCCTTAGGGATAACAACTATAATAGCCTATACGGCCTGTAATATTTGGTAACCCCAGTGTTTCTCGGGTTAGAAGTTATCAGGATTCAATTTGACTTTGCCTTTTGTTAGATGCGGGAGCACAGTATTTCTATACAAAATAGCACCCTTCCTTTTGCTTTCCAACATCATTTACTATGGGGATACCAAATATTATGGCTCATGCATTGCTGTAATAGCTCGTATCCCCTGTTTCATTTGTTACCCTTTACCCATTGACCAGTTGAAATTGCCTTTTGTTTGATAGCAGACTACAGTATCTTTTCACATTTTGTACATCATTCCACAAGATTTTTCATCTGTACCCTTAGGGGATACCAAATATAATAGCCTATACGGCCTATAATAATTGGTATCCCCAGTGTTTCTTGGGTTAGAAGTTACCAGGATTCAATTTGACTTCGCCTTATGTTGGAGGCGGGAGCACAGTATTTCTATACCAAATAGCACCATTCCTTTTGCTTTCCAACATCATTTACAATGCGGATACCAAATATTATGGCTCACGCATTGCCGTAATATCTCGTATCCCCTAAGTTTCATGGGTTACCCTTTAGCCATTGATCAATTGAATTTGCCTTTGATTTGATAGCAGACTACAGTATCTTTTCACATTTTGTACATCATTCCACACGATTTTGCCTCCGGTACCCTTAAGGGGTACCAAATATAATAGCCTATACGGCCTATAATATTTGGTATCCCCAGCCTTTCTCGGGTTAGAAGTTACCAGGATTCAATTTGACATCTCCTTATGTTGGATGGAGGAACACAGTATTTCTATACCAAATAGCACCCTTCCTTTTGCTTTCCAACATCATTTACTATGGGGATACCAAATATTACGGCTCATGCATTGCTGTAATATCTTGTATCCCCTATGTTTCATGGGTTACCCTTTAGCCATTGACCAATTTAGTTTGCCTTTTATGTGATAGCAGACTACAGTATCTTTTCACATTTTGTACATCATTCCACAAGATTTTGCATCCAGTACCCTTAGGGGATACCAAATATAATAGCCTATACACAGACTGCTACAGGGTTAGAGGGTTCAATGACAGAATATCAATGCACAGAATATCAATACACAAAAATATTGGAAAATAAATATTGTGAACAAAAATATAGCCTTTCTATACTTATCTAAGAAAACAACAATTATGAAGAACAAAAATATTGCTGTTAACAATATTGTTTTTACTAATATTGAATACAAAAATATCATTCCCTATAAACAAACATATAAATTGTCAAAAATATCGCATCACACAATGACAACAGTAATATCGCAAAAATAAGTACATTTATAATTACTCATCATAAAAATAATGACATTATACGTCAAAGAAAAACATTAAAACAAACAATAAATAACATATACACATATTTTAACAATAGAATATTCACATTATATTACCAAATCAATATAAATAAACCCAAGAAAATAGAACTCAATACATAACATCAATAGAATAAATATGTATAATCACTACCTTTATACCACAATTTATATATATATATATATATAAATAAATTATATATATATATATATATATATATATATATATATATATATATATATATTATCTACTGGCGGTCGCCAGTAGATAGTTATTAGTTACAACCTATTATCCATAGGAAATCCGCGACATTCTATTTGAAATAACTCTCTTGCCGGTTGACGTATCTTCGCAAAATTTTCAAACTTTGTGGGGCGCTCCGGTCCGCTCCTACCCTGAAAGTCTCGGGGATTCGTCAAGCTGGGGCCGAGAAAAAAGGGGGTCCCAAAACGCGTTTTCCCCATGCAATTTTCCATAGGAAACTTTAGACACGGCTACAGCCTGAACTGCTGAACGGAATTACACCAAATTTGGCAAAGAGGTAGTTCTTGGTTCAGAAAGAACCCTTTTTGTTAAATGGTGTAAATCCGTTCAGTAGTTGCTGAGAAAATCAAAAGTAAAAAGATAGATATATCTAGGGCCGCGGATCCTCCCGAGCACGAGCTTTATGTTAATTGGCTGTCAACACTCCAAATCAGGAAGTGTTGGCAGCCATTTTGTCCGAGGGACAGAAACAAGTGCGCAAAGCGCACAAAGGGGGCAGGGTAGAAACACCCTGACCCCCTAGGTCTGCTCAGGGGGTCCCACAAGGACCCCCTGGGCAAAAAAAAAATTTTTTTTGTTAAAAAAATTGGCAGGATGCGCTCAGGGAGCGCGAATCCTGCCGAAAAAATCGAAGCGCTGTCTCCCGCGCTCGATAGTTAATTGGCCCCGGGTGGGCCAAGTCCCGGGGCATGCTGGGGGGTTAATTTATGTGTGGGGGCCTCTAAGGCCTCCCAAGCCCCGGGGACCACCACCCCCGGGGCTTTATGTAGAGACGGTGCGGGAGGGCTCTGAGCTCTCCCGCAGCCCCGGGGACCACCACCTCCCGGGGCTTCTTTTTTAAATTAAAACCTGTGTGGGGGCTCCAGCTCCCACACGCCCGAGGACCACCACCTCCCGGGGCACTAAGAAAATTAAAATGGGGGTCCGTTTTGGACTCCCAAGCCCCGGGGACCACCACCTCCCCGGGCTTTCAAAATGTAGGAGGGGGCCGCGCGGCCCCCTCCTGGAGCCTGTGGTGGCCCTGGGGACCGCCACCCCCAGGGTCGGCTCCTGCAGTGTCCCGGGTGCCTACCCCCGGGACACTGCTGTTTGCAATGACAGGACGGGAGCCTCGCGGCCCCGTCCTGTCATTGCAATCTTGCTTTGGATATTGGAAGAGAGAGCAGGGAAACCTGCTCTCTCTTCCAATATCCAAAGCCGATAGCTTTTCCACATGGGGAGCTGCATCTTAGCAGCTCCCCATGTGTAGCAATGCCGGCTCCCGTAGGACACGGGAGCCGGCGGGACTGTGGGGGCTTGGGGACCCCCCACAGTCCCCAACGAGAGGCCAGGCCCCGGGGATGGGGTCCCCGGGGCCATAGTGGCCACGGAGGGGGCCACGCAGCCCCTCCCCAAAGTAAAATGATTTTTTTTAAAAGTGCAAGGCCGGCCCGGGGATGGGGTCCCCGGGGCCTTAAATGGCCTGGAGGAGGGGGCCACGCAGCCCCCTCCAAATAAAAAAAAGAGGCCATGCCCCGGGGATGGGGTCCCCGGGCCAATACAGGCCCAGGGAAGGGGGCCACGCGGCCCCCTTCCCGTTTTTTTTTTTAATTTTAATTTAAGTGAGGGTAAGGCCCTGGGGGATGGGGTCCCCAGGGCCTAAAAATAGGAAAAGGAAGGGGGCCACACAGCCTCCCTTCAGGGGAAAAAAACAAAAAAAAACGATCGGGCCCGTAGGCCCCGCCCCTTCCTTCACCACTCTGCAAACGCGCCTGGCGCGCTTGCAGAGGGGGAACGAATCCCTTGAATACTGGGGGTCCCTGGGGCCAACTAGCCCACCAGGAACCTCCAGTATGCGCCAGGGGCTGCCTTGCAGAGAGGTGTACAGAGGCCACGCCCCTTTTACACCTCTCTGCAACGCAGCTCTATGGCGCTTTTGGAGGTATATGGTGGGCTAGTTGCACCCCAGGGACCCTCAGGATTCAAGGGGAGTTAATCCCTGACTTAAAACGCGCCACGGGGCGTGTTTGCACAGTGGTGAAGGGAGGGGCGGGGCTTCAGGTGACATGTGTGCAAACAGGCCCCGTGGCGCGTTTTAAGATGGGGAATTAAATCCTCTTCAATCCTGAGGGTCCCTGGGGCCAACTAGCCCAACAGGTACGTCCAGAAAGCGCCACAGAGCTGCGTTGCAGAGAGGTGTAAAAGGGGTGTGGCCTCTGTACATGTCTCTGCAACGCAGCCCCTGGCGCATACTGGAGGTTCCTGGTGGGCTAGTTGGCCCGTAGGGACCCTCATGATACAAGGGGACTTAATCCCCCAACTTAAAACGTGCCACGGGGCGCGTTTGCACAGATGTCACCTCAGGCCCCGCCCCTCCCTTCACCATTGTGCAAATATTCCTCTAAAATCAGCCGAAATACGAATTCTGATTTACTCACCTGTTATCAGGAGAGACCTCAGTGCTGCATCTTTCAGCCCAGTACTAATCCTGAAAAGTAATTTTAACCGTACTTACCAGTAACTTGAATTTCCTTCCATAGGCTAACATTGACTGGTTTCACTTGGAAATTCTTCTAAGTGTGGAGTTTTGGAACTTTAAAATATTCCTCTAAAATCAGCCGAAATACGAATTCCGATTTACTCACCTGTTATCAGGAGAGACCTCAGTGCTGTATCTTTCAGCCCAGTACTGGTCCTGAAAAGTAATTTTAACCGTACTTACCAGTAACTTGAATTTCCTTCCATAGGCTAACATTGACTGGTTTCACTTGGAAATTCTTCTAAGTGTGGAGTTTTGGAACTTTAAAATATTCCTCTAAAATCAGCCGAAATACGAATTCCGATTTACTCACCTGTTATCAGGAGAGACCTCAGTGCTGCATCTTTCAGCCCAGTACTGATCCTCAAAAGTAATTTTAACCGTACTTACCAGTAACTTGAATTTCCTTCCATAGGATATCATTGCCTGCTTTTTGCTGAAAAAGTTTCTAAGTGTTGATTTTTGAAACATACAAATATTCCTCTAAAATCAGCCGAAATCCGAATTCTGATTTACTCACCTGTTATCAGGAGAGACCTCAGTGCTGCATCTTTCAGCCCAGTACTGGTCCTGAAAAGTAATTTTAACCGTACTTACCAGTAACTTGAATTTCCTTCCATAGGCTAACATTGACTGGTTTCACTTGGAAATTCTTCTAAGTGTGGAGTTTTGGAACTTTAAAATATTCCTCTAAAATCAGCCGAAATACGAATTCCGATTTACTCACCTGTTATCAGGAGAGACCTCAGTGCTGCATCTTTCAGCCCAGTACTAATCCTGAAAAGTAATTTTAACCGTACTTACCAGTAACTTGAATTTCCTTCCATAGGCTAACATTGACTGGTTTCACTTGGAAATTCTTCTAAGTGTGGAGTTTTGGAACTTTAAAATATTCCTCTAAAATCAGCCGAAATACGAATTCCGATTTACTCACCTGTTATCAGGAGAGACCTCAGTGCTGTATCTTTCAGCCCAGTACTGGTCCTGAAAAGTAATTTTAACCGTACTTACCAGTAACTTGAATTTCCTTCCATAGGCTAACATTGACTGGTTTCACTTGGAAATTCTTCTAAGTGTGGAGTTTTGGAACTTTAAAATATTCCTCTAAAATCAGCCGAAATACGAATTCCGATTTACTCACCTGTTATCAGGAGAGACCTCAGTGCTGCATCTTTCAGCCCAGTACTGATCCTCAAAAGTAATTTTAACCGTACTTACCAGTAACTTGAATTTCCTTCCATAGGATATCATTGCCTGCTTTTCGCTGAAAAGTTTCTAAGTGTTGATTTTTGAAACATACAAATATTCCTCTAAAATCAGCCGAAATCCGAATTCTGATTTACTCACCTGTTATCAGGAGAGACCTCAGTGCTGCATCTTTCAGCCCAGTACTGGTCCTGAAAAGTAATTTTAACCGTACTTACCAGTAACTTGAATTTCCTTCCATAGGCTAACATTGACTGGTTTCACTTGGAAATTCTTCTAAGTGTGGAGTTTTGGAACTTTAAAATATTCCTCTAAAATCAGCCGAAATACGAATTCCGATTTACTCACCTGTTATCAGGAGAGACCTCAGTGCTGTATCTTTCAGCCCAGTACTGGTCCTGAAAAGTAATTTTAACCGTACTTACCAGTAACTTGAATTTCCTTCCATAGGCTAACATTGACTGGTTTCACTTGGAAATTCTTCTAAGTGTGGAGTTTTGGAACTTTAAAATATTCCTCTAAAATCAGCCGAAATACGAATTCCGATTTACTCACCTGTTATCAGGAGAGACCTCAGTGCTGCATCTTTCAGCCCAGTACTGATCCTCAAAAGTAATTTTAACCGTACTTACCAGTAACTTGAATTTCCTTCCATAGGATATCATTGCCTGCTTCTTGCTGAAAAAGTTTCTAAGTGTTGATTTTTGAAACATACAAATATTCCTCTAAAATCAGCCGAAATCCGAATTCTGATTTACTCACCTGTTATCAGGAGAGACCTCAGTGCTGCATCTTTCAGCCCAGTACTGGTCCTGAAAAGTAATTTTAACCGTACTTACCAGTAACTTGAATTTCCTTCCATAGGCTAACATTGACTGGTTTCACTTGGAAATTCTTCTAAGTGTGGAGTTTTGGAACTTTAAAATATTCCTCTAAAATCAGCCGAAATACGATTCCGATTTACTCACCTGTTATCAGGAGAGACCTCAGTGCTGCATCTTTCAGCCCAGTACTGATCCTCAAAAGTAATTTTAACCGTACTTACCGGTAACTTGAATTTCCTTCATAGGCTAACATTGACTGGTTTCACTTGGAAATTCTTCTAAGTGTGGAGTTTTGGAACTTTAAAATATTCCTCTAAAATCAGCCGAAATACGAATTCCGATTTACTCACCTGTTATCAGGAGAGACCTCAGTGCTGTATCTTTCAGCCCAGTACTGGTCCTGAAAAGTAATTTTAACCGTACTTACCGGTAACTTGAATTTCCTTCCATAGGCTAACATTGACTGGTTTCACTTGGAAATTCTTCTAAGTGTGGAGTTTTGGAACTTTAAAATATTCATCTAAAATCAGCCGAAATACGAATTCCGATTTACTCATCTGTTATCAGGAGAGACCTCAGTGCTGCATCTTTCAGCCCAGTACTGATCCTCAAAAGTAATTTTAACCGTACTTACCAGTAACTTGAATTTCCTTCCATAGGATATCATTGCCTGCTTTTTGCTGAAAAAGTTTCTAAGTGTTGATTTTTGAAACATACAAATATTCCTCTAAAATCAGCTGAAATACGAATTCCGATTTACTCACCTGTTATAAGGAGAGACCTCAGTGCTGTATCTTTCAGCCCAGTACTGGTCCTGAAAAGTAATTTTAACCGTACTTACCAGTAACTTATATTTTCTTCCATAGGAATCCATTGTCTGGTTTTCAGCAGAAAAGTTTCAAAGTGTCGATTTTCACAAACTACAAATATTCCTTAAAAATCGCCTGTATGACTTAAACGCATTCTTTCAACTGTTTACAGGAGATGCACCAGTGCTGGATCCAGGATCCAACACTGAGTAAGAAAAAGTAACGATAACAGTTTTTACCTGCTAAGTGAATTTCCTTTCATAGGATAACATTGGTGATTCTATGAGAAAAAGTTTCTAAGTGTCAACTTTTAAAATACAATAATATTCCTTAAAAATCACGACTGTAACCAAAACGCTTTTACTCAACTGTTTACAGGAGATGTACCAGGACTGAATCTAGGATCCAGTCCTGTGGTTAGAAAAGTAATCCATAAAGTAACTAATTGCATTTAACTAGAAATTCACATTGAGCTGAATGTTGCATTGTGTTTGAAAATGTGTTGCCCATTGCAACAACTGTAACTACTGTACTTAAAAGTCTATTGCCTATGTGCAAAGTATTTAAACTAAAGTAATTCATTCTGAGAAAGTATTTTTGTAATGTAATGTATAATGTAATTACAATGTAATTTAAAAAATAAAATATGTAAAAGAAATTGTTTCTAAAAATGTAGTAAATCAGTATGAAAAAATTAATATAAAAATTAATACATTTAAAAATAGTCATTTAAAAAACCTTTGAAATTCACTGAAAAAACCGTAGGTTTCAGGCACGTTATAGTTACAAATTAGCATTTTAAAAACCTTTGAAATTCACTGAAAAAACCATAGGTTTCAGACACGTTATAGTTAGAAATTAGCATTTAAAAAACCTTTGAAATTCACTGAAAAAACCATAGGTTTTAGGGACAGTTATAGTTAGTTGGACATTGCACTCGTACAAAACCCGTGAAATTCCCCGTTATAGTTAGTTCAGCTAACTATAACTCGCGCCCGCAATGCACTGCTGATGACGTCACATATTACATCACTCATGACATGGTCAGTGACATCACTGATGACATCACTGATGACATCTCAAATGACATCACTGATGACATCATCCACGTGATAATCTGATGCAGCTCCTCACACCCTAATATAACCTTTGATACACCCAATCTAAATTACAGAGTGCCATTCGCAAAACCATAGACACTCCAACACCAATAACTACATACCCACTCACTGATTCTTAGGTCTACACACACACATCCACTCACTCACCCGTACAGTCACTCATACTTATGGTCACTCAGTACAGGACTATCATATGCACTCTTACTCCTATATAGACACTCAAACACCGCCACTCATCCATAGAGGTACTCACACACCTAGTCAGTCATGCAAATAATTAAACACACTGCCATTTACTCACCTATACAGTTATACACACACCAGCTCACTTAATCATACAAATACTAGCACATTGTTACGCTCTTATACAATCACTGATACAAGCACACACTCATCCATACAGCCACTATCACAATCACTCACTCTCGCTTATAGCTATTTATATACTCCAATACACATATATACTGCCTTTCACATATGTAGTTACTCACACATGTACCACTGGGACATACATTCACTCACTAACACACTCTTACACACACTTACCCACCCATACAGTCTATCACAGATGCACTCTTGAAACCATCCACCCAGTGAATCACCCACTCACACATCTATGCACAGTCGCACACACCCCATCCACACAAACACTCAGGCACCCATACAGATACTCATAGAACCAATCAATAACCCATATAGACACTCATGTAGCTATTCGCAAATCCATGCATCCACTTACACACCAACAGACGGATACAGACATTCACACAGTTTAGTCACTAACCCATGCATTCAGTAAGATACGTTTAATCACTCACTTGTAGAGTCAGTCACGCACGTACTAAATCATCCATTCAGACACTTATACACCCACTCATTCTTCAATACGCCTTTCCCTATATATATTAAACATATTTAAACTTTACAGAAACACACAGTCACTGGATGATGTCATCAGTGATGTCATTTGAGATGTCATCAGTGATGTCATCAGTGATGTCACTGACCATGTCATGAGTGATGTAATATGTGACGTCATCAGCAGTGCATTGCGGGGGCGCGAGTTATAGTTAGCTGAACTAACCATAACGGGGGAATTTCACGGGTTTTGTACGAGTGCAATGTCCAACTAACTATAACTGTCCCTAAAACCTATGGTTTTTTCAGTGAATTTCAAAGGTTTTTTAAATGCTAATTTCTAACTATAACGTGTCTGAAACCTATGGTTTTTTCAGTGAATATATATATATATATATATATATATATATATATATATATATATATATATATATATATATGTATATATATATATATATATCAAACACCACAGGTTGCCTGTAATGAAGGAGCCCGCCAAAGGTAAGTGCATAGCTAACAATCTTTATGGAGAATCAACAGCGAGGACACAAAGTTGCAACAACAGGGGTGAAAGTCCAGCCTAACGCGTTTCCTGCATTTCGCACTTCTTCAGAGGCAACGGACCTAGACGAGGCATTCAGCACGGCACAATTCGGGCAACACTTTTAAAGTAGTAAGTCCCGCCTCAGTGGGCGTGGCCAACCTCCGTGGCCTGATGGAACAAAGTGTTGCCCGAATTGTGCCGTGCTGAATGCCTCGTCTAGGTCCGTTACCTCTGAAGAAGTGCAAAATGCAGGAAACGCGTTAGGCTGGACTTTCACCCCTGTTGTTGCAACTTTGTGTCCTCGCTGTTGATTCTCCATAAAGATTGTTGGCTATGCACTTACCTGTGGCAGGCTCCTTCATTACAGGCAACCTGTGGTGTTTGATGTTGTACGGCCTGCCTGAGCCGGGAAGAGAGCCCCGAGGCTGGTTCAGCCTTTCTAACGGAGACGTCAACCGACGCCTCCGCCTGGAGACGGGTAGCCTGTTGTGGAGGAGTGACAAAGACAGCGGGGACCCGAGTTTTGCAGCATGACCCACTTGGGATAAAATTTGACAAGAGAAGTACAGCGCGACCCCTCACTTGAGCAATACTCGGGACCACAAGTTCCATCAGGCCACGGAGGTTGGCCACGCCCACTGAGGCGGGACTTACTACTTTAAAAGTGTTGCCCGAATTGTGCCGTGCTGAATGCCTCGTATAGGTCCGTTGCCTCTGAAGAAGTGCGAAATGCAGGAAACGCGTTAGGCTGGACTTTCACCCCTGTTGTTGCAACTTTGTGTCCTCGCTGTTGATTCTCCATAAAGATTGTTGGCTATGCACTTACCTGTGGCGGGCTCCTTCATTAATCAATCAATCAATCAATCAATCAATCAATCAATCATATCATTTGTAAAGCGCACTACTCACCCGTGAGGGTCTCAAGGCGCTGGGGTGGGGAATGCTGCTACTGCTCGAAAAGCCAGGTCTTGAGGAGTTTTCTGAAGGTCAGCAGGTCTTGGGTCTGCCGTAGGTGGATGGGGAGGGTGTTCCAGGTCTTGGCGGCGAGGTGGGAGAACGATCTGCCACCGGAGGTCGCTCTTCGGAAGCGGGGGACAGTGGCGAGGGTGAGGTCGGCGGAGCGGAGCTGGCGGGTGGGGGTGTAGAAGCTGAGTCGTCTGTTAAGGTACATTGGTCCGGTGTTGTGGAGTGCCTTGTGTGCGTGGGTGAGGAGTTTGAAGGTTATCCTCTTGTTGACCGGGAGCCAGTGCAGGTCTCTCAGGTGGGGTGTGATGTGGCTGCGGTGAGGGATGTCGAGGATCAGGCGTGCAGAGGCGTTCTGGATGCGTTGGAGCCGTTTCAGGAGTTTGGCCGAGGCTCCTGCGTAGAGGGCGTTTCCGTAGTCCAACCTGCTGCTGACGAGGGCCTGGGTGACCGTTCTTCTCGTTTCAGTGTGGATCAACTTGTAGATCCTGCGGAGCATGCGGAGGGTGTTGAAGCAGGCGGAGGAGACAGCGTTGACCTGTTTAGTCATGGAGAGGGTGGAGTCGAGGATGACCCCTAGGTTGCGTGCGTGGTCGGTGGGTGTTGGGGCGGTTCCCAGTGCGGTCGGCCACCAGGAGTCATCCCAGGCCAAAGGGGTGGATCCGAGGATGAGGACCTCCGTCTTGTCCGAGTTCAGCTTCAGTCGGCTGTTCCTCATCCATTCAGCGACGGCCTTCATTCCTTCATGAAGGTTGGTTTTGGCGGTGTGGGGGTCCTTGGTGAGGGAGAGGATCAGCTGGGTGTCATCAGCGTAGGAGATGATGTTGAGGTCGTGCTGACGGGCGACGTGGGCGAGCGGTGCCATGTGGATGTTAAACAGAGTTGGGCTGAGGGAAGAGCCCTGCGGTACGCCGCAGATGATCTCGGTGGCTTCGGAGCGGAAGGGGGGAAGGCGGACGCTCTGTGTCCTAACGGAGAGGAAGGAGGTGGTCCAGTCCAGGGCCTTCTCTTGGATCCCGGCGTTGTGGAGGCGTGTGTGGTGGCAGACCATGTCGAAGGCGGCTGACAGGTCCAGGAGGATGAGGGCCTCCGTTTCTTTGTTGTCCAGCAGGGACTTGATGTCATCGGTGGCGGCGATGAGGGCAGTCTCGGTGCTGTGGTTGCTGCGGAACCCGGACTGGGAAGGGTCCAGGATGTTGTTCTCCTCGAGGTAGCGGGTCAGTTGTTTGTTGACGGTCTTCTCGATGACCTTTGCCGGGAACGGGAGCAGGGAGATGGGCCGGAAGTTCTTGAGGTCCTTGGGGTCCGCCTTGGGTTTCTTGAGTAAGGCGTTGATCTCGGCGTGCTTCCAGCTCTCCGGGAAGGTTGCTGTCTCGAAGGAGGTGTTGATGACTTTCCGGAGATGGGGTGCGATGGCTGTGCTGGCTTTGTTGAAGATGTGGTGTGGGCATGGGTCTGACGGAGATCCGGAGTGGATGGTGTTCATGATCTTGATGGTGTCATCGTCGTTGATGTTGGTCCAGGACAGCAGGCGGTTGGTGCGGATGGTGGTCGTGGGGGCGGAGGTCTCAGTGGTTGTCGGGGCGGGCGTGGCGTTGAAGCTGTCGTGGATGTCTGCGATCTTGCGGTGGAAGAAGGTGGCCAGCGAGTCGCACAGGTCTTGCGAGGGTGGGACGTCGTTGGTGTTGGAGCTGGGGTTGGAGAGTTCCTTCACAATGTTGAAGAGCTCTTTGCTGTTGTGCGCGTAGTTGTCTAGGCGGTCTTTGAAGGAGGCCCTTTTGGCGGATCTGATGAGGTGATGGTGTCTGCAGGTGGCGTTCTTGTGGGCTGCGTGGCTGTCCGGTGTTCGTTCACGGAGTCAGATCTTCTCCAGCTTTCTGCAGGTTTGCTTGGAGGCCCGGAGGTCTTCAGTGAACCAGCTGGCTTTCTTGTTGGTGTGACTGTTGGAGGGTTTCTTGATCGGGGCGAGGGTGTTGGCGCAGTCGTTGATCCACTGTCGGAGGTTGCAGGCGGCGGTGTCGGGGTCGGTGGGGTCGGCGGGTGGGCTCTGGGCGAGGGTGGTGGTTAGCTGGTCTTCGGTGACTTTGCTCCAGCAGCGGCGGGGCATCTGTTGGGTGCGGTGGTGCGTGGTGGGTTTCTTGAAGGTGAAGTGGATGCAGCGATGGTCGGTCCAGTGGAGTTCGGTGGTGTGGTTGAAGGAGACGTGGGGGCTTGCGGAGAAGATGGGGTCAAGCGTGTGACTGGCGGAGTGGGTGGGTGTTGTGACGAGTTGTCTGAGTTGGCTAGGTTGTCGATCAGGGTGGTGGAGTTGGTGTCATTGTTGTTCTCGAGGTGGAAGTTCAGGTCCCCGAGGAGGATGTAGTCCATGGAGGCGAGGGCGTGTGTGCTGACGAAGTCGGCGATGGAGTCGCTGAACTGTGGTCGGGGTCCGGGGGGTCTGTAGACGAGGGTTCCTCTGAGGGTGGTGTTGGGATCGGTGTGGATCTGGAAGTGCAGGTGTTCGGCGGTGCTGAGGGTGTCGTCGGTGTTGGTCGAGACTCTGAGAGTGTTCCTGTGGACGATGGCGATTCCTCTTCCTGCTCCGTTGGTGCGGTCCCTGCGGGTGATCTTGTAGCCTTCCGGGACGGCTATGGCTATGTCGGGAGCCGAGGCGGGGTTCAGCCAGGTCTCCGTCAGGAAGGCGACATCTGGGGAGGTTGAGTCGAGATGGTCCCAGAGTTCAACGGCGTGTTTGCGGGCGGAGCGGGTGTTGAGAAGGATGCATCTGAAGTGGTTGGGTTCTTTCCTGGTCGGCGGCATGGTGGGGCGGATGCTTGTGAAGCTGCAGTTCCGGCAGGTGAAAGCCCTGTGGGTGCGCTTCGGGGCGGCCAGGAAGCAGGTGTGTGATCGTCCGGTGTTGAGTGCGTGGGCACCTGTGGTGTTTGATGTTGTACGGCCTGCCTGAGCCGGGAAGAGAGCCCCGAGGCTGGTTCAGCCTTTCTAACGGGGACGCCAACCGACGCCTCCGCCTGGAGACGGGTAGCCTGTTGTGGAGGAGTGACAAAGACAGCAGGGACCCGAGTTTTGCAGCATGACCCACTTGGGATAAAATTTGACAAGAGAAGTACAGCGCGACCCCTCACTTGAGCAATACTCGGGACCACAAGTTCCATCAGGCCACGGAGGTTGGCCACGCCCACTGAGGCGGGACTTACTACTTTAAAAGTGTTGCCCGAATTGTGCCATGCTGAATGCCTCGTCTAGGTCCGTTGCCTCTGAAGAAGTGCGAAATGCAGGAAACGCGTTAGGCTGGACTTTCACCCCTGTTGTTGCAACTTTGTGTCCTCGCTGTTGATTCTCCATAAAGATTGTTGGCTATGCACTTACCTGTGGCGGGCTCCTTCATTACAGGCAACCGGTCCTTAGTGCTGCATCGCACAACAATAATCCACAGGTCTCCTCTGCTGTTCAACAGTTTATTCAGGGTATACACAAATATCCCAACACGTTTCGGAGACATCAGTCTCCTTGCTCACAGGTCAGGAAGCGAACACTCTGCTTGTCACTCATTCCTGTTACTGGTTTGCAATTCACATAGAAAGAGGACTCAGTGCACATAAAACATTAGAGAGGGTCTGCACGCATGGGCACCATTTTAGCATAAGAGTGATCAAAGACATAACATAATGAAAATAATGCAAGCTGCCCTTTGCATTTTGATTAGAAAACAAATGCAGTACCATTTGGGTGACATCTCACAATAGCTGCTATAAATGCAAATTAAACATTTATCAATCTTGTGGTATGAAGTAATGACAACTCCTAAAATCATGCTGACAATTTCATAAGACCTAATGTCCATAGCGTGAACCATTTAGATATTTGCATTGGGCATTATTTTTACCCAAAAGCTTTTAATCCCTCATGTCCATTGTGTTTGAATGGGATGTCATTTTGACCTTTCATGTACATAGCATATAAAACTTAACGCGCTAGGCAAAGGAGTCTCGGAAGCTATGAGGAGCTACTGAATGCCACCCCAGTGGGCGTGCATCATTTTCCAATTTTCCAGCGCAACATTTGGTATGCATTTATAACTAAAGAATTACACTTTTGACTTGGTTGGAGGGATCTAATTGCGGGTTTAAGATACAGTTAAAATCCCCCTTAATAATCCATGGGATATGCGCCAATCTGGTAAGGATGACAGCGAGGTGGGCCAAGAAGGCTTGCTGTGCTACATTCGGCGCATACATACTGCCTAATAAAAGGGGCCTGCCATCTAACTGTCTCTCCACCAGAACATATCGCCCTTCATGGTCTATTTCCATGGCCATGCATCGAAAGGGAACTGCGGGCCTAACCCATATAAAGCCTGAATATGTAGTGCTGTAACAGTGAACACGCCAACATTTCTGGAAAAGTGCGTCTTTCCCTCCTACATTATGGGTTTCTTGGAGAAAGGTTATCTGGGCTTCATGCCTTCTAATATATTTTTTGTACTGTGTGACGCTTGTTTGCTGTCCCCATACCTCGGACATTCCACGTTAAAATACGCATCTGGCCATAGCACAATGTGTAGTCAAGGGAGGGGAGGCACCGACCAGTGGAGGTAGGTGCCTCTCATAATTCTGGTGGGTGGTAGCATGTGAGACAAGCAAAACTCAGGGCCGGGCAAATGCGCATTGTGTGACCTTGCAAAAAAGTAAACTAGAACCACTAAATCCCAACCAAGGGAGGTCAAGAGAACTCCAACTGTCCAAAAAATCAACAAACAGACCCACAGGTGGGATTATCCCAGTGGCATATTGGAATGCAAAACTATGTCTAAGGAGAGTGTCTAGGGGGGGCGATTGGCATACCGTGATCAGATACAGTACGCCCAAAAATCAGCTCGCCATCAAGGTGGGTCAGTGACCCATTGCGGCTTAGTGATAGTCTGGAATATAAGAATCTGCTCCACCCAGTCCCAGGCATCGGCTGTCTCAGTGAAGAAATAGCTGGTGTTGTTCACCATTATCTTCAATTTTACTGGGAAGAGTAGCGAGTAGGTCAGTCCCGCCTGTCTCAAGCATTTCTTTACTCCCTACAGCACTAGATGGCCAGAGTGTAATCTGGGAATAGGAATAGACGCACATTGTCATAGAGTAATGGCTCCGTGGCCCTACTGCTCTTGTAATGGCCTTTTTATCTGGCCACGACCGGCCTGGGAGCAGCTTGTCATGCCGGCACTCAATGGGTGTTCTCCGGAAGATATTGAGCTTATAGTTTTATGGGTGCCACTGCTTGAGCCAACCATGTTTCAAAAAATAGCACAGGGTTGTACCCTTCCTACCCTTCAGGGATGCCCACAAAAATGCAAATGAGAGAACGCCCTCCGATGATAGTGCTGGTGCTATATGTGCACCAGCACTATCTGTAGTACAGAAGGGGCCGCACAATTGTCTGCGGCCCCTTCTGTAATATCAAAGTGCCCTGGCGCAAACACCCGTTGCTCCCCGGGGCACTTTTTATAATATGGCCCCTGGAATAATTTGTTTTTCTAAGTAAAATCAATTACATGGGTACACGTGGCAACTGTGGGTGCATAAGTGGAAGCGTCGCTCACTGAATTTCAATTTAAATTATATGCATTCGTCAGAGTCTTTTCAAGAAAATGTCTATAAATGATAAAGGAAAAATGTAGTTTATGGCATGCAAAATGTATAACATAAATGGAAAAAATATTTTCAGAATACAGCATACAAATTGCATGACACAGCTTATTTTCTTATATTTGAGAATGTATGGAGGAAGGTGAAATGAAACAGGAGTTTCGGATATGAAGTGAGCAGGTGAGGCATTGTTTTCCTGACTTGCCATGTGTGCCAGTTTTACCAGAAACCAGGGGCTATAACCCCTTCTTCTCTCTACAATCTGCACTCATCTTTCAGCTGCAAACCAGTAGCCAAAACCTGTATAGAATGTGAATCTAATTGGGTACTTATTCATGCCAACTAGTTAGTTGTACATCCAGGTAATGGGGTGCAGAGTAAAGGAAGGAGAGTTCACAGAAATGATTGGGGTAAAATTTAACTTGCTTGAGTGTATTGCCTGCATTCCTGAGGCTGGAGGGTGCAGACCCACACAATGACACGTGGGAGGATGGAGACTGGGATACCCTTGGAAAATTTATGAGGACCTTTTACCAAGGGGTTGCTCTTTCTGGACACTACTATTTGATGGTTAGTAGGGGAGAAGAAGTGTGCCCGGAGATTCCATTGTTAAAGGTAAGCAAATTTCAAGGCATGGCCTGCCATTTTGTATGTCTTTATTGCTATTTCAGGAAAGTGGATGATGGATGATAGCCAGGTGAAGAAACTTCAGACTTCAGTATGCCAGTGTAGTAGATCCTGCTGCTTTGAGCCAGCATCATAACTACGTGTTCTGAGAGACATTACCTTTAACAAAGGCCATGTGCTATCTGAATTTTTGCCTGCAATACAGCCAAAGAAGACATTAAAAAAGGAACACCTCAAACCAGTGTCAGGACCTTAGGTAGTAGATCCACGTCCTGTCTGCAAAATGTGTATAATGGTTGTGTCCAACTAACGTTTATGCAGTTTCCAGTTCCTCTTGACCATGAAAGAGAATGTTTTGCAGAGTACTCACAGAGGTGCTGTGATGCAGGGCTGGTTGCATGTCAGACAGTCTCGCAGAGGTGAGTGTATATCACCAGAAGTCTTTAAAACTAGCTGGAGAAGCTGTGGGTCTGCCTAGCACCAATAAACTGTATGACTGCTCAGATAGAGAAGGAGCCATACTGGAGGAGAGGCTGTCTAGGAGGAGAAGACCAGCTATGTTCCCAGCTGTGGAGTAACCAAAAGAGGCTGAATGACACTGGAAGCCAAGCCTGTGCTGTCTGAAGTTATGTGATGTCAACCGTTTCCATGTGCGATTCATGTCTGGAATCGCATCAATAAACAACAAGACAGCCAACAGTGTGCTATCCAGCAGTCTTGCAGTGCGCCTGAGGCGCTTGTAAAGGTGCTGCCCAATTTGTGGTACATCCTGTGAGAGCCATAATCGCTGCTGTAGTGGTACATGGAGTCTGCAAATGCCAAAGCCATATATTCACCAACCTGGCTTATTATGGTGTTCATTTGAGTGGCCTTAAGGATATGGGAGTCTGCCACCCAACGTCCAAACTCAACTCAACTGTTACTGTACAACACTATACTCCAGTCTATCCCAGTATGTGCCACATTAGTTTACTCTATGCCACTGTACGCCACTCTACTCCACTCTATGACACTCTATGTCCCTCCACTCTACCACAGAATACTGCACTGTAAAACACTGTAATACAGTGTATGCCACTGTAGAGCACTGTAGTCCACTGTATGCCACTATACCACACTCTACTCCACTCTGCTTCACTCCTTCTACACATCTCTGCCCCAATTTATTCCACGCTTTTCAATGACACGCTACTCTACTGTACTCCACGACTCCACTCTATACCACTCCATGCCACTCTATGCCCCTCGGCTCTAAGACATTCTATGCAACTCCACTGTACCACACTCTGCCACACTGTACTCTACTCAACATCACTTTACTCTACAAGACTGTACTGCACTCTATGCCACTCCTCTTTATGACAGTTTCCTAGACTATATGACATGCCACACCACTCTATGACACTTTACTCCATTCTATGCGACGTCACTCCACTTTACTCAATGGCACTGTACTGTACGACATGGCACTCCACTCTGTGGCACTTTACTTCACTCTACACTATGCCACTCCACTTGACTCCACTGTACAACAGATCTGAAAGAGACTATTAATGATAGATTCCTTACCTTAGAATTACCTCCAGGCGTCAGATTGGATTCTTCAGCAATACCCCTGCATGTCGGTAGGTGGCGTCGGCCGACTCCGCATCTGTCATCGGCATTGTGGTTGCCGGGATGACGTTGCGGCGCCTACTTAGATGCCACCCCTGCGCACTGACGTCAGTTTTACACGCTAGCCAAGTGCAGCTCCGGAGAGAGCTTGCCCCTTAGTCATTTTTTGCCGAAACCTTTTTCGACTTTTGGCGATGTCTTTTTTTGAGTCTTCAACTCCTGGTGCGCGAGTGATATCACATCTTTGAACCGGATTCAAGCCTTGTGACGCCTGTCACAAGCTGATGTCCGTGACGGATCCGCACCTCGTGTGCCTCTGGTGCCTGGAGGGCGACCACAACCCGAAGTCGTGCTCCGACTGTCGGGCCATGAATCCGAAGTCTTTGCAGGAGCGGTCCTGAAAGCTTTTGGAGGCCCGGCAGTCGGCACTGCGTTGTTCCCAGTCTCGCTCGAAGAGAAGGTCTCGAGACCGGTTGCAGAGCCACAACACCTCATCCAAGTCTTCGCACTCCTCGGGTAAGTCGAAGCACAAGAAGAAGGTGAAGAAGCACCATCACTCTTTGCCTTCTCCCCATTGGTCGGCTGACGACTCCGCGCCTCCCCCCGTTTCCGGGAGCCGGCTCGTCCCCTGCCCAGCTTCGTACATTATATGAAGCCCTCCACCGTATCTTTGGGCAGCCCGACTCCGCTGATGCGCCTTCAGGCCCCGCAGAGCTGGTTGGCGGCCCTGGGCCTTCGATGCCGGTGGCTCCGGCGCCGCAGGGTCCCCATGGATCCAGGCCTGGATCCGGATCGAGGCTGGTCAACCTTACTCGACCTTCCCTGGCACCAATCCCGGCAATGATGTCTCCAGGGTCGTCCGTGCTCCCGGCCGACGCCGTCCCGGAGCCGGATCGACATCAGCCGATGTCGAATCCGATGCATGAGAGTACTTTTGTTCCCTTGTTCATCCCAGGTGTTCCCTATCACCGTGAGGGTGGTGATGAGTACTGGGAGGAGTCGCTGGACCCTTTAGCAGACCGGCTGGAAGAGCCGGACTGGAGAGAGGAATTGGGTGAAGCCAGTGGTCTGGATACCTCCCCAGACCTTGGCATGCTTTCTCCCCCTACCGTGGTTATGGAGGAGGGAGCGTCCTATGCAGTGGTGGCCGTAGGGCAGCCGAAGCTTTGGGCCTGGAGCTCCCTACAGTGGTAGTCAGGACTAACCTCCTGACAAAGGTGCTTCAACTGGCGGCAACTTCCTCTGAACCCCTCTTGCCCTTTAATGAAGCCCTCATGGACGTCCTTCTGGGCACCTGGTCCAAGTCCAGCACAGGGGCTCCTGTGGAATGGACGATTGCCCGCCACCACCGCCCAGCTCCGGGCGATCCCATTTTCCTCTCCCAACATCCTTCCCCCGAGAGCTTGGTGGTCCAAGCCTCTTCTTCCAAGGGTGCATTCCCTTCCACACGGAATCCAAGAAGCTGGATCATCTTGGGAAGGGTATGTTCTCGTCTTCCAGCTTGGCACTGCCGTCCATGAATACGGCATGCCACTTGGGCCGTTATACCCATACAGTTTGGGATACGGTTGCGCAGGTGCTGCCTCAGTGCCCGGAGGAGGCCCAGGCCATTCTCTACCAGGCAGTGACGGATGGGAGAGATGCAGCTAAATTCACAGTCCGCTGTGGACTGGATACAGCTGACTCTCTGGGCAGAACAACTGCCACGTCAGGAGGCCTTCGGCGCTACGCCTGGTTGAGGACGTCTGGTTTTTTGGGGGATGTTCAAGCAACCTTGCTGGACATGCCCTTATATGGCCTTTGCCTCTCTGGTGACAAGTCGGACTCGGCGCTCGAGCGTTTTAAGGATTCTCAGGCTACGGTCAGATCCTTAGGCCTCGCTGCGGCCTTGCCTCCCCCACAGTCTGCCTTTCGTGGCTACGGAAGGGGCACCCCACCACGTCTGACCCAATCCAGCCACCGGCCCACGCAAGCTGCCCAGCCTCTGCATGGCCACAGACGTGGGACCCAGTGACACGGGTCTGGGAACCAGCGGGCGGGCCAGTCTACCCTTTCCCCCCTGCAGCAGCCTCCAAACCCTCCTAGTCTGACCTTTCAGGGCCATCAGCGGCCAGTGGGTGGAAGGATTTGCCATCACCTCCCCCACTGGCAATCCATCACGTCAGACAGGTTGGTTTTGCAAATAGTCTGAAGGGGCTACTCCCTCCCCTTCGAGAGAACCCCTCCCTCCATGCCACCGTCTTTTGATCGCATGTCGGAGGATTATTTGGCGCTTCTCCGCCAGGAAGTCTCTGCTCTCTTAGCCAAGGGAGCTATCAAGAGGGTCCCTGTGCCAGAAGTTGGTCGTGGTTGCTATTCCCTCTACTTTCTGGTGCCAAAGAAGGACAAAGGCCTGCGTCCTATCCTAGATCTCAGGGCCCTAAACCGCTTCCTCCGGGAAGGAGAAGTTCAAAATGCTAACCTTGGCTCAGGTCCTGTCTGCCCTCGACCCAGGAGACTGGATGGTGGTTTTGGACTTGCAGGACGCCTATGTTCACATCCCCATCCTGCCAGCCCACTGGCATTACCTACGGTTCACGATAGGCCACAAGCATTTTCAGTTCACCATGCTCCCCTTCGGCCTTACCAGTGCCCCTCGGGTATTCACGAAAGTGATTGTGGTGATCCAGACTACGGCGGACCTCCCGCATTCGCTGGGGCTCACTATCAACACACCAAAGTCACACCTGACTCCCTCTCAGACGCTCCCAATTCATCGGAGCTGTTCTGGACACAGTGCAGTTACGGGCCTATCCTCCTGAGCAGCGAGTCTGGTGTAGTCGGACTATGATACCAATATTTCAGCCTCTATCCTGGATTTCGGTGAGAATGACCCTGAGGCTGCTGGGCCTCATGGCTTCCTGCATCCTGCTAGTGGATCATGCCAGGTGGCATATGCGGGCTCTGCAGTGGGACCTGAAGTTCCAGTGGGCGCAGCATCAGGGGAATCTTTCCACCTACGTCCAGATCTCGGAGGGAACTGTGATACAACTGTAGTCGTGGTTGACGAACCAGGATTGGGTCAGAGGCAGATCCCTCTCCCTTCCCCAACCAGTCCTCAGGGTGGTGACTGATGCATCACTTCTAGGATGGGGCGGCCACCTGGGAGAGGCAGAGATCAGAGGAGTCTTGTCTCCGGCAGAGTCCGGTTTCCATATCAACCTGTTGGAGCTCCGGGCAATTCGCTTGGCACTGAAGGCATTCCTTCCCTCTCTCAAGGGGAAGGCAGTGCAGGTGTTCATGGACAACACCACCGCCATGTAGTACTGCAACAAGATAGGCAGGTTGGGTCCTGGACCCTTTGTCAAGCGACTCTTCGCCTTTGGACATGGCTGGAACATCAGGGCATATCCCTGGTGGTTCAACACCTGGCAGGTTCTCTGAACACCATGGCGGACAAACTCAGCCGCCGGTGCCTGGTGGATCACGAATGGCGTCTTCTATCGGAGGTGGTACAAGGTCTCTTTCAGCAGTGGGGAGAGCCTTGGTTAGATCTGTTCACCACCGAAGAGAACGCGCAATGTCAACAGTTCGGAGCGTTGGAGTTTCCAAGGCGGCACTCGCTCGGCTACGCTTTTCGTCGCAAGTGGAGCTTCGGCCTCCCATACGCTTTTCCACCTGTACCACTTCTGACCCGAGTGCTGAAAAAGATCGAGCTCCACCGGGCCCAAGTCATTCTTGTGGCTCTGGATTGGGCACAAAGAGTCTGGTACCCCGAGCTCCTGAGCATGGCCATCAATCCTCCGATCAGACTGCCCCTCCGGGAGGATCTTCTGTCACAGCAGCAGGAGACGATCCTCCACCCGAACCTGTCCAGCCTCCACCTCCTTGCGTGGAGATTGAGCGGCAACAGTTGACAGCTTTTAACCTTCCTCCCGAAGTCTGTAATGTCATTTTGGAAGCCAGGGGTCCCTCCACTAAGACGGAATACACCTGTTGATGGAACAAGTTTGTGGCATGGTGCACAGCAAAGGCTGTGGATCACCTTTCTGCCCTTATTTCAGAGGTTCTTTTGTTCCTTCTTTCCTTTTCCCAGCAGGGCTCTGCTCTGGGCACTCTCAAAGGCTACCTGGCAGCCATTTCTGCTTTTCTTCGGCTACCAGATCAGCCCTCTTTGTTCAAGTCCCCTATTGTATGTAGATTATTTAAAGGCATTATTCATCTCTTTCCTCCATCTCCTTTCATAATGCCTCAGTGGGACTTGAACCTTGTTTTGACTTGCCTTATGTGCGCTCCCTTAGAGCCTCTTCACAATTGTCCTCTCAGGCTTCTCACTCTTAAGACTGCCTTTCTTGTTGCTATCACCTCTGCTCGCAGGGTGAGTGAGCTTCAGGCTCTTTCTTCTAAACCCCATTCTTCTCGGTCCATCCTGACAAAGTGGTGCTTCAAACAAGACTCTCATTCCTGCCTAAAGTTGTTACTCCTTTTCACATCGGACAGACTATTACTCTGCCCACCTTTTTCCCGCCTCCGCACCTTTGCAAGGAGGAGGAGAGACTGCACCGTCTGGACCCAAAACGTGCGCTGTCTTTCTACCTTGACCGCACAAAGGATTTCCGGGTGGACAATCAACTCTTTGTTGGCTATGTGGGTGTCAAAGAAGGTCGGGCTGTGCGAAAGCGTACCATCTCTCGATGGGTAGTCCTTTGTATCAAGGTTTGTTACGCTTTGGCTAAAAAGGAACCTCCAGTGGGGCTGCGAGCTCATTCCACTAGAGCTAAGGCGGCAACCACTGCTTTGTCGCGTGGAGTTCCACTCATCGGTATCTGCCAGGCAGCCACGTGGGCTTCCATGCACACGTTCACTAGACATTACTGCCTGGATAGTCAAGTCTGAAGGGACGGCTACTTTGCCTGTTCTGTCCTCTAGGACTTTCTGGTGTGAACTTGGTTCGCATACCCTCCTCCGGGGATGGTATTGCTCGGGTATCTATTCTAAGGTAAGGAATCAATAACTAATAGTCTCTTTCAGATGAACAAGTTACTTACCTTCGGTAACAATGTATCTGTAAGAGACATATATTAGTTATAGATCCCTAAACCGCCCTCCCATCCTCCCCGCTCTGCGAACCGACTTCTAGGGATAGGGACTCCCTTACAGGGCCTTTTGTGGCACACCAGTGGTCAGTATCTTTCATGGCTCTGCGCTTCTGGCATGGAAAGTCGTGTCAGAACTGAAGTCAGCACGCAGGGGCAGTGTCTAAGTAGGCAACGCAATGTCATCCCGGCGACCACAATGCCGACGACGGACACAGAGTCGACTGACGCCACCTACCGACGCGCAGGGGTATTGCTGAAGAAAATTTCTCTGGATCCAGTCTGACGTCTGGGGGTAATTCTAAGGTAAGGAATCTACAACTAATATATGTCTCTTACAGATACATTGTTACCGAAGGTAAGTAACTTGTTCTTTACCCCACTCAGTGCCACTGAAGGACACTGCACGCAATGCTACTTCACTCTACATTGCTCTACTCAACTCTATACAACTCCACTCTACAACACTCTACTACTCTATGCCACTGTACAACACTAACTACATTGTATGCCCCTACGCTCCACTGTACAACACTCTACTCCACTCTGTTCCACTGCATGACACTCTACTCTATGCCAATCTGCAACACTCCAAGACACACTACACAACTCCCTCTATGCCACTCCACACCACTTTACTCCACTCTACTCTATGACACACTACTTCACTCTACTCTGACCCACTACTCCACTCCACTCTACTCTACTGTATGCCACTGCGCTCTACTCCATTCTATACCACTCCACTCTACCCCACTCTACAGTGTACTGTACGCTGCTTCACTCTACTCCCCACTATGACATTTCACTGTACACTAGTGTAATCCAGTCTATTCCTTTAGCATCCACACATATGTATATGTATATGTGTGTGTTTTTATACAAATAGATTTATATATAGTGTCAATTTAAATAATTAGTCAAATGTATTTACTTCACATTATATTAATTTTATATATTATTTAATTAACATTTACTACTCCCACTGCCGCTCCCACTACGTGCCGCCTCGGTGCTCCTCTCTTCTGGAAGTTCCTGGTCCAGCACAGGCTCCCAAACGCCTCACCCAATCCAGAAGCTGCTCTCATGCTGTGAGGGCAGTGCCTGGATTGGTCTGAGCGGCCTGGTTAGGTGCTCACTAGACTAGGAGCCTGTGGCCTTTCTCCACGAGCTGTACAATACAAATCTGAGGGGCAGATTTACAATAACTGGCGCATCCCTGCATATCAGCAGGGATGCGCCAGTTATTTTGCGTGACTCAAGAAACACCTTGCGCCACCATGGATGCGCCGCATTTACAATGCGGCGCACCATGGCGCAAGGATAGACAGATGAGTGACGCATCTGTCGGCGAAAGGGTGACGCAGTGATGGAGTCGTGTCGCAAGCACGACGCAAATCAAGCACTGCTCAGGGGTGCCCTATAGTTGCTGTGCTGCGTCACTCCTTACGCCTGCTACAAGCACGCATAAGGTTTTGACGCAGCGGGGACGTAAAAGTGACTCAGTGAAATCTTGTAGATTTCACTGCGTCACTTTTACGGGGCTTCCTTGCGACGGAACGCCCACCCTGCATACATTATACCGGACGCAGGTATAATGTAGCGCAGGGCTTTACAACGTGACGCATCTCACTAGATGCGTCACGTTGTAAATATGTCGCATAGTGGCGCATTGTTTACGCCGCCGCTGCGTCACAAAAGTGACGCAACGGCGGCGTAAAAGTGGCGCAAGGGGCTTGTAAATCTGCCCCTAAGTGTGTATGTCTGTTTGGCTGGCCTAAGATGGCTAGCCAAACTGACATTTCACTTACAAGTGCCCTCCACTCCTCCTCCCAGTCCCTGCGCTATCAAAAAAGGATTGCCTGGGCCCGGCCTTGACTCGGCAGCATTGGCTGCCAGTGAAAACTAAAACGATAATAAAATTGTTTTATTATCGTTTTATTTTTTATTCTGCAGTGGGGTGATTCTCCTCTGCTATTACAGAGAAGCCGCCACTGCTAACAGTCCCCAAACAGGAATTCAGAGATGCAGTGGTGATTTGAGAGCCCAGCGTTGTTCTTTTCAATATCACACACAATCACTGCACTAAGAAAAATGCTTTTATGGGATCACTAACAGAATATTGGAAAAAAATATTGTGTGAACAGAATCTAATGTCAAAAATATCAAGGGCCAAATTATTGAGAAGGTAAATGCAAATAGGTAAGAATAAATTTACTATGCTTAACTCCATGTCTATGTACTTTGATGATATATGGTATTGTCAAGGTACATATATGTGGAGTTATATATAGTCAAACTTTGCTTACATATAGAAACCTACCCTCATGATATTTTTGTCCTCAATATTCTTGATAGTAAGGTAAATAGAGAGGGGCCCCCGAACCAAAGGGACAGGGCTCCGTAAGACTAAGAAGTCAAAAGAATCTCCTTTTGGGTCCTCAATCAACCACAACCTTGTTTCTACAAACATTCGTTCAAACATTCACTGCAATGGACTCAGACATAATTCCTTAAAGGCCACAACACTGATCAAGTCAAATACCACAAAACATGCCGGATTGTTCAGATCTTTAATGCCAAATCTTTACACATTACATTTAGGGCAACAAATAAAATGTACAAAAGCTGTACAAAAGTGAACCAAATCACTTGAAATCATCAATTAAAAACATATATATTACATAAAAAATTACCAAAATTCATACACACCAAACTAATATATCTGTCTTTGCATCATGCTAATTTGTGTGAATCGAAGAATGGGACACGATTGTTCAAAAGATCATCATCTATTTTATCCACGTGTTGATCAGATTTAGCATAACCTAAGGGTCAACGTGTTTTGGTGATTAACACAGACTTTGACCACCTTCTTCAGGACCACAAGATATTTTCCATACATGAATACATAATATTAAAAAACACCAAACGAAAGTGAGAGTTTTTCGTGTTCAATTGGCTCAATTGTCATAAGAATCCAATCTCTTGGGTTAAGCCCAAATCTTAATGTGAAAGGATCCTTAGCATCACAAGTGGGCCCAATCACTTAAGTTCTTAATAGATCACCCACCTAGTCGAGCTGTAAGTCTGCAGAGATATACAATTCCTCATTGGGGAAATATAGCCCATCTTCATGCCAATAGGACCTGTTTTTTTAATTCACAAAGGTAAAGTTAGACAAAAGTCTAACTTTACGACTTTCAGTATTCACAAAGGGCATTTATGAGTAGTAAATGCCCTTTGTGAATACCGAAAGTCTAACTTTATGACTTTCGGTATTCACAAAGGGTATTTATGAGTAGTAAATGGCCTTTGTGAATACTGAAAGTCATAAAGTTAGACTTTTGTCTAACTTTACCTTTGTGAATGGGGCCCAAAGTTCCCAGTGCCTCAGGGATTCCGTGCTGCATGCATAGGTTCGCATGTCGAAATAGGATTTTCTATCAAGATTCTTGACACAATATTTTGTCCCAATGTATTTTTATTTCCAACATTCTGTCTAAATCCCCTATTATGATTACAAAAGGGTTTATTTCAACAGGTTCAATCTGTTGCCTAGCACATGTAAAATAAGCACACAGAATATATCTATGCAGCACTTCAAACAGTAATGAAGTGAAAACAAAACACAAGAAGAATCCCACACCAATCTCTAAAATAGATTAAACTTTAAGAAAAAATAACAAAACTCCGATAAGAAGAACCAGAAATATGTAATTTTAAAAGTTTTGAAGAAAAGTAGCTCTTAGAAGCAAGAAGCACCAATTGCGTTTAACTGGTCATGGAGGATGGGGCCCAAGTCACAAAGGCAGACCACAATGGAGCGTGAGTTGGATACAGGACTAGGTCAAGTTCGTGGTTATAAAGTATCTTGTGTCCTGAGCGTAGAGATGACAAGTCCTTGTATTGGCCTGTGTGGTGTGGCTGTCGAGGCAATGTCGACGAGCACTCGAGATCCTGCATCAAGATGTGGTGTGATCCGTTGTGTCAGTTCTGGTGAAGCTTCCAAACAGAGCTGTGATGCGGGTAACGATATGCTTTGCATCGAGGTCAATGAAACTGCTAGTGTTGCGAGTACTTGCGGCAAGATGCATCACGCTGAGTCGAGATGCGTCGAGCTGGGCCAGTTGTTGGCCTCAAGATGTGGTGCGCCGGGTTGTTGCTAGTGAAGACGCTGATCAGAAGCTACGATACTCAGCCCATTAGGACTCAAAACATGGTTTGCATTTGACATTGTTCTCTATTAAGTCCTGTTTGATGGGCCCTATAAACAGGTGAACAGTCTGTTCACTACAAGGCTACTGCTAGACCACCGCTTGAGCAAAGACCACTGATCAGCTCAGGGGTTGGAACTGCAAAGTAATAGCTGGCTGCATTTTAAAGGAAATTAAAAAGCACTTTCGGCTGCACCTGAATGAATCAGTTACTTCATTATAAAAGCGACACGAGAGAATATGCAAGATAAGTAATCCAAACACTGAAAAGAAGATTCTCTGAATGCTATAACTGATGTATTCTGATGCTTACATTTGCAAAGCAAAGTGAGGTCAATGCGCCTGGTTTGTAATTGTACAAGATGAGGATGAGGATAGCTTCCCGGAGAGTGGAAGTGTATTACCTGCATTCCTATAGCTGGAGGGAGGATACCCAGACACTGAGATGAGGTGGAAGGCTACATGTAAAAATTCCAAGAGGCCTTTTGTTTATCAAGGAGTTGCAGAATACTCCTCCCAAGCAAAGTCGCCTGGTGGATGGCTGTGGCAAGGGTTGGGACACCACCCTCTGCTTTTCTAAAGAGTTAGAGCTTCTAGGACAGACCAGTCATCTGCCTGTCCCCAGTCGCTGCATCACGAAGATCCCAAACCACATTTTGTCCACAGTGTGGGTGTTGAAGCTCAGAGTCACCTCCAGTGTTTCCTATAATGAGAAACATCATCCTACACAGAGTCTACCTCTCAACAGTAGTCTGAGAAAGATACTTGAGATTAAACCTCTATGTTATTTTGCTCACAGATTGTGAATATTTAAGGGAAACCCTTAAAAAGTAGGGAAAGCAAGATATTACTGCAATGCATAAGCCATAATATTTGGTATCCCAATAGAAAAATACAAGAAAACACAAGGGAGGGAACAGTTTGGCAGAAAAGTACTGTGTTCATCCCGACAACATAAGACCATGTCAAATTGTACCCTGGTAAGTTTTAAACCTCGAAACATAGTGGATACCAAATATTCCAGCCCATATAGGCCATGATATTTGGTATCCCTTAAAGGAACTGGAGATGAAAGCTTGCGGAATGGTATGAAAAGTGCTAAAGCACATTGTAATCTGCTGTCAAATAAAAGGCAATTTCAACTTGTCAATGGTTAAAAGGTCTGCCTTGAAACGCAAGGGGATACCAGATATTACACCATTGCATGATCCGTAATATTTGGGATCCTCGTAAAAAGAGACAGTGGAAAACACAAGGAAGGTGTGATTTGTCACAAAAACACTGTGTTCATCCCGCCAGCATAAAACCATATAAAATTGTATCCTGGTAAATTTTAATCTAAAAAACATAGGGGATACCAAATATTACAACTCATTGGTGCCATTATATTTGGTATCCCATAAAGAAACCGGATGTGAAAGCTTGTGGAATGATATTAAAAGTGCTAAACGATACTGTAATCTGCAGTCAAATTGTTTCTAAAAAAAAAGTTTTATATAGCGCGAACTTGACCCGAATGTATCGGAGTGCTTTACATGAGCACCAGTTGCATTACAGACGAATAAATTAATTTTTGTTGGGGCCAGGGAGATTAAGTCATTTGCCCAGAATCACAGGATGTTCAGCGTCCCTGCCGAGACTCAAACCCGGTTCCCTAGCTTCGAGGTCAACCGCTCTAGCCGTAAGGACATATCCATCTGAAAGCTTGTGTATTGAAATAAAAAGTGTGAAAAATACTGTAATCTGCTATAAAAATGCAACTTGAATTGGTCAGCGGCTAAAGGTAACCCTTGAAAAGTAGGAGATACCAGACATTACAGCAACGCAGGAGCCTTAATATGTTGTATCTCCATAGTAAAAGATGCTGGAAAAAACAGGGCAGGGTGCTATTTTGCAGATAAAAAACTGTGTTCACCCAACCAACAGAAGGCCATGTCAAATTGAATCCTGGTAAGCTCTAACCCGAGAAAGATAGGGGATACCAAATAGTATAGCTCTTATGAGGCATTATATTGGGAATATCCTAAAGGAACCAGATGAGAAAGCTTGCAGAATTAAATCACGAATGTGAAAATGTACTATAGTCTGCTATCAAATAAAAGGCAACTTCAAGTGGTCAATGGCTAAATGATAAACCATGAAACAAAGGGGATACAAGGTATGCGTGAAATGTAATACTTGGTATCCCCAGAGTAAATGATGTTGGAAAGCTAAAGGAAGGGTGATATTTGGCATAGAAATACTGTGCTCACCCATTCAACATAACCCCATGTCATATTAAATCCTGGTAGGTTCTACTCCGAGAAACACAGGGGATACCAAATATTATAGGCGATAGAGGCCATTATATTTGGTATCCCCTAAGGGAACCGGATGTAAAACCGGATGTAAAATCTTGTGGAATGATGTAAAAAATGTGAAAAGATACTGTAGTCTGCTAACCAATAAAAGGCATATTCAACTGGTGAATGTCTAAAGGGTAGCTCATGAAACGTAGGGGATACTCGATATTACTGCAATGCGTGAGCCATAATATTTGGTACATAATATTTGGTATCCCCATAGTAAACAAGGTTGGAAAGCAAAACAAAGGGTGCTGTTTGACATAGAAATACTGTGCTTACCCATCCAACATCAGACCATGTCCAATTAAATCCTGGTAAGTTCTAACCCAAGAAACACAGGGATACCAAATATTGTAGCCGGTATAGGCCAATACATGTGGTATCCCCAAAGGGAACCGGATGTTAAATGTTGTGGAATGATGTAAAAAATGTGAAAAGATACTGCAGTCTGCTTTCAAATAAATGGATACTTCAACTGGTCAAAAGCTAAAGAGTAGGGGATATGATATATTATAGCAATACGTGAGCCATAATATTTGGTATCCCCATAATAAGCGATGTTGGAAAGCAAAATGAAAAGTGCTAGTTGGCAAAGAAATACTGTGCCCACCCATCGAACATAAGACGATGTCAAATTGAATCCTGGTAACTTCTAACCCGAGAAACACAGGGGATACCAAATATTATAGCTGGTATAGCCCATTATATATGGTATCCCCTAAAGGAACCAGATGTAAAATGTTGTGGAATGATGTATAAAATGTGAAAAGCTACTGTAGTCTGCTATCAAATAAATCACAACCTCAACTGGTCAATGGCTGAATGGTAGCCCATGAACTGTAGGGGATACGAGATATTACAGTTATGTGTGAGCCATAATATTTGGTATCCCCGTAGTAAACAATGTTGGAAAGCAAAAAGAGGGGTGCTATTTGGCATAGAAATACTTTGCTCACCCATCCAACACAAGAACATGTCAAATTGAATCCTTGTAAGGTCTAACCTGAGAAACACAGGGGATACCAAATATTATAGGCGGTAAAGGCCATTGTATTTGGTATCCCCTCAGGGATCCGGTTGTAAAGTCTTGTGGGATGATGTAAAAAAATGTGCAAAGCTAATGTAGTCTGCTAACAAATAAAATGCAACTTCAACTGGTGAATGTCTAAAGGGTAGCCCATGAAACGTAGGGGATACAAGATAGTACAGCAATACGTGAGCCATAATATTTGGTACCCCCATAGTAACCGATGTTGGAAAGCAAAAGGAAGTGTGCTATTTGGCGTAGAAATATTGTGCTCACCCATCCAATATAAGACCATGTCAAATTGAATCCTGGTAAATTCTAACCCAAGAAACACAGGGGATACCAAATATTATAGCTGGTGTAGCCCATTATATATGGTATCCCCTAAAGGAACCGGATGTAAAATGTTGTGGAATGATGTATAAAATGTGAAAAGATACTGTAGTCTGCTAACAAATAAAAGGCAACTTCAACTGGTGAATGTCTGAAGGGTAGCCCACTGAAACGTAGGGGTACGAGATATTACAGCAATGTGTGAGCCATAATATTTGGTATCCCCATAGTAACCGATGTTGGAAGGCAAAAGGAAGTGTGCTATTTGGCATGGAAATATTGTGCTCACCCATCCAACATAAGAACATGTCAAATTGAATCCTTGTAAGGTCTAACCTGAGAAACACAGGGGATACCAAATATTATAGCTGGTATAGCCCATTATATTTGGTATCCCCTAAGGGAACTGGATGTAAAATCTTGTGGAATGATGTAAAAAATACAAAAGATACTGTAGTCTGCTATCAAATAAAAGGCAACTTGAAGTGGTCAATAGCTAAAGGGTAAACCATGAAACGTAGGGGATACGAGATTTTACAGCAATGCATGAGCCATAATATTTGGTATCCCCATTGTAAATGATGTTGGAAAGCAAAAGAAAGGGTGCTATTTGGCATAAAAATACTGTGCTCACCCATCCAGCATAAGACCATGTCCAGTTGAATCCTGGTAAGTTCTAACCTGAGAAACATAGGGGATACCAAATATTATAGATGGTATAGCCCATTATATATGGTATCCCATAAAGGAACTGGATATAAAATGTTGTAGAATGATGTATAAAAATGTGAAAAAATACTGTAGTCTGCTAACAAATAAAAGGTAACTTCAACTGGTGAATGTCTCAAGGGTAACCCATGAAACGTAGCGGATACGAGATATTACAGCAATATGTAAGCCATAATATTTGGTATCCCCATAGTAACCGATGTTGGAAAGCAAAAGGAAGGGTGCTATTTTGCCCTAGAAATATTGGGCTCACCCATCCAACATCAGACCATGTTTAACTAAATCCTGGTAATTTCTAACCCGAGAAACATAGGGGATACCAAATATTATAGCTGGTGTAGGCCATTACATGTGGTATCCCCTAAGGAAACCTTATGTAAAATGTTGTAGAATTATGTAAAAATATACTGTAGTCAACTGTCAAATAAATGGCTACTTCAACTGATCAATGGCTAAAGGTTAGCCCATGAAATGGTGGGGCACAAGGTATTTCAGCAATGTGGGAGCCATAATATATGGTATCAACATAGTAACCGATGTTGGAAAGCAAACGTAAGGGTGCTATTTGGCGTAGAAATACTGTGCTTACCCATACAACATAAGACCATGGCAAATTGAATCCTGGTAAGTTCTAACCCAAGAAACATAGGGGATACCAAATATAATAGCCGGTATAGGCCATTATATATGGTATCCCCTAAGGGAACCAGACGTACAATCTTGTGGAATGATGTAAAAAATGTGAAAAGATACTGTAGTCTGCTATCAAATAAAAGACAACTTCAAGTGGTCGATGGCTATAGGGTAACCTATGAAACTTAGGTGATGCAAGATATTACAGCAATGCGTGAGCCATAATATTTGGTATCCCCATAGTAAACGATGTTGGAAAGCAAAAGGAAGGGGGCTATTTAGCATAGAAATACTGTGCTCATCCATCCAACATAAGACCATGTCAAATTGAAAACTGGTAATTTCTAACCCCAGAAACACAGGGGATACCAGATATTATAGCTGGTATAGGCCATTATATATGGTATCCCCTAAGGGAATCGGATGTAAAATCTTGTGGGATTGATGTAAAAAATCAGAAAAGTTACTGTAGTCTGCAATCAAGTAAAAGGCAACTTCAAGTGGTCAATCGCTAAAGGGTAACCCATGAAAGGTAGGGGATACGAGATATTACAGCAATGCGTGAGCCATAATATTTGGTATTCCCATAGTAAACGATGTTGGAAAGCAAAAGGAAGGGTGCTATTTGCCATAGAAATACTGTGCTCATCCATCCAACATAAGACCATGTCAAATTTAATACTGGTAAGTTCTAACCCCAGAAATACAGGGGATACCAGATATTATAGCTGATATAGGCCATTATATTTGGTATCCCTTTAGGGAACCGGATGATACTAAATAATATAATATGGATGGGCGATTATATTTGGTATCCCCAAAATGAACTTGATGTGAAAGCTTGTGAAATGCATTCAAAAGTACTAAAATTTACTGTAATCTGCTCTCACATAAGAGGCAATTAAAACTTGTTAAGTGCTAAAAGGTAAACCTTGTAAACTAGGAGATACCATATATTATAGCAACTCATGAGCTGTAATATTTGGTGTCCACATAGAAAGAGACTCTGGAATACACAAAAAAGGTTGTGATATGGCAGAAAAACACTCTGTTCACTCTGCCAACTTAAGGACATGTCAAATTGTGTCCTGGTAAGCTTTAACTCCAATAACATATGGAATAGCAAAGATTACAGCCGATATTGGCCATTATATTTGGTATCCCCTAAAGGAACCGAATGTGGAAGCTTTTGGAATGCAATTAAAAGTGCTTAAAGGTACTGTAGTCTGCTGTCAAATAAAAGGCAATTTTAACTTGTGAATGGTTAAAAGGTAAACCTTGAAAAGAATAGGATAGCAGATATTACATCACTGCTTGTTCCATAGTATCCAGTATCCCTGTTGAAAGAGACAGTGGAAATTATAAACAAGTGTGTGATGTGTCAGAAAAGCACTGTGTTTTCCACACCACTTCAGGACCATTTCAAATCCTGGTACGTTTTAATCCAAGAAACAGGGAATACCAAGTATTATAGCCCGTATGAGCCATTATATTTGATATCCCCTAATGGAACCAGAAGTGAAAGCTTTTGGAATGGTATCAAAAGTGCTAATAGATACTGTAATTTCCTATCAAATATAAAGCCATTTCAGTTGGTTGATAGCTAAAAGGTAAACCTTGAAATGTAGGGGATACAAGATAAAGAAATAAATGAACCACAATATTTGGTGTACCTGTAGAAGAAGATGTTGGAAAACACAAAAAATGGTGTGACTTGGCGGAAAAATACTGTAGTCAACAGGCCAACATAAAACTGTTTCAAATCTAATCAAGGTAAGCGTTAACTCTTTAAATTAAGTGACAAAATATTACAGCAGCGTACAGGTACATGGTATCCTCCACAAAAACTGAATGTGAGGGTGCATTAAAAATTTCAAATGTAGATGGACCTACTGTAATCCCCTGCCAAATAAAATGAAATTCAAATGGTCAATGGCTAAAAGGTGACCATTGAATAGTAGGGGATACGAGATACTATAGCAATGTGTAATCCGTAATATTTGGTATTCCTATAAAACAGAGTGGAAATTACTACGAAGGGTGTGATGTGACAGAGAAATACTGTGCTAACTTAGCCAACAAGTGAATGGCATGTCAAATTCTATGCCAGTAAGTGCTAACACTTGGTACGTAGGTGCTACCAAATATAGCCAATATTGGCCATTTTGTTTGGTACACTGTTTACTTAGTTTATATGGCCACATTGTGTTATCTACTAATTTTGAATTTTTTCAAAATGTCAAATACACAATGCTATAGTGCAAGGCAAGTGTGTGCTGTAACCAGTGGCAAACCAGACTTGCTGCAATTAAATAACACAGCACCATAAACAAACCAAATAGACGATGCATCCAACACCAAAATCCAACAAGAGATCTAGCCTAAGGATTTTTTTTTAATTACATTTTTTTTATTTGAAAATGTTTCCCTCAAATTTGTATGCACTTCTGTTGGCTCCTTAAGAAGTCATCTAGTGCACCTGTGCTTGTAGCAATGCACAGTTGTACTAGTGACTGAGGTTTGCACTGCAGGTGCCTGGGAAGTACTGATTCTGTTCAAGTTGTTGACTATTGCACTGTTGATGCCCACAAAGCATATTTAATGTCCTTCTCATTTAGCCACATTACCATTTTACTTGCTATCATTTTTCAGCTGTACTGTCAAACTTAAAAGAAAAACTTTTCCAGTCTCAGAATGCAACATGGTGTAATTAAAAAGTGAAGACTGATATCTCAACGTGACATACAGCTACTTGATAATCTGGTTACACTAGAAAAAAATATCATTTGCATACGTTTGCTATTTTGGAACAGCCAAGAGCTGGTAGGTGGAAACAAAATTTTGTGTGAAATGCTCAATCCTCATTAGTAAAAATCATGCCTCTGTTTCCTTTATTAAGTATTAAAAAACTAGACACTTTTAAAGGATTTATTCACATACTTGCTGTTTTAGGTTTATATGTCAAACAAAAACAATCAGAATTGTATACATTTGCATTGTAGGTCTCGCCTAGGCAGCACATGTGCTGTGAATTTGAGATCTTTTGTTTTCTAAGAGTGGGCTTAGAGCACGCTCATTGCTTACCATTCATTGGCTTTATTGTCACTCTCTTTTGTTTGCTTTTTATTGGTAAGATGCCGTAGGCTTCCTTTCTTTTTGCATGTTTGTCCCCCCACTGGAGCATGGACAGACTACTTGTATCCTTCCACTGATCATGTTTTTTAAGCATTACCTTTTCTTTGTGTTTAAGCACTATACCAGAGTGCGTCTTGTTCAGATGGCTTCCTCATGTACTTCTCCCACACAGGGTCCCTCCCTCATCCATGTTGCGTACCCACACTCCCTCCTTCCATTGTTGTCCATGTTGTTGCTTCCTTTTGTTGTTGCCTGTGTTTTTGCTTGCAACACCCACCTTCCCATCTTCCGTTGTTACCCATGTTGTAGCTTCCTCCACCCACCTTCCTTCCTTCCATTGTTGCCCGTGTTGTTGCTTGCTCCCACACTCGCTCCTTCCATTAATGTCTGTGTTATTGATTACTTCTACCTGCCCACCCGACTTCCATTTTGGCACTTGTTGTTGCGTGCCCTGGGCCCTCCCTCCTTCTGTTGTGCAACATCCACCCTCCATCCTCATTCCATTGTTGCCTATGTTGTTGCTTGCTTCCACCCACCCTCCCTTCTTCCGTTGTTGCACCACTGTTGGAAAACGAGGTAGTATCTGTGAGGCCTGCACAAATAACATGTCACATTTGTCCTTCCCTGGGAACCAAACGCCCTATTGTAGCACTTGTCTCTCAGAGGGTAGCGTTGCAGAGCAGTCTAAGGCTTACTCAAGGATGGTGGTGTAGGCTAGTAATCGCCATTACAGGTACGCAGAAATAACACTCAATAATTGATTGTCCAGTCTGTACTTTGCTTTGTAAAAGTAAGAGTACATTTATTAGACACACACACTACTCAATACTATGCACCAATTTACAAATATACATAAGCTGTTGGAATTACTTTGTGACATTGCATAACATCTCCACCCCTCCCGCGGGGGGGTCTAGTACCACCACTCCCATGTATGCACATCATCTTGCCCCCTAATGCAGTGGGTTGACACAACCTGGAGCGAGGGCCTTGCCAACTGGCAACATCCCAGTGGCGACCCACCCCATCATCTCAACAAGCATTAAAAATAGATAATCCTGCCCTGGGGACACATAACCCTGACTGAGCATTTTATACTGACCATACAGTATACACCTCTACATCTTAGTGGCTAACAGTCTGGGTTGTTCTTCCCCTAACGCAGTAGCAAGAGTACATGTTTGGGCATCACTGTAAAGGAGGTACTTCTCATAGCTGATAACACTTATAACGCATTGCAATTAAAGGCCCTAAAATGCATCACAATTAAAATCACAGGATTAAGCAGATACAGCCAGACACCCTAGCAGGAGTGTCCAGCAACATAACCCCACTTTGCTTATGACTTCACCGTACACAAGTACTTCACATTACACGTGTGACTTTCAGTCCCTCTAAAAAGAAATAACGTAGGTAAATGCATTTCTGGTGCAATTACACCTCTTCATCTCCAGGGGATGCCCTCTTCCTGACATCCCCAGACTCAACCCTTCACATTTCACTCTTTGGCGCAATCCTTAACTCACCCCCAACTGAAGAACAAAAGTTCCAGCCACAGGATGCTGTTGAAGCCTATGCTGAGCCCTTGAGGGGTTATTCTTTGCAAGTCCCCAGAGACTTAGGGAGGGACTGTCCATTTTCATGCTGGGGGGAGACTGCGTAGCTTCTGCAGCTCCCCTGCACCTTCTCACACCTTTGGCGGTGATCCCGTCCTCCTGGGGCCACCGCGAACCGAGGAAAAGCTGTTTTCCCTGGCAGGCCGGTCCAGGCCTGCAAGGCATTATGGGGCGCTTCTCCTTTGCTCCGTGAATATTATAGCAGCGGCTCTCCCGCTGCTTCAGGGAGAGCCGCGTTGGCCCCTCTGGCGGCCTCATGCCGCTTCACAACATCGTTGGGGGTCCGGTCCCTCCCGGATCCCGTGCTGCCGGTGAGTGTTTCCGCGGCTCGGGGAGCCCACCCCCGGCCGCTCTTCACTTCTCTTGGGGGCCCCGGTCCCACCCAGGCACCCCGTCTTGCCTCTCGTTGGGGGTCCGGTCCCACCCGGACCCCGGCTGCCCACGCGGTGAGTCCCTGTGCAGAAGGCAGCTTGGGGAGCCCACCCCCCGGTGGCTCCCGCCGGCTCCCCGTCCGGACCGCACCCTCGTGTGCGGCCGCGGGAGCCGGCGTGTGCATTCTGTTCTGCATGGCGGGCAGACACGGAGGCTGCTCCCTCTCCAGTGGGTCTTTGGGGGAGTGCAACGGCACTCCCCCCGCCTTCCTGCTACTGCGGGGGAGTGCGACGGCACTCCCCCACCTCACCTTCACTTCGGGGCCCGGGGATTGGGTCCCGGGCCCCCACAGGGACATCTTCACGGGGAGCGTGACGACGCTCCCCAGCTTTGCTTCTTGGCGTGGGGACCCGGAGTTGGGATACCGGGCCCCAGAAACATCGTTGCAGGGGGCGCGACGGTGCTCCCCGCCCTCCGTTGATGTCGGAGGCCAGGGTGGGCTCCTGGCACCCCGGTTGGACCCCTTCACGGGGAGCGCGATGTCGCTCCTTGACTTTCAACTTCGCGGGGGCACGATGGCGCTCGCCTGCCTCCATTTTCGGTGGGGGCCAGGGTGAGCTCCTGGCACCCCGCAGGGCATTTTCACGGGGAGCGCGATAGCGCTCCCCGACTTATCTTCTGCTGGGGGCCCCCCGGGACCTGACCCACCCCGGGGGGCATTTTCTGGACCGGCGGCAGAGCCCCACGCGCTTCGTCGTCGGTCGGCCAAAGGTCACCTACCTTCTGGGGGGCATATCTTAGCTCCCAGGGGACCGATCTTCCCGATCTTGGCCTCTTCTTGCTCCTGGTGGCGCTCCCCAGCCACTGGGAGCACTTTCCTTTGCCTTCTTGATCTCCAGGAGGGTGAATGCAGCAGGGAGCGGTCTTCACTGGCTCCCTGCGACAGCCTTTCGCCTGGCTCTCTTCCTGGGCCTCTCTTCTCCTTGCGCAGAGGCCCAGGCTTCTGGTCACTTGTCCTTGTCTCCCCTTGTGGCGCAAGTCAGGGTCCTGGGCCAGTCTGGAGGTTCTTCCTTCCAGCTGCCCATGGTGCCAGGCTCCAGCACCAGTCTTCCTCAGCAGACCACACCCCAGAGAGAGCTCCTCTTCCTGTGCAAACTCTTTTAAAGAATTTGGAGGGGGCTGGCAGGAAGTCTCTGTTTGCCCTATCAAACAGCGACACATCACTTCCCTGCCCCTGCTTCCTGCCCAGGCCTCTGGGTTAGTTCAAAATGGCGTCGTCCAGGGGTCTCATGCCACATGGTCTCTGAAAGCCCCTTCCCCCCTCGCTGCCTTCCCTCCAGAGCAGCTTGGTGCCTGGCACCAGGTGACAGATGCTGATGGATTAACCTGTAGCTCCACCCTCCTCTTCTTGGAGAGGAGGCCTTCGCCCTTGGAATGCTTGTCGTGCAGGGCTAGGCCTCTGATGCTACAGCTTGGGGAGGAAGGTCATTAATTCAGCCTGGCAGGGTCAGCCCCAGCCAGGCCCTGGTTATGAGCTGACTCAGAGAAATATGACATTTCTGGATGACCCAAAAGCGGCACAAATATGACTTTGGACTCTGCAGAATACTTCTTCTCACATAAGTTACAGTGGACTTTAGTGCGTGTCTGGAATTTGTAGGCCCTAGGAAAGTGAAACTAGCCCATGTGCTCCCCATCCTCATAGGAGAGTAATGGAGTGAAAACAGTAAAGCACACTGACTTTCCCTCAAATGTTTCTTCCCATTGTAGAAAGCCTATTCCATGTCACCACCCAGCTCTGCGTAAGTCCTGCCACACCATTCACTTTGTAGCTGCTCATGGGCTGTGCACGCCAGGAATCTCCTCTGCGCAGCCCTTACACTTGTGCACACGCATGTACACACGTGTCGGCATGTAACCAGCGCAGTGCCCCTTACTCTGGCTGAAGCACAGCGGCCTACTCGCGCCAGGGGGACACCAGTAAAATACACATGCAGTCCCTTTCATCATGAGTTCACTGTGGGTGAGTCCCAACTTATGAGGCTCTCCCACAGTAAAATCAATCAATCAATCAATCACAGAATTTGTAGAGCGCACTACTTACCCGCGAGGGTCTCAAGGCGCTGGGGAGAGGGAAGGGGGGGGTGCTGCTACTGGTCGAACAGCCAGGTCTTGAGTAGCCTCCTGAAGGTCAGCAGGTCTTGGGTCTGTCGTAGGCTTAGTGGAAGGGTGTTCCAGGTCTTGGCGGCGAGGTGTGAGAAGGATCTGCCGCCGGTGGTTGTTCTTCGAATGCGAGGGACGGTGGCGAGGGAGAGGTCGGCGGAGCGGAGCTGGCGGTTGGGGACGTAGAAGAAGAGTCGTCTGTTGAGGTAGGCTGGGCCAGTTTTGTGGAGTGCCTTGTGTGCGTGGATGAGGAGTTTGAAGGTGATCCTCCTGTCGACGGGGAGCCAGTGCAGGTTCCTCAAGTGGGGGTGATGTGGCTGTGGCGTGGTACGTCGAGGATCAGGCGTGCGGAGGAGTTTTGTATGCGTTGCAGTCGCTTGATGAGCTTGGCCGGGGCTCCCGCGTAGAGGGCGTTCCCATAGTCAAGTCTGCTACTGACGAGGGCCTGGGTAACTGTTCTTCTTGTGTCTGTCGGGATCCACCTGTAGATCTTGCAAAGCATGCGGAGGGTGTTGAAGCAGGAGGAGGAGACTGCGTTGACTTGCTTGGCCATGGAGAGCGTTGAGTCGAGGATGACTCCCAGGTTGCGTGCGTGGTCGGTGGGTGTCGGGGCTGCTCCCAGCGTCGTTGGCCACCAGGAGTCGTCCCAGGCTGAGGGGTTGGAGCCGAGGATGAGGACCTCCGTCTTGTCCGTGTTCAGCTTTAGTCGGCTGATCTTCATCCAATCGGCGACGGCCTTCATTCCTTCATGGAGATTGGCTTTGGCGGCGAGGGGGTCCTTGGTGAGGGAGAGGATCAGTTGAGTGTCGTCGGCGTAGGAGATAATGTTGAGGTCGTGCTGTCTGGCGATGCGTGCGAGCTGGGCCATGTAGATGTTGAACAGTGTTGGGCTAAGGGAAGATCCCTGGGGTACGCCGCAGATGATCTCGGAGGCTTCGGATCGGAAAGGTGGGAGGCGGACTCTCTGGGTTCTGCCGTCGAGGAAGGAGGTGGTCCATTCCAGGGCCTTGTCTCGGATCCCTGCGTCGTGGAGGCGTGCGCGTAGAGTGCGGTGGCAGACAGTGTCGAAGGCGGCGGAGAGGTCCAGCAGGATGAGGGCTGCGGTCTCACCATTGTCCAGCAGGATCCTGATGTCGTCGGTGGCGGCGATGAGGGCGGTCTCAGTGCTGTGGTTGCTGCGGAACCCTGATTGGGATGGGTCCAGGATGCTGTTTTCTTCGAGGTATCGGGTTAGCTGTTTGTTGACGATCTTCTCGATGACCTTGGCTGGGAACGGAAGCAGGGAGATGGGCCGGAAGTTCTTGAGGTCTCTCGGGTCCGCCTTGGGTTTTTTGAGTAGGGCGTTGATCTCTGCGTGTTTCCAGCTCTCTGGGAAGGTCGCGGTCTCGAAGGAGAGATTGATGACGTTGCACAGGTGGGGTGCGATGGAGCTGCTGGCTTTGTTGAAGATGTGGTGAGGGAAAGGGTCTGACGGGGAGCCGGAGTGTATTGTGCTCATGGTCTTGATGGTGTCCTCGATGTTCACGCTGGCCCAGGCTGGCAGGGGGTCGTGGTCGATGGTGTGTGGCGGGTCTGGTGCATCGATCTTAGTTGGGGCTGTCTGGGTGTTGAAGCTGTCGTGGATGTCGGCGATCTTGCGGTGAAAGAAGGTGGCGAGGGAATCGCACAGGGGTTGCGACGGCGGGATGTTGTTGGTTTTGGAGCTGGGATTGGAGAGTTCCTTCACTATGTTGAAAAGCTCCTTGCTGTTGTGTGCGTTGTTGTCGAGGCGGTCTTTGAAGGAGATTCTCTTGGCGGACCTGATGTGGTGGTGGTGGTTACGGATGGCATCTTTGTGGGCTGTGTGGCTGTCCGGTGTCTTATCACTGTGCCATTTCTTCTCTAGTTTCCGGCAGGTACGCTTGGAAGCTAGGAGTTCCGAGGTGAACCAGCTGGCTCTTTTGGTGGTGTCACTGTAGGTGAGCTTTTTCAGCGGGGCGAGGGTGTTGGCACAGTCGTCCATCCATCGTCTGAGGTTGCAGGCAGCGTCGTCGGTGTTGGATGGGTCGGAGGGAGGGCTGAGAGCGAGGGTTGCCCGAAGTTGGTCTTCGGTGACTTTGCTCCAGCAGCGGCGTGGGATCTGTTGGGTGCGGTGGTGTGTGGTGGGTTTCTGGAAGGTGAAATGGATGCAGCGGTGGTCGGTCCAGAGGAGTTCCGTGGTGTGGCTGAAGGAGACGTGGGAGCTTGAGGAGAAGATGGGGTCAAGCGTGTGGCCGGCGGAGTAGGTCGGTGTTGTGACGAGCTGGCTCAGACCGAGGTTGGCGAGGCTGTCGATCAGGGTGGTGGAGTTGCTGTCGTTGTTGTTCTCCAGGTGAAAGTTCAGGTCTCCGAGGAGGATGTAGTCGGTAGAGGTCAGGGCGTGCGTGCTGATGAAGTCGGCGATGGAGTCGCTGAACTGGGGTCGGGGCCCAGGGGGTCTGTAGACAAGGGTACCTCTAAGGGTGGTGTTGGGGTCCGTGTGGATCTGGAAGTGCATGTGTTCGGCGGTGCTGAGAGTGTCGTCGGTGCTGGTCGAGACCCTGATGGTGTTCTTGTGGACGATGGCGATTCCTCCTCCTACTGCGTTGATGCGGTCTCTGCGGGTGATCTTATAGCCGTCTGGGATGGCTATGGCGATGTCGGGGGCAGAGGAGTCGCTCATCCAGGTCTCAGTCAGGAAGGCGACGTCTGGTGATGATGTGTCGAGCAGCTCCCAGAGCTCGACGGCGTGTTTGCGTGTGGAGCGGGTGTTCAGTAGGATGCACCGGAGGTGGTTGAGGTCCTTCTTGGCGGGCGCCTCGGTGGCTCTGAGGCTGGTGTAGCTGCAGTTCCGGCAGGTGAAGGGACCATGGGTGCGTTTCGGGGCGGCCTTGAAGCAGTTGTGTGTCCGTCCGGGGTTGAGAGCGTGGAGTGTGGTGGCATCGTATCGGCGTCGGTCCTCGAGGCTGGAGCGGGGGGCGCGTGGCCCAGGGGTTCTGGCGCTGGGCACGGTCCAGTCGCGGACGGGCGCAGACGGGCTTGCCTTAGGCGCGCCTTCGGCGCGCCAGCGGCGGGCCGCGCAGCGGCCGCCATATATGGGGAGGTGGGAGGGAGGAGCAGCTGGGAGGCAGGGGCAGCGAATGGGCAGTCAGGGGGGCGGGGCCGCAGCGGCGGGAATGGAGAGAGGCAGCGAGGGGCACAGAAGGCAAAATGGGCACAAGGGGGGTGGGGGCAGCGAGGGAAAAACAGAAGAAAACACGGGCACAGTACAGTGGGGCAGCGAGGGCACAGAAGGCAAAATGGACACAAGGGGGGTGGGGGCAGCGAGGGAAAAACAGAAGAAAACACGGGCACAGTACAGTGGGGCAGCGAGGGCACAGAAGGCAAAATGGACACAAGGGGGGTGGGGGCAGCGAGGGAAAAACAGAAGAAAACACGGGCACAGTACAGTGGGGCAGCGAGGGCACAGAAGGCAAAATGGACACAAGGGGGGTGGGGGCAGCGAGGGAAAAACAGAAGAAAACACGGGCACAGTACAGTGGGGCAGCGAGGGCACAGAAGGCAAAATGGACACAAGGGGGTGGGGGCAGCGAGGGAAAAACAGAAGAAAACACGGGCACAGTACAGTGGGGCAGCGAGGGCACAGAAGGCAAAATGGACACAAGGGGGGTGGGGGCAGCGAGGGAAAAACAGAAGAAAACACGGGCACAGTACAGTGGGGCAGCGAGGGCACAGAAGGCAAAATGGACACAAGGGGGTGGGGGCAGCGAGGGAAAAACAGAAGAAAACACGGGCACAGTACAGTGGGGCAGCGAGGGCACAGAAGGCAAAAACGGACACAAGGGAGGTGGGGGCAGCGAGGGAAAACAGAAGAAAACACGGGCACCGAGGCCACAAGCAGAGGGGCGAGCTTACCAGCAGCAGCAGCGGGCGGACAGCACAGGCGGAGCTGTGTGGTGGGGGAGCGACCTACCTGGCAAGGTCAAGGGTCGCTCTCCTCACCGCGCAGCGGCCGCCATATATGGGGAGGTGGGAGAGAGGAGCAGCTGGGAGGCAGGGGCAGCAAATGGGCAGTCAGGGGGGCGGGGCCGCAGGGGACGCAGCGGCGGGAATGGAGAGAGGCAGCGAACAAATAGGTGTTCAAAAAGCGAAAAATCCGGGCGGCTCAGATGGTCAGTACCACCTTCTAACACACGCCGCGCCCAGCTGATTCCTACAGGGAAGAAATAGCCACTCTACATGGGTACTCTTCCCGTAGTCAGCGATAACTAGTTATAAGGGGTTCTGACCAGACCCCTCCTACTCACCAGTTATCCGCTCAGACCACCTACTCCTCCCATCCATGAGACCTCCACCCATGACAGGGATCCCAGACTACCCTAAGAACCCTCCGGGCTCTAGGCTAGATACCTCTAGGTCACTCACGGTCTACATGGGCTCAGCCTAACTAGGCCCACCTTTGCCATGCCTACCACTTCTCTGGACAAGGGTACAGTGCCTCAGCACCGATGCGGTCTTCTGGGATAGGTCTACATCCCATCCCCTGGGTCACTAGCTGGTATCCCTTCCAGAGTTTGTTCCAACCAGTACCCTCTCTCCTTTTGGTCCTTGCACCCCAAAGATGCAACCTCTCTGGACCCTCACCCTCAGCCTGCCGCTGGGGTCATTCAGCTGCCACCACCATTTCGGGATGACTGTCTTCCCTGAAGAAAGCACAGCCACTCGTGCTTTCCCCACACAGAAAAGCACCTTTGGCCACTGGCCTGGCTCCCTGATAGGACCTCAGACCGGTCTCACTACCACACTGGCAGTGCCAGGGAGGAACACTGAGGGTGCCTCGTCATACAACCTACAGCTCATTCCCCCCGTCAGTAGCTCCACACTGAAACTACCACGGGAACCTAGACCCCTTCCTTGTTCTCCGCTGTGAGAACAGGGCCTATGCACCCTTCCCTCCGAGAGGCGCACTCCCCTCCCGGAGTACCTTTAGAGAGCCTGTGGTCTCCCTGCAGCGCCTTGGGAGACCGTCCAGGGACCCTCATGATCCCTGGATGGCCTGCACCACCCCTTCTGAAGAGCAGGGTCCCATCGCTTAAGACAGGCCCCACCTGCCTTCAGGGAAGTACTACCACACTCAGCCAGGGACCCTAAAGATCCCGGCTAGGCCTACACCAACCCCTATTGGAAACACAGGGTCCCTTCACTTAAGATGGGCCCCACCTGCGTTCAGGGTGGTACCACCTTGCAGAAGTCCACCTCCTGCATCGAGCTAGGGGAACACCCCCATGCTCCTGGTCCTCGGATCCAAGTCCCACAGGACCTACCTGACTGGTTACCGGCTGGGCATCGCCCCAGCCACCACTTCAGGTTCACAACACCAGCTCCAGAATCACATCCTGATGCATCTTTGGGTAACCACCTACCCGGCCCTGACACCTCACGGTCCACCACTAACCCTTCACCTGGAATCTAGGGAGCACATCACCCCCACTCAGATCTCCACTGGGTCAGTTACCTAGCCCACCTAGTGTACCTAGGGGCTACCACTACACCTCCTGCTCGAGACTTACCCTCCTTTAGGGCCACCCACTACCATGGGCCACCCCTGGGTTGCTCACCTCCCCCACCAGTTAACCTGGGGGCTTGCCGGACACACAACTCTACCACACCCTCCTCCCACCGTGGGAAAGGTTTCTTGGGGTCCCCCCCATGGGAACCCCTGGGGTGTTACTACCCGGGGTAAAGAAACCTCCTGCCCCACCCTTCCAGTGGTTTTGGCCTGCGCCAATGGCAAGAAAACTTTCAGCGGGGGAAGGATATCTGGGGCCCCTTCTGTGGAAACCCTCCCTGCCCTTAAAAAGCGCGGGAATCTTCCAGGACCCCCTACCTCTCCTGGCCCCCCAAAGGTCCATCCACCCCTACACCCCCATCTGTGATGTAGGTATCAGTTGCTGTCCCTATCTCTTGAGAAGACACCCTCCTCATGCAGGTGTAGTGTGTGTAGTGTTAGGGTTCAAAGGTTTACAATTTGGCTTAGAACACTTGTTTACGCAATCATTTCCTGGAAAGCACCATCCCGCTAGCACCTGATAATCAACATCACTCAGTCATATCAATACAGTTTACATTTAAACCATAATATCTTCACATGACATGTATGTGCGCTGGGCTTTCCTTTCCCATACTTTTAGTTCACATAACCAAAACTTTGAACCCTTCTCAGAGCCTTGTGCTCTTCCATTTGCTCATTACTGCATAGGTAATGTGTGGCAAAACTGGGCTTATCAAATGCTATAAATGCGCACCAGAATGGGATACTATGTTTCCCGCCGCTAGACACCAATGTTGGAAAATGAGGCAGTATCTGTGAGGCCTGCACAAATAACATGTCACATTTGTCCTTCACTGGGAACCAAACACCCTATTGTAGCGCTTGAGTCTCAGAGGGCAGCGTTGCAGAGCAGTCTAAGGCTTACTCAAGGGAGGTGGTGTAGGCTAGTAATCGCCATTACAAGTACGCAGAAATAACACTCAATAATTGATTGTCCAGTCTGTACTTTGCTTTATAAAAGTAAGAGTACATTTACTACTCAATACTATGCACCAATTTACAAATATACATAAGCTGTTGGAATTACTTTGTGACATTGCATAACATCTCCACCCCTCCCGCGGGGGGGGTCTAGTACCACCACTCCCATGTATGCACATCATCTTGCCCCCTAATGCAGTGGGTTGACACAACCTGGAGCGAGGGCCTTGCCAACTGGCACCATCCCAGTGGTGACCCACCCCATCATCTCAACAAGCATTAAAAATTGGTAATCCTGCCCTGGGGACACATAACCCTGACTGAGCATTTTATACTGACCATACAGTATACACCTCTACATCTTAGTGGCTAACAGTCTGGGTTGTTCTTCCCCTAACGCAGAAGCAAGAATACATGTTTGGGCATCACTTTAAATGAGGTACTTCTCATAGCTGATAACACTTATAATGCAATTAAATCCCCTAAAAGACATCACAATTAAAATCACAGGATTAAGCCAGCCAGACACCCTAGCAGGAGTGTCCAGCAACATAACCCCACTTTCCTTATGACTTCACCTTACACAGGTACTCGACATTACACGTGTGACTTTCAATCCCTCTAAAAAGAAATAACATGCGTAAATGCATTTCTGGTGCAATTACACCTCTTCATCTCCAGGAAATGCCCTCTTCCTGACATCCCCAGACTCAACCCTTCACATTTCACTCCTTGGCGCAATCCTTAACGCACCCCCAGCTGAAGAACAAAAGTTCCAGCCACAGGATGCTGTTAAAGCCTGTGCTGAGCCCTTGAGGGGTTATTCTTTGCAAGTCTCCAGAGACTTAGGGAGGGACTTTCCATTTTCATGCTGGGGGGAGACTGTGTAGCTTCTGCAGCTCCCCTGCACCTTGTCACTCCTTTGGCGGTGACCCCGTCCTCCTGGGGCCACCGCGAACCGAGGAAAAGCTGTTTTCCCTTGCAGGCCGGTCCAGGCCTGCAAGGCATTATGGGGCGCTTCTCCTTTGCTCTGTGAATATTATAGCAGCGGCTCTCCCGCTGCTTCGGGGAGAGCCGCGTTGGCCCCTCTGGCGGCCTCACGCCGCTTCACGACATCGTTGGGGGTCCGGTCCCACCCAGACCCCGTGCTGCCTGTGAGTGTTTCTGCGGCTCGGGGAGCCCACCCCCGGCAGCTCTTCACTTCTCTTTGGGGCCCTGGTCCCACCCTGGCACCCCGTCTTGCCTCTCATTGGGGGTCCGGTCCCACCCGGACCCCGGCTGCCCACGCGGTGAGTCCCTGTGCCGAAGGCAGCTCGGGGAGCCCACCCCTGCCGCTCCCGCCGGCTCCCCATCTGGCCTGCAACCTCGCGTGCAGCCGCGGGAGCCGGCGCGTGCATTCTGTTCTGCCCGCTCCGACGGGCAGACACGGAGGCTGCTCCCACTCTAGTGGGTCTTCGGGGGAGTGCAACGGCACTCCCCCCGCCTTCCCGCTACCGTGGGGAGTGCGACGGCACTCTCCCCACCTCACCTTCACTTCGGGGCCCGGGGATGGGGTCCCGGGCCCCCACAGGGACATCTTCACAGGGAGCATGACGGCGCTCCCCGGCTTTGCTTCTTGGCGTGGGGGCCCGGAGTTGGGATCCCGGGCCCCAGAGACATCGTTGCGGGGGGGGCGATGGTGCTCCCCGCCCTCCGTTGATGCCGGGGGCCAGGGTGGGCTCCTGGCACCCCGGTTGGACCCCTTCATGGGGAGCGCAATGGCGCTCCTCGACTTATCTTCTGCTGGGGGGCAGCCCCCGGGACCTGACCCACCCCGGGGGCATTTTCTGGACCGGCGGCAGAGCCCCATGCGCTTCGTCGTCGGTCGGTCAAAGGTCACCTACCTTCTGGGGGGCATATCTCAGCCCCCAGGGGACCGATCTTCCCGATCTTGGCCTCGTCTTGCTCCTGGTGGCGCTCCCCAGCCACTGGGAGCACTTTCCTTCGCCCTCTTGATCTCCAGGATGGTGAATGCAGCAGGGAGTGGTCTTCACTGGCTCCCTGTGCCAGCCTTTCACCTGGCTCTCTTCCTGGGCCTCTCTTCTCCTTGCGCAGAGGCCCAGGCTTCTGGTCACTTGTCCTGATCTCCCCTTGTGGCGCAAGTCAGGGTCCTGGGCCAGTCTGGAGGCTCTTCCTTACAGCTGCCCATGGTGCCAGGCTCCAGCACCAGTCTTCCTCAGCAGACCACACCCCAGAGAGAGCTCCTCTTCCTGTGCAAACTCTTTTAAAGAATTTGGAGGGGGCTGGCAGGAAGTCTCTGTTTGCCCTATCAAACAGCGACACATCACTTCCCTGCCCCTGCTCTCTCCTTCCTGCCCAGGCCTCTGGGTTAGTTCAAAATGGCGTCATCCAGGCGTCTCATGCCACATGGTCTCTGAAAGCCCCTTCCCCCCTCGCTGCCTTCCCTCCAGAGCAGCTTGGTGCCTGGCACCAGGTGACAGCTGCTGATGGATTAACCTGTAGCTCCACCCATCCTCTCTTCTTGGAGAGGAGGCATTCGCCCTTGGAATGCTTGTCGTGCAGGGCTAGGCCTCTGATGCTACAGCTTGGGGAGGAAGGTCATTAATTCAGCCTGGCAGGGTCAGCCCCAGCCAGGCCCTGGTTATGAGCTGACTCAGAGAAATATGACATTTCTGGATGACCCAAAAGCAGCACAAATATGACTTTCGACTCTTCAGAATACTTCTTCTCACATAAGTTACAGTGGACTTTAGTGCGTATCTGGAATTTGTAGGCCCTAGGAAAGTGAAACTAGCCCATGTGCTCCCCATCCTCATAGGAGAGTAATGGAGTGAAAACAGTAAAGCACACTGACTTTCCCTCAAATGTTTCTTCCCATTGTAGAAAGCCTATTCCATGTCACCACCCAGCTCTGCGTAAGTCCTGCCACACCATTCACTTTGTAGCTGCTCCTGGGCTGCGCACGTCAGGAATCTCCTCTGCGCAGCCCTTACACTTGTGCACACGCATGTACACACGTGTCTGCATGTAACCAGCCCAGTGCCCCTTACTCTGGCTGCAGCGCAGCGGCCTACTCACGCCAGGGGGACACCAGTAAAATACACATGCAGTCCCTTTCATCATGAGTTCACTGTGGGTGAGTCCCAACTTATGAGGCTCTCCCACAGTAAAAGCTCAACAAATAGGTGTTCAAAAAGTGAAAAATCCGGGCGGCTCAGATGGTCAGAACCACCTTCTAACAACCACTTATTATTGCTTTCCCCTCACCAACTGTCCTTTCTTCTGTTGTTGCCTGTGTAGTTGCTTTCAACACCTACCCTCCTTCAGTTGTTGTCTGTGTTGTTGCTTGCCTCCACCTACACTACCTTCTTCTATTGTTGCTTTCCCCACTCACCCTCCTCGGTTGTTGCCTGTATTGTTCTGTACCTTACCCACCCTCCCTCCTGTTGTTGAACATGTTGCTGCCAGTGTTTGCTTGTCCCTACCCTCCCACCATGCGTTGTCCATGTGCTTGCTCTGAGCCCGTCCCTTCCACCATTAATTGTCTGTTTTGCCCCCCTGACTCACCCACCCAACCATGTTGCCTCCATAGCTGCTTATGTGTGACATTTTCCATGGTTTAAAGGTACTTATGAGTGACATTCAATGACCAAATATGTGACACTTAGAGTGGCACTTTCTCATGAGTAAAACCAAGCACTAAAGTGCAAGGAAAGCGAAATGACAGCCTTTTGAGAAATGAAAAGCTCTAAAACAATCTTGAAACAGCTGCTAAATACCTCAAGTGGAAGGTTACTATCACAACCGTCCTCCACTATAAAAACGTGAAAAACTCCTGGACTGGCCACTACTTACCAGGGCTGCTCTGACCCTTGCTGCACCGTGGACAAATTATGGCATTACTGTCTCTGAAAAGTGTAGAATTGCTGGGCCATAATGCAACTTAGCTACATAAACACATCTTTTATCACAACTTAGAAATTAGATTTGAAATCTCCTTTTCTCATTGTTTTAAAGAACCACAATATGACATCCAAACATGATCACCCCAAACAGCACAGTGACAGACAGATCACTTCATCGTTCTCTTAATGGTTGCCCTGCCTGCAACTTACCAACTCCCTCTGCTGGGCCTATGCGGGCTGACCCTCATATTATAGCTGCTCCTGTGTGTGGACTCACACTGGCTGCCTTTTGACACCTAACTATTGCAGAGATGCTACTACCTAGTCTGCAGTCATGTTCTGCTGCTCAGTGCTCCTGGTGACGGTGTGGAGTAAGAGTAGTTGGAGACCTTGTGCTCTCTCTCATGGGTGTACACTGGGAAAACTCCCTGCGCATTGAAAGTCTGCCACACTTTGCAGCCGCCCCAGCTTTCTGAATCATTACAGCATGGCACATGTCATTGCCATCACTGGACACAAGCAGATTGCCATCCTGTGCCTTCCCACATGTGGATGCCTATCGAGAGCAGCACGTGTGACATGAGCCACTTGTTGTTTTTCTCGTGTCAGCAGGTGGGCCCCATGGGCCTGCCCACTGGCAGTGATGCCTTCCTGGGGGCCGGCAGGAGGATTTTGAAAAAAACATTCTGGTGCCAGTCTGTCAGTGTGCTGACACACTAGCACACAAGGTAGTACAAACAAAGCACTGTCAATGAGGCCGGGGGTCTGTATCGCTGCGTGGTCTGAGAGGTGCCGACAGCCCCACTCACTGTATGCCTGTGGGGGAGCACACAATGTGCAGCAACACAAAAACATCATTTTGCCCACCAGTTGCTGGGTCACTGGCCAAATCATCATCCAATCACTGACTTTGTGGAACTGAGTTAACTGTCACTAACGGTGTCGTGCAGGTGGTGCCTGTTTTCGAAATACAACAAGGCAAGTCACTGCCCCCTGGATGCATCATCACTCTCAGTCTGAGCAAGGGGCAGTGCACTGCAGGGTAGTCTCAGAGTGATTACTACTTTTTAGAGAGGATGTAATTGTAAGAGTCTGTTTGACAGACTTAGCCATGGCATGTCACATGGCTGAGTTCCTGAGGCTCAGCTTTATTGTGCACTGCAGCCAGAGCCTGAGGTTGCAATATGCTGTGTGACGACAATTTGTGTTCATTATTGGTAGTGAAGAAACTCAACATTGAAGGTGCCACTGTATAATGAGGCTCACTGGCAGCACAGTTTGCACAGCACTGCCAGTAGGCAGCCCGCTGCTCGCGCTTTTGCAATGGTCTGTTCCTATTTGCAGTTTCTTATGCCTAGCAGTGCCGCTGTGTTAGGAGGCGCTATAAATGCATGACTAAGCATTTTAGTGCGGTGATGAGGACGTCCACGCTAAACTGCATTGGTCTAACCACTGATGCATGATACTTGGCAGAGCTGTACCTCCAGCCTGAAAAAAACTAAAAAGTGCTTTAATTCCCACACCCTCCATTGTCCATGTTGCCCCCAACACCCATTCCTTCCCTCCCTCCTTGTATCCCCTGCCAGCAATTCAAAAAAAGGGTTACGACCGTATCATATCTCCTTTGTAGGCCAAGTCTAGAGTCAGCGTGTATGCGCTGCTCTGCGAGGCATGATGTATCTACAATATGGGCTTTAACCAAGCCCATCGAAAGCCATTTGTTATTTTTTGTGCCTTTCAGAAATGCTGCCTTTTTATTGGTGCATTGCTTGTAATTGTCCCTCCTTAGGGTGCTTGGTTCACGTCCAGGCGATTTCACTAATGTTTCCTTTGGATTGGCTATCACACGTTCATGGTTCCTCCTGGGCGGCCATCGCAGCACGCGCGTCCTCTTCTCTTTCCAACTTGATCAGCACAGCATGTAGTGCTTTATCCATTCATATGTGTGGCACATCGAGCTTCAACTTTAAGCATGGACTCATTTGCACTTTAAACTGCATGCTTCAAACAGACAGACATCTTGACCGCTGCTTGTTTCTCTGTGTATTTGGCATGTTTCTGCTCAAGCGCGCGTTATTGCAGTGGTGGGGTATCTGCCAATGTGGTCTTATGTTTACACCTGAAAGACCGGTCACCAGAAGCACAAAAGACAAATAGAAATGTTACTCGAGAAATTTAGACTGAGCGCGCCCTGTGCCTCGCTTGCTTGTGAGTATGTACTGCTTCTAGAGAAGTGATCCTGTACGTCGTTTCAGAGCTGTAACCATTAACACACATGATCACTTGTTTCTCCAAGCTGTTGTTGGAAAATTTGTGAAACCCCACCCCACCATGTAAGATGCATTGTGTAGTTCACCTTAAAGTGCTTTGCAGGCCTCTCTCCCTTTCAAAAATTCTCCAAGGGAAACAGTGGGTACCAGAGAAAGCTAACCATTGCTGGTGCATGGATTTTTGCCACCCTTGGCAAAGTGACATTTTGCGCCTCTTCACCCCCTGTACTCTTTGCTAATTTTACGATAATGCTGATGGTCTTATGCTCCTCTAAACTTAAGGCAGCGGCCTGCTCTTGCCTTGTTTTTTAAACTGACTCTGGAAGATGAGACCTTTTTCACATTGAGCCCCAACTCCATAGCGTGCCCTCCACTACGACTGGGATCTGTCTGCAGTAGTGGTGATGTACCTCTTGTATCAGTCTGTTGTCAGGCAGGCGTCCCCCTCCTCGCACCGCTTCCCGAATGTGCTTTCTGCTACCATTCTGACTCACCATCTGTTTTCTGCACAGTTGCCCGATAGCCATGTGAGCAAATAAAAATCCACACATTTCTTCTCTGTTTGATTTTGCAAATAGAAGAGGACAAGTGGTATCTAAAGCAGATAACCTGCTAAGTGTATTCGTTGGTCTTACCATAAAATCAGAACCTGATTATTTTTAAATTGCTTGCAAGTGTTTACAGTTTATAGCGCAGTAAATAACAAGTGGTCATCATTACCCAACTCACTTTGCTGATTTTAGAACTATGAAACAGACAGTTGGCCCTGCTACTATCAAACCTGCGATTAGGAGGTTTATAATAATACTGATGATGATAAATAGTTTTATATAGTATGTAATGCCAGAGGTTTGCAGTTCTAGGCGCTGTTATAACAAATGTTACCCAATTTAATGCTACTCATTTTATCTATGTTGGATGGATGAAAGGCTGAACTGGCCCTGTTAGAATTCAACCTGGCTGGTCGCACAGTAATAACAGCAGGGAACACGTAACCTACTGAGCAGACCACCTGACTAGGGTTCATTGTGCAGAAAAACTAGAATCCTGCTTGAAAGAGACCATTCCTCAGGAAGTACAATAATAATAAAATTGCCATTCTTCAGAGCCTTTGGGAAGAAAGTGTGATTTATTGTTTTTGGAAGTTTATCTAAGTAACCAGTGGCAAATGACCATCCCAAGCACACCAGCTGAAAACACATGAAGCAATCACATTGGCGTTGAGTCAGGCCAGGCACGAGTCAGCATCATTTTAAAATAAACAAGACTGCCCTAAGCGAGATCCAACCACCATCTCACATCTCATAAGGTAAGCAAGGCAACAACAGCTTGAAAATGCAGTTAGGAAAAGGTCAGGAATAATAGTAACCCAACTCTGCACTGTCAGAAGCAATGATGCGGGTGTCTTCCCTCTTTTATCTGGCATAAATGTTCATGCTTGTTTTTTATCCTCACACAATAGCTTTTGGCGTTTGATAAGTTTACAGTTTCACAAGCAACCCACTCGTTGTCTACTGAGCAGTGAATTCAAAATCCTGCGAACAACATACACATCTATGGGTGCATGGTTTGAAGCCCCAGAATCAGAACACCCCCGAACAATGTGCCAGGCTAAGTTTAGATGAATATGGTGCGTGCCCACCCACAGATGTGCGTAGCCATAGCACCATTTGCAACCAAAACAGCGCCCCACAGTGTTCAAGCCACCCTAAAATTCTTCAACACAAATGTTGCTGGGGATTCACTCTGCATGATTTCATTGAGATATTTGGACAAGGCATATAATAAGGTTTTGTAAATTTGTGTGCAATGAAAGGCCGCCTTTCTTTGTAATTATGTTTCATCATTTTAAAACTTGGGAACACAATTCACACAAATACACTCCACACCATGCAACATAATTCCAATCAGCATAAATTCACTCAATGCTGCACACTTCCAAACCATACAATTCAACTCTACCATTTTCATTCCGCACCACATAATTCGGCAACAAACCACATATTTCAACTCAACAACACAAGTACAGAACACATCACATACATCCAAACCACTCCATATAATTCCACATCACACCACAAAATTCAACAGCACACCATATAATTAAAATCTCTATGACACAGAAGTACACTCCACCTAATTCCAGTACACTCCACTCAATATCACATAATTACTATCCACAAATTTTAACTGCAGACCATTCCACATAATTCCACTTAAAAAATCCACTCCACACCACACAATTCCACCACACACAATTCCGCAACTAATGATTTCAATCCAACCCACATAATTCCACTCCACTGCACATATATCCACTCCACACCAATTCAAAACACATGAGTAAAAGACATTGTCATTTACAGCGCCAATACCTCTAACTCTCACAAATGTGAGACCAATTTGCATTGTAAAAGCTTGTTTTACTTTCATTCATGCTGCACTCCAGCCATGCTTCTACACAACATTACTTAAAAACATAGACAAATAACTCTCTATAGGCAATGCTTGTTTTAATTGGCACAGAAATAAAATGCAGGCTAGTGATATGCCAGTAAGGTGGCAGCCTTATAACTGTAAGTATATAATGAAACAATCACTGTTGTTGTACTTACAGTGTCAGTTATATTGTTAGACTTGGCTTTTTCAGCGGGTTTACCCCCAGACTTTTTGCTTTTTGGCCTCCTGTTTTTGACCCTGTTTTTGTTGGTTTTAGGACTCTGGGCACTTTACCACTGCTAATCAGTGCTAAAGTGCATATGCTCTCTGTGTAAATTGTGTTATGGATCGGTGTTTCCATGATTGGATATTTGATTTACCTGTTAGCCCCTAGTATAGTGCACTGCGTGTGCCAGGGCTGGTGATTCAAATGCTTTTCGGGGGGCCTGCAGCACTGGTTGTGCCACCCCGTGAGTAGCCCTGAAAACAGTAACTCAGACCTGCCATTGCAGAAGTCTGCGCGCAGTTTGTACTGCCATGTCGACTTGGCCAGTGCACACACTGGCCGGTCCCTAACCTTCCCTTTTCTTACATGTCAGACACCCCTCAGGTAGGCCCAAGGTACCCCTGTGGGCAGGGTGCAGTGTATGTGAAAGGTGGGACATGCCCTGGTGTGTGTGGCATGTCCTGATAGTGAATTACAGCCAATTTCGTTTTTCACTATTGCAAGGCTACCAGTTCCCCATAGGATAGAATTGGAGGTTTGTTTATAACATCTTATAAACATAACTGGCCCACGGAATTCGGTAAGAAAATAGAATTTAGTATGCCTGAACTCAGAATCTAAAGATGCATCTTTTAGTGAAGGTGATTTTTACATTCTGTGTTTGAAAATAACACTTTTAGAAAGTAGGTATTTTCTTGCTCAGTCATCCCGTGTGCCTCTGCTGGAATGTGGATTGCCTGTCTGGGTTTTGGATGACAGAGGTTGGGGGAGCAGGAGGGGCGCCAGATGGTCTAGGTAGGTCAGGAAAGGGCTGAAGAGACCTGGGTTACAATGGGGGAAGGGGAGGAGATTTCCTTGCACCTCAAAGGGCCTGCTCTGCCTCTGACAAATGCCGTCTCCACCTCCTGCCAGGAATTCACACCAGAGAAGGCAGAACTGGTCCTGACTGGGCACAGGCCCTCTCTGCCTAAGAGATCAAAGGAATTTTGGACATAAATGCTGGGTCCCAGACCCCTGAACTTTAGAACTCATCTGGACAAGAAGACTGCCAAGAAGAAGTGCCGGAGAAGCTGCGAAAAGGAACGACTGCTTTGCTGGGTGCTTTGTTGGGCTGACCTGCAGTGGCTGCTTCTGTCTTGGGCAGTGAAAGGCCTGGACTGGACTTTCTGCAACCTAATTTGTGAGTCTCTCCAAGGGCTTGAGGTAGAGCTTGCCCCCTGTTCACGAAGTCTCAGGAACAGCAAAGACTTCAAGTTCTTCGACCCGCAGCACTGGGGACTGTGTGTTTTGTGCTGCAGCAAGAAGAACGCCAACTCAACGACGTCTACGACGCCGCTGCCGACTCCGTGTCCTGAAGGCACCGCAGAGGGCACCGCCGCAACGCCGCACCGCAACCTTGGTCTCACCGATGATGCTGACACCGAGCCGCTGCTTGCACCGCGACCTGTGGGCACCGCACTCCGCACCGCCTCGCTTCACGCCGAAGCTTTGGCACCGCAGAGAGCACCGCCGCAACGCCGCACCGCAACCCTGGTCTCACCGACGACGCCTGTTGACGCTGCCACCGAGCCGCTGCTCGCACCGCGACCTGTGGGCACCACACTCCGCACCGCCTTGCTTCACGAGGACGTCTTGGCCTTCCTGACGCCGCCACTTCCCGCCGAAATCGACGCCGCTGCTTGCACCGTGGTTCGAGGGCACCGCTCGTAAGTCACACGACGCACTGCCCTCATCCTGCACCGCAACCTTGGCCTACTGACGCCGGCGCCATCGACTCCAGTTCGTCAGCCGACGACAGCGCTTCAGCAACGACGACGCCGCTGTTTGCACCGTGATCTGCTAGCACCGTGGCGAGCACCGCCTTCATCTCGCACTGCGACCTTGGTCTCACCGATGACGTCATCTGACGCCGTCACCGAGCCGCTGCTCGCACCGCTGCGCTTCGCACCGCAGCACCAGACCTCTGCCGGCACCAGCGCTCCTGATTCCATCAGAGAGGAGCTCGACCTGCAACGCGAGTGACTTCAAGGGCCTCAACGCCCTGCATCTCTCACAGGTACTGTTTGCGGGTCTTCCCGACACCGTAGCTGGCCCGCGACCCCGCGACCAGCCAGAACTGTTGTATTTGTTGTTCACGATGCTGTGGTAGCCCGGACGGAGCTATCCACACAAGGAACTCTTTTTAATCAGCGTATTTTTGGAACTGTGAACTTTTAAGTATAGTATTGTGGATTTTTATCGTTTTTGGTCTTGTCTTAAGTATATAAAAATATTGGATATTTTTCTAAACTGGTGTGGTGTCCTTTTGTAGTGCTTACGCTGTATTACTGTTGGTTATGTGCAAATGCTTTACACACTGCCTCTAAGATAAGCCTGGCTGCTCGTGCCAAGCTACCAAGGGGTTGAGCAGAGGTTATTTTAGACGTGTAACTCCCTTATCCTGACTAGAGTGGTGGTTTTTGCCTGGCTTTGGCCCACGCCCAAGCAGACCAAAAATCCCATTTCTAACATATATGTTTTGAAAACAGTTTTGTAAATTGTTTATTGTATATATTCGGAAATGTTTTATTTCTCAATTTTCCTCTCCTGCTTTTTCCCATTGCCTTTTTTCTATCCCTCACACTTTAATATTTCTCCCATATTGATGGGTTTTACCCTTTTAGGTTTTTTAATCTCTGCCATTGTTTCCCTAAGCTCTGCCAAGTACCACGCATCAGGCGTTAGACTAACGCATTTCAGTGTGGTGGTCCTCATCACCGCACTGAAATTGAAAGTCACGCATTTGTTGCACCTCAGTATCAATCCAGAGTGCTATTAGTGCTCTGTTAGAAACTGAAATCCAGGTTGCAGTGCGCGATCTGCTCTGCTTGCGCAGGCTTGGGGCGGTTGGCTCTGCTCGTGACTGGGCTGGCTTAGGCAGGCTGAGAGCAGAGGCTACAATGTAACAAAGTTTATTCACTTCCCCTCGACACCGGCAATCCATTCAGGTTAACTGTGTGACTCGCTGTGAGACTCGTCATTTGATGGCACCTCACAGTCAATGTTAAAATTATGGCCAACAGCTTCAATCAAGAGACTCGCTCTCTTTATAGATTGGTGGGCCGGCGCGGTGCGAGCGAGCAACGCGGCAGTCACTGAATAATGTGACAGTCTTTTGACACGTGGCAAGTCCCGTCCCAGTCCGGACAGCCCCAGGATTGGTGGTGTCTTACAGGCAGCACTGAGCTGCAGCAAGGCAGCCTCATCTCAGAATGCATGCCGTGGCGCAGCCAGCAAGGATTAGTCAACTCGACTCCTGGAGGAGCACGGCTGCAGCCTACTCTGAAGACAGCAGCACCCAGGAGGGAGAGAGTGAGCCTACACCGGCAGCAAGTAAGGGAACCTGAGCCCCACCTTAAAACTTAATCTCGCTCCACGTGGGCCTGTACTAGCTTCCCCGGTCGGTTTGGTCTTGAATTCCCACAGAGCAGGCCAGAAGAACAAGTTAGGGATTATACTCACGCACTCACCAGGTAATGGGCGCCACAGGGATGAAGGGGTCTGCACTTCGCACCTAACCCCGCAAATGCCATGCAGCCCCGCCGGCGCTTCACAGCAGATAAACAGCAGTCATCTGCAGCGCCACAAGAAGTAAGGGACCCTGCAAGAGACACCTGCCTACACCTAGAATCATTCCCCCACACCCTCCAAAAATACCAGAGAAACCCATACACTCACCCCCTCTCCACCCAGCATCCTCGCTTCCATACTTCCCTTCCGCGAAGGACTGCCCAGGCACACCCCATGCACACGAGGCTGCCGCAGGTGAGTGCGGCCTACCACAAACAAGCTGGAAGCTGAGCCCTAGGGCCAATCACCAGGATGGATGCAGCCTCCCTAGAGCCTCAGGCTGTTGGTGCCTGCCCAGCGGAGTGAGTCCGGCCCCTCGCATCGACAACTTGATACCTGGTTATGGTAATGAGGGGCAGCGGTAATGGTGCCGGTCCAACTTTCAGCACGGCCAGCAGCTGTGTCACTTATGAGCCTGGTATTTTTAGTAGCTCAGGTACAGTTGCAGCCTGCTGATGTGATCTAGTGCTGCGGGGCAGGTAGTGGCGTGCCAACCGGGGCTGACACCGCTCGGCTGCACTCAGTTATCATTTTTATTCGGATTCATTAAACCGTTCTGTCTTTGAAATAAACAGCATCCTGGCTGGCTGTAAGATGTGCGCCTCACTCTCCTGAGCCTTGCCAATGCCCGTGCTGCTGTCTGGGGCAGTTCGCGAGTACTAGGTTAGTGCCCTTCCATATCTGGTGCTTTCCAGTAATTTTAAGAACTTCTTAGAGTTTCTCTTTGGTGAAATGGGTGTAATTGCTGATATTTATATGCTTCTCTCATCTTTATTACTTGACTTTGCTTCCGAGAAAGAGTCACTCATAGTTGTTGAAATGTCACTCATAATTACACTGAAATTATGAGAATGTCACACATGGCAATCCAAAACCTTGGCAGCTATGTTCTCTTCTCTGTCATTCTCTCTCCTCATGTTTTAATTTACAATGTGATTCCATCTCTTCAAAAATAAAAATTCCATTCTTTTACTCCGACTCTGTGCATATATTTAATTTTCATTTATTTCACGTTTCCTTCTTTGTACTACTTGCGATTTGTTTACAAATAAAAAATTCCGGGGCATATCTACAAGGCCATGCGATAATTATCGCTCAGCGCTCTTAGCGCGAGGATAATTATCGCCGGCCGAAACTGAATTTTATCGCGGAGATAGCGTGCTATCAGCAACGCTTATCTCCAAAGCGATAAAATTCAGAGCGCAAGCTGCCAATTGTGCGATTATCGCTGGAAATACAGCGATAATCGCACAAGGTTTGGCGATAGCTTGCTGATAGGGCAAGACATACTTAGCCATGATATCCACCTTCCATAGGATATCATGGCTAAGTCAGTCTCAAAGCAGGCGTTAGGAAAGTAGCGATAACAGAGGTTATCGCTACTTTTCTTGTCGCTATGCTTCTTTGCTGAGGCTTGATAATAGGAGAAATGTCGCTTAGCGACATTTCTCCCGTTATCCTGGGGAGGAACGCCCACTTTGCATCTCATTAGAGATGCAGAGCTGGGCGATAGGGAAAGGGCGATGTAGCATGGATTCACGCGTTAGCGTGTCCTTGCTAATAGGGCGTTAAAATTATCGCCGCTTTTCGTCCGAAAACGGACGCTAAAGCGGCGATAATTTTATCGCCAGCCCTTGTAGATATGCCCCTCCATTCTTCCACTCCAACTCCCTGCATGCTTAATTTTCATGTATTTCACGTTCCTCCTTTGTAATACTTGCAACTTTTTAAAAAAATAAAAATTCCATTCTTTCACTCCGACTCCGTGCGTGTATTTATTTAATTTTAATTTATTTCACGGCTTCCTTCTTTCTACTACTTGCGACTTGCTTAAAAAAAAAATCCATTCTTTCACTCTGACTCCGTGCGTGCATTTATTTAATTTTCATTAATTTCACTTTTCTTTCTTTGTACATGTTGCAATTTGCTTGGAAAATAAACATTCCATTCTTCCACTCCGACTCTGTGTATGCATTTAATGTTTATTTATTTAACCTTTCCTTCTTAGAACCATTTGCTTCCTGTCTCTTGTGCAGCAGTGGCTCCAGTATTAAAGACATTTCAGATAATTTATAGCTATGCCATGAAATCGTGTATCTCCTCACTCAGCCCGAGCAGAGATCGACTGCTTCTGTCTGATCCTGCACGGGCTGAGTTAATTCTCCGAAGTCATCCGAAGAGCAGGGGATACACGATCCCAAGGGGATACCAGATATTACACAACACCGGCTGTGATGTGTTAGAAAGTCGGCCTAAGTTAGATACTGACAACGCGTCTAAGGAGCTTTTCGATATATTCGGCAAACTCAAAATGTCTTCCTCTCCCACCCTCCAAGGATCGCGACTCCCAACTTGCTCTGCTTGAAAACTATTTTTGCTGGCAATGCAGATAACATCGCCCCACCTGGGTAGGGTGGAAGTTTACCTAATCAAAACAGTGTCCCCAGATACTGCATTACATGCTTTAATCTCTCTACTCTTGAGGGTGTAGGAGTGCCATCAGAGCTCGTGTAGAGTGCTGGAGACACACCGCCTTACTGCTGATGTGTACCCCTTCCCCGGGAGGTGGAGACTCGAGCTTCAGTGTTCCCTGAGACTGAGAATACAATTGATTGGTCACCTCAGCTGCAGACTAGAGGGCATAGCCTCTCTCAAATGCTTTACACAGCCCCGTGCCAATGGCATCATTTGTAGTATTTTCGGCTGGAAACACAGTGGATGCCCACTGGCCTCCACGCTTTAAATTAACTCCCATGGCCTGGAGCAGTGGCGTAACGAAACTTGAGGAGTCCCCCTCCAAAGTATATGGAAGGGGTGGAGCCACCCCCAGACCCAGTCAGTAGCTCTCAGGCCATGGGCCCGCTGTCCGTGCACAGTCCTGGAAGGGGACCCTGAAACTTGGGGGGCCCCACACCGCGGGGGCTGCGGGCTATTGTTGCACCACTGGCCTGGAGCAAACGCCGCATAGTAAAGAAAAAACACCCCCCATTGAGTCAGATGGCTCTTCGAGAGCCACTGATTGCAATAGGCTGCCTGGCAGCCAAGGACGGGGCATAAAACCTGGAGCTCTCATCTAGCTTGAGGAAGAACAGCAACATCAAGCAGTCCTGCGTGAACCCTGCGGTGGTGCCTTGGAATGTAGGTCTCAAGTGCTGCCCATTTCCCTCCAGCTAGGAACAAGCCCGAGGGCTCATTTTAAGGTACCTTAGCCTGACAATCTGTTGCTACTGACTTGCCATTGTGGAAGTCCCAGAAGTTCAAGAAGTACAGAGGAGCACACATAGCACCTAGAAGCTCTCTTTTCCACTCACCAGAAGCGATAGCATGTTTGCATTAAGAGTCAGCTTTACCTTGCATTGGGAAGGCGTTCCAGGGTGGAGCATGGGCGTTCTAAGCATCCACCATGGATTTTGAAGCAATTCCAGATTTACTAGGGTCAGTAAACCTAAGATTGCGCCGAAATGGTGCACCTCCCAGACCCAGGCGTAAAAAGGAGAAATATATTTATTTCTCCTTGTTACTTTCTTTTTCTATGTGTGTTCAATTCTGCATTACACATAGGAAAAGGAAAATGCCTTTAAGGATTTTGTTTTGCAGGAAGGTGTCCCTTCCTGCACAAAAACAAACCTGCTTGTAATGCAAGCACTCTTGCAGCATGGCACAAGAGTGCCTGCATTGGCATGAGGCAGCACACAGTGCACCAGTGCAAGGAGGGAGCAGAAGTGCACCAATTCCCAGTAGATATTGTGCACTTCAGCGCTCTCCCTTTCACGCAATGCAGCGCGGCAAGATGCCTTGCTGTGTTGCTTTGAATGAAACCTTAGTAAATATGCCCCAAGTGTCTCTGTGAGTCAGATAAGAGTCTGTCCCTCTTCATCAGCGAGGTTGCTCTTCCTCTCTCTGAGTGTGGAGATATTGACCTGGAGTCACCAGAATCCTTAGGTTGAGAGATATCTTCATTTTAACAGCCTTTCAACATCATATCCGTAAAATGGGAAATAAGTATTTATTCCCGGTCTCTCTGCTTCAATCAGAGCTTTGTGACCCTTTGTTTTTCTTTTGCAGAGTTACTGTATTACTATTTAAAAATGCCCCCCTGTGTTTCCTTTGTTTTAGAAGTGTTATATGTTCACCATGTCTTGGCTCTTGAAAGATTTGCAAACCTATTACAACAAAACCTGATGTTGACGGAAGGATTGTAGTCCTCCATTCCACATCACAGTGTTCATGACCAGGTAGAAATTGCAAACAGTATATATGTGAGAGCACTTAAAACTGGCCTTAACCATCTAACCATATATACATTGGACACAGCTATTTACATTTGTATTCCTTTCAGGAGCTTGTTGGTGTTTGTGATAATTTCGTGATTGCAATGAGTGTCTCGTGCATACAACAACTTTATCTTTTTTGAGATATTAGTAAAGTGTTGCGTCCTTCCTAAAACTTACAACCTGAGTAGACAATTCACATCTTTTTTGTAACTGTGATTACTGTGTTAAATTGTACCACCACACAAATTCACACCATGTTCTTTGAGATAAATGCCATCTGCTCATGGACAGGTACCTAGAGATTAAATGAGGCATTGTGGTCTGTGCAGCCCAAGGACCCGGGCCTAGATTTCTTATTCATCACGCAACGCTGCATTGCGCAGCCTTGCGCGAGAATGTGTTGCGCCATGATGTGACAGAATCCTGCGTCATGGATGTGCCATATTTACATACAGTGCACCATGGCCCAGGGCCAAGATATGTGTCAGACAGTGTGTATTCAACTTCATCCTAGTTGATGCAAAGTTGAATTGTGTGCCGTAAGACACCTTTACGTGCCGCAAGCCAGCATTGTGTCAAGCAGAAGTGCTATGCATCATGGAAAGGTAGAAAAAGTGCTCGATGCAAATCTCTGTAGAGTTTATCAACATTTTGCACCATGGAAGGAGCAACAGGAAGCCAGGAGACAACCAATCCGCAAGATGTACTAGAAGGAGTTGGCAAAAGAAAGAGGAAGCCCAACTTCACTGAGGAAGAAAGTGAAATACTCATAAGTAAGGTTAACATAAATGAGCATTTATTTTTTGTCACCTCAAATTTAAAAATAGGATGTTTAATGGCATACAGTAGTTGAAAATATCAACTGTGAGGCGCCAATAAGAAGAACTGTTGGGAAATACAAAAAGCGTTGACATGACCACAAACACACCACCAAAGAAAATCTAGCCGGGAACCTTAAGGCTGCATTGAGGATCGGAGGAGGACTGTTTGTCATGAGGAGTTGAATCTATTGGATGAGCAGGTGGCATCCATCATCCCAATGGAGTTGCATGCTAGAGTTGAGGGTCAGGACAGTGCTGACAAAAAGGACCAACAAGACGTACAAGGTGCGTCTGAACAGATTGCATGTCCAATATTCTCACAAATTCCTATTATGTCCCGTAATAAACATAGGGGCAGATGGATTGAAAGTTCATGTAACACAAGTAAGCCTTGTTAATTGAGTAATAGACCTGTGCCAAACACTCTGGTATTGTGCCAGAAAGCAATCAGGGTTGAATTAGAGGCAAGGTGTAAAGTATTTATGCAGTAACTCAAACTGTATTTAAATGAAGTACTTGAGTTTGGCACCCGCAAAGTTGTTGTGATTATTGTGCCTGACTACCCTGGCCCCAGCTTATCTTGGGTGACAAATCCTTTGTGTCTCAGCTCAGGCAGAGTTCAAGTGTGTCAGGTGACACCTCCTCCCCCTTATCAAGTCTGAGATAGTCCATTCTGCCAACATCTATGGCTCTTCGTCTCACTATCTGAGAACAATGCAGAAAGACAAACAGGAAGCTACTCCTGGTCATGTGACCTAAGATACAGGCAACAGTCACCAAATGGTAAGGACAGTATAATGTTCCATTAAAAAGAAGTCGTATTTACTGATCTTTCACCCCAAAACCAACATTTCCATTGCATAGTGTTCTATCATACAATTCCTCACATAGCAGAATCTTCTTTCATACCTGATCCCAGTTGATTGTTACCACTTCTGATATGTCGTAAGGGAAGCCAATGTCATCCTTTGGAAGATGTAGACTTCAGTGTTGACAAACTGCTGTCATCATTTTATCGCTACCAGGACATATCAAATTTCAAAGTATATGTGTGTAAATACACTGCACCCTGCCTTCTGGCTTTTTTTAGGCCTACCGTAGGGGTGACTTATATGTAGTACAAAGTGAGGTCCGGGCCTTCCAAGAGGTTTATCATGCCAGGTCCAAATGGCTGTGAAAATATGCACACACTGGCTGCACTGGCAGGCCACAGTCATGTGTAAAGGCCTAGAAAAGAGTATGCTACAATGAGTGCTGCATGGACACTAGTAGCATGTAAATAACAGGCCCTGGGTACATGTAGTACTACTTTACTAGAGCCTTACACGTTATAAAAAAATAACATTTTGGGTGTGAGCCTGTGTAACCATGTCGAAAGGAGAGAGCACAAACACATTAGCGTTGCTTAGAACTGGTAAAATTCCTAAAGGCATAACAAATAAGTCTGCCAAAACAGGAGGCCGTAAGTGAAAATGTTTGTATGAAAACCCACCAAGAATGTCAGGTCCTACAATCTACAAGGTAAAGAACACAGCCCACTTGGGAAATATATTGCAGACCCTACAATTTGGACATATTGATATGCTTTAACATATGTATGAAAAAATGACTGTCTTTGACAAACTGTTATGTTAGCCTGTCATAAATAATGTCTGTTCTTTCAATCAGTAAGTGAAGATTGGTAACATTTATCTCATCACCTTACAAAGGAAATGACATCATCTCCTGTACCGCAGTCTGACCTCGACTCCACCCTGCCCCCCCATGGATGAAGTCACCTTCAATCAACTCCTGGACATTATGCACACTCCTCCTATGGTCTTGCCATGGGAAGAATACTTTGTTGGGTCTCGAAATTAACCAACCCTGAATGTGTATCATCCACTTGTTTATCATACTGGCAGCATGGATTCTGATGACCTCCAAGTCATGTTTCAAAGGAGAGTGGTAGGGGCCCAGCACCGTATGGTGGAAACAGTCAAGTAGGGAATGGAGAAATTAATGGGCACACTTGAAGGAATCCAGAGGTGTCTCAGCCCCATTAACGGGATGGGAGGGGCTGTAAGAAACACCCATTCTTGGCTCCATGGAGTAGATACCTCCCCTAGAAGACACTGCTGTAGTGATGAAGATGAGGGACAAAAAAGAAAGGGGCTCATCTACAAGAAAATGCCGCAGCACGGCGCTGCAAGCCATTTAGTTGCGCTGTGCTGCGTCATTTTCAATGTTGTTAATACTATGCATCCCTGCGCTTTCCTCAGCGCTGGCACACAGTTGGCTGTCATGCACCAGTGCAGACACCCTTGCGTCATTTTGCAAGGGAGCCTGCACTGCAGGGATGATTGTTTTTGTGCAGGAAGGTTTCCCTTCCTGCACAAAAAAAATAATTTATAGCATTTTCCTTTTTCTATGCGTGCTGCAGAATGCAGCATGCATAGAAAGAGGAAAAAACAAGGAGAACTAAAAGAATTTCTCCTTGTTGTGCCATTCCTTTGCCTCCCCTAGGGAGGCATAGGATTTGGATGAATTCCCAGTTGTACAAAATGTTGTAAATCTAGGAATGCGTCAAATTCCATGGATGTTGCTTTGGAACACCCACAGCAACACTCATGGAATGCCCCTTTCACACAGAGTAATTCGTGAAAGGGGCCCATATTTACAAGGCCATGAAAAGTCACGCAGGGTGACATTACATGGCCTTGTAAATATGGGCAAGCCCATTGCGCCAGCGGTGCATCAAAAAAAGTGACGCACCAGCAGCGCAATGGGCTTGTAAATAAGCCCCAAAATCCTTATACATCTCACACCAGTGATATACAACAGCAGCTAGGAGCCATCAATTCCTCAATCCAGTCCTTGAAACAAGTATTGGAGGCCTTTAGGAAACGATTGGAAGTCAAAGTGGACTCATACATATCAGTAAGTAGTGCCCTTAGCTGCAGTGTCCTTGTTGTGCTGCAAAACCAGCAAGCCCTTGCCAGGGATTATCATGCAGTCTTCCTGGCATTCACTAATGTCATAGGGAAAATGGGCTGTACATCTTCATCATCTGATGTCTGTGATGTTGAAACAGCTACCTTTACTCCTGATCCTCCTTCTCTAACACAGCAACAATAAAGGGAGGGTCAACATTGATCAGAGGATGAAGAGGTACACTTTCCTATAGTACGAAGACGATCTTTCCTGTGAACATTGGTGAGTGTGTTCTGCCGGGTCATTCTATCGGTATGTGTTTGTGATCATGCCACCTTATTATAAAGCCACCAAACAAGATAAGGTATGCAGCCAGGGAATTCAATGCCGGAGTGCCTGAAACAGTCACTACAATAGACAAAAAAACACAAATAAAAAACAGTTGCCCACCTCAATGGTCAGCTGCACATTAACCATACATTAAACACTTTTGTTTACCAAAGGTAGAGAGGCAACAGAAATAGTTATGGATGACCACATTTAACGTGAACAGATGCTCGTGGGTCTTGATTTGTGATTGTGAACCACAGGATTGTGGTATGACTTATTTACTTGGATTCATGCTGCACATGCCATAATATACACAGTGGCCCCTGAATGATCTAGTTTTTCGTAACGACTTAATATTGAACCGTGTGTAAGTTTGGAATGTTATGGCAGTTCATGTTTGACACTGACTGTTTGACACTGACTTAGCACTGAATTTAATTTGAAACAAATATATGAAATATCAATTTATATTGATTTTAGCTGTTTTTAGACGTTGATACTACTTATTTTACACCAAAAAGATCCTTGCATTCCCAGTGGTTCAGATCTCTGGGTAAGAGACCCACAAAGAACCTGTTTCTCTCTTTCTTAGTCTATATTGCATGGGCAAAGGTACAGGGACTTGCCTGGTGTCCTTGAAACCCAACGATTCTCCTTCTTGTTTCTCTTTTCATGACTAAACTTTTTAAACTTTTAATCACCAAATTGGAATTGGGTGCGCATGTGTTTTTGAACATTGAACCATTCCTCACGCTCTTTTTGTGTTCACTCTATTATGCCTTCTGGTGCTTCTTGATATCTGGATTTGTGTGTACACAAGTTCAAGCTGTTCATCTTTTCAAAAGATAACAATGCTAGTAAGGTGATATAGGAATAATTTGACTTTGACTCTTCCAGTGTCATGGATTGAGCAGATGTTGTTCTTTACTCATGTCTCCTTGGTTTTTGTAGCAGGACACAGCACTGTGGGTTGATGGTCTGTAATGAAACTGTATTTGTTGTGCAGGTAACATGCTTTTATATAAATACCAGTTTTCTAGTCATTAGCTCTTATATGTTTTACCAATTTCTGACACACATGTGTTCTTCATATTTGCAGCCCTGATGAAGCCTTGTAAAGTGAAAAGTGTTGTCTGCGTTATCTTGGAAGTACATAATTAATAAAAATGCTACATCAATAATCAAGACTCACGAGCATCTTTTCATTTTAAATGTGGTCATCCATAACTATTTCTATTATAAGGCCACTACGGTCTTCATTTGGTGACATGCCATTGTTATTGGTCATCTGTTCTTGTCATTCAGAATCCTTCCTAGCTAATGGTAATATGATGGAGAGGAGTCACATTATAGAGTACCTCATTTGTGTGATATATTTACCATCATTTATTTTCATTTTTGTTGTTTGGCTTTCCTTCTCTACCGCCAACTTTTCATTATTAAATGTGCTACTCAACTAATGTGTGCAACATTTGCTTTATGTCAATAAAATTCACCTACAACAATTAACACAATTCGTGTGTATCATGTAATGTTCTGTAGAACTTCAGAGTTAACGTGATGCTGTGTTTTTCTGCATGCATATTTGCATGAAAACTTATTATTTATCACAAATCAATGTCTAAATCCCTAGAAATAACGTTCCTTTCCTTCAATGATTATATGTATATTGTTTTTCCTTAAAGAAATATATAAACCATCATGTAAAGTAGAAAAATATTTATTGCAACAAACATTCAAACACTATAAAAATACCTATCTAATACTAACACTATACTACTTACTCTAATCTATGTTGTACTCTCTCTAAATCTAACTTAACTATCAATGACTCAAGACATATTAAACATTAGCCCCCCACCCTCCTTGCAATACATGAATATACACAAGACCTACATATACTATCTCCTATACATATACTATCTAAATATATAAATCTAAACAAATATATATATATACATATATATATATATATATATATTTTTTTATACCCATTTAACATCATCCCCCACACATTAACTACTCTATATAAATAATCAATAATGAAAGTATCTAACTTGCACCTAACTACCTTACACTATGTCTACACTATATCTACACTACATCTAATAACTAACTATATATACAAAAATTAACTTCATACAAGAAGAGGAAAGAAATAAGAGGAGATAGAAAGAGGGAGTGGCCCTAGGCCCACTATTTATTTCCCCAAGGTTTGGAGGCACGCCTGCGCGCAATCGATTATTTTATCTCATCAACACATTAAGAGGCATATATTTACTATAAAGTGGTGAAGAGTGTTGTTAAGGCAAGAAGGCTAACAACACGCTACGTCACTTTAGAAACGCAGGGCTGCACCATATTTACTAGAATATGGTGCAGCCCTGCGTTTCCCCCAGCGCTGGCGCTAACTATAGCTGCCTAGCGCCAACGCAGGCACCCTTGCACCAAAGTGCAAGGTTGCCTGTTTTGAGGGGAAGATTGTTCATGTGCAGGGAAGTCCTCCTTCCTGCACATAAACAAGCTTTAAATGCCGTTTTGTAACTTCTATGTGTGCTGCTTAATGCAGCACCCATAGAAGTTGCAAAACAGCATTTTTTTAAAATGATTGTTTATGTGCAGGAAGGGGTACCTTCCTGCACATAATCAATCATAGGCAATTTGCTGTTGCTATGTGTGCTGCACAAGGCAGCACACATGGAAACAGCAAAAACGAGGAGAAATAAAGCATTTCTCCTTGTTTCGCCTGTTTAAGACCAGGTTTTCCCTAGTCTTAATTTTGGCGCTGCCTCCTATTCACGCTGCCCTTGTAAATAGGAGGCAGCGTCAAAGTCAATGGGTGTTGCGATGGAACGCCCACAGCAAAACCCATTGCCCTCCCGTTTAATGCTAAATACAGCGTGAAACGGTGCCCTATTTACAAGACAGTGTTAAGCCATGTTAAGTGGCTTAACGTTGCCTTGTAAATAAGGTGAGGCCCCTATTGCCATCACAACGTTACTGAAAGTGACGTTGTGGTGATGATAGAGGCTTATGAATATGCCCCTAAGTTTCTCCCATTGTCCACTTATCCGCAACAAGCTTCCTTGGTTCATCCTCAGAAACCGCAGCTTTGCCAGTTCAATCCTTTGACCCTTTATTATTTTTTCAAGGCAACTTTTGTAGCTGTAGTGTGGCTCCTTTCCTGTGTGATTTGATTCTGTCCATGGGGTGGGATGGTGCCGGTTAATGAGTGGTGGTAGTTTGGCCTATGTGCCTTTTGCCATCTCTTCTTCATAAAAATGATCCATCTGCCCAAAACCTTTAGCCACCTTGCACATCTTTTCATACCAGGCTTTACGTGCAGTATAATTCTTCTTTTGATCAGCATTTTTATTGGCTAAACATGAGGAAATGACATTTTTCATCTAATGAAAAATGAAAGCAAAGTTTGATCACAAATAGCTGTTCCTCTGAGTGTGAGTCCACATGCATTTCTGCCTTAATATGGAATGAGCATTTCAACGTCATCATTTGCTATTGGCAGGTCACATGTATGTACAAGGGAAAGGTTATTTCTCATAAATGTTGACTTCTTTTAGGAAACCAACATGGCAGTACCACTTTTTTCTAACCTCGACACATACATCATTGAAAAACATTGCAAGTGACATGCACTATGCAATGTGTACTATATGGCCATCCAAACCAGATTCAGATCTCCTATGGTGCATCAACTGTTGCTGCATCCACTGCAAATATCTAGTGATGAGCGGACCACACGTACATCCACCACAGGAACTCAACATTGTCACAACAGCATCATGTGGCCTTGTCTGTATTACAGAATGACATGTAGGGCCAGGCATAATAATGATCTATGCTTTGCAATACAGCTAGATACATGGATGCGGTGTGCTGTGCAAAGGGGAGAGTGTGTAGCCTTTGATGGCGCATGCATGTTCTCTGCCTGTGCTGGTGCACAATCTGATGCCTAGTGACAACACATACACACTTGTGGCATGGTGCAAGTATGGATGCTTTACAGGCAGTATTATTCATTTATTTGAATTGGACACATGCCTCGTTGGGTAAGTTGTACCATGTTGACCAATTTCAACGTGTCACACCCTATTGACGTATGTACATGGTAAAAAATTAAAAGGTGTGGCTGCATTATAACACCCATACATCACCCATGGAATGCCTCCTTGTGCTTAGTAAGGGAAGCCATGACGTAGTTCGGAATTATATTACTCCACATTTTGCTACCTAAGCAGGACTATTGTAGGTGGGCTGGTGTGGCTTGGTACCTCAGACGTGAGCCTTGCCTTGCCCTTGTGTCACTTTTCGGGACACGAGGCTAAAGCAAACCCTGCCAAAAGTCACACCCAGGGTCATTACTAAAAATGGTGTGAGCTTTATAGCTAGTAGTGTAAAATTGTATTTTTCCGTTATATCACTGAAACATGACATTAAATATAAAAAATGTGCACATATATGCACCATTTTCTACATCTCCTAACACATGCTTACTTACTGTGGTGCCTTGCACCAACAGGGGCAACCAATAAACATGTTGCAGGGGTGCCAAAGTCATAGATATCATATATTTATCTAACCTCATACCAGAGGCCTACCTAGGTAAGATACTTAACATGATCATTGTATTTATTCATATATATGTATTAATCAATCACAAACACATGTAGCAAGAGGAACATGCCTTTAAGGATATGTGTTGCTCACTGAGGTATCCATTCCATCACAAATTGTCTCATGTGGTTAAGGCAGCCACAGTAGAACCATGGTGATGGGATGCCTGACTTGGCCGTCGCATTCACTCTTTTCAGCAATACAGTTTCTAGACATAAGGGAAACATATGTATTTTGATATGGTGCAGTCCTGCACTTGCTCTGTGACAGAACAACACCTATATATTTCACTTGATGCATAGCCTGCATTCACTGTGTACTGCATCTGGAGCTTATAGTCCATAGATGGTTACGCACAGGCAGCATATCACTATTTCGGATATTCATCTCCTACTGTATTCTTGGCACATACCTGCAGCATTAGAGTCAGAGAAACTGCCTACTTCGGCATCATCAAATGAATGGTGTCCACCTGAAAGATATGATATGAGTAACATTTTAAATATTGTCTGAATATACAATCTGCACGGTAGCTATATTCATCTCCAACAACAATGTGTGACTGGTTACATGTCAATAGGTATGTATATATATATATATATATATATATATATATATATATATATATATATATATATATATATATATATTTACTATGTCTCTCCTTTCATTTATATTTCTAGATGAGCATTTGCAATTATGCCATGCAACACTAAGCTGCAAGAGTGCTAGGTTTTGGCAGCTGCATGAAAGTTGAGGGAATGTCTACAAAGACATACACATGTACATATGGACAATACCTCTTCTGTCTAAGGTGAGGACCCCTTTGCAGCCAGATGAAGTGAGTGACTGCTCCTGTCTGTGGGGTGATGTGTGTGGGGTCCATGGGACCCCTTTCAGCACTACAGAGGTGTTGCATTCAAAGATGAAACCTTCAATTTGAAGCAAAATATATATATATTTATTGGAGACAGCACAGTACCAGCTTGGAAACCAGACAGTTTAACAACTCTCTTCTCAGAATTCCAATAAAAAACCTTAATAAACACAAAGCCGGCATGAGACCAGAATTGAATTCAAACACAAGGGTTAAAGGGGACTACACAGGATATAACACACCTCCCCCTTAACAAACAAAATTTAAAAAAAGACAATAAGGAAGAAAGAGAAAAAACCAAAAATAAAATAAAACAACATTATACAAAATACAAACACTATATATAATCTATAAGTCTGCAGAGAACCCACCTGGATCGAGTCCCACTTTCGACTCTAGATGCCACAGTCCCATCCCGAGCTTCTTTGGGACGATGGAGATGTGACTCTGCTCTATCACCACACTCACACTTGGCCACTCTCCTGACATTCCAAACTTTGCCATCTTGGGTGACTATACTGTTCCGATTTACTTTGACTACCCATACAGCTTTACCAAACCGGGTCTCACTTTTGGCCAAAACTCTAGGTCTACTAATTCTGACCCAATCACCAACCTCATACTCAGGCTTCTTAACTTTCCACTTGGCATCATAAGCGCATTTAGTCCTTTACTGTTTCTCTTTCACTCTCAATGCCACTTCTTCACTGCTTCTCTCCTCATCATTCTCCTTTTGCTTTCTTTTAAATCACCATGGACACAATTTGGAAATCGTATATCTCCCTGTCAGCAGTTTAAATGGTGGTGTGCAGAGTGATGCAATATAACCATAATTGCTCCCTTAGTTTGTTTTTCCACTCTATCAAAACCACGTGCCCACAAGATATCTTCTTTCAAGACACGGTTAAACCATTCCACTTTAAAGTTACCTTAAGGCTTGTACAAAGGAGTGGCGACATGATGGATATTGCAATATCTAAGAAAACTCACCATCACAATAGACTTCAACTGTACCCCATTATCTGTGATAATAAGTTCAGGATACCCTTCACTAGCAAACAGTTCTTTGGAAAATTCTATCACAATGACAGTGGTGGCGTTAGGCACAAACTTTACTTCAGGCCATTTCGAGGGGTAATCAACCAGAACCATGGCAAACCAACAATCTTGAGACAAAAAATTGAAAGGGCCTGAAATATCAAACCCAACTTTCTGCCAAGGAAAATCCAGCCAATCAACTGGACCCAACAGTGTAGGAACCACTTTTAATATCTTTTCACTATTGGCATACACATCACACTCCCTGACAACTATCAAGCCGCGGCCACCAGAACACTGTTTTTACCAATATTTTCATGGATGACATTCCTAAATGTCCTTCATGGGCACAGATAATATATGATCCCTCAAACCGACAGGAGGTATATACTTTCCTTTTTTGAAAAGCATACCTCCTTCAACTTCCAACATGCCCAAAATCTCCAATATGGGAACAATTCAGCTGTAATCTCTTTCCTTACCAGCCACCCTTCTCTAACGTTCCATAACTTTTTGCAATAATGAATCACCATCCATAGCAACCTTCCACATTTACTCCATCACACCTTAAAAATTGGACATCACATCAGTAACATTAGCGACTACATCAGTCTTATCTGCTTCACTAATCTCATTCACAGCACAAGGTAGCCTAGACAAACAGGCCACCAACGCAAGGCCAAACGGCATCCTTTTAAATTGAAACAACCCTCTTTGAATCCCCAGCAATTCAATCTGATGATATGCTGTCCCTAAATCGAGTGCAATAAACATACCAGCACCTTTCAACATGCTCATGACCTCATTAATATTTGGTAACAGATGACAATCAACCACCATATTAGCATTGAGAGCTCTTAGATTAATACATATCCTCAAAGTTTTATCTGCTTTTCATGCCAAAACTATGGGATACACCCATTCAGACAATTCAACCTCTTCAATGATATCTCAACTCAACATTTCATCCAATACACTTTTAAGTTCATTTCTCATATTTATAGGGACATTTCTTAATTTTTATTTGACTGGTCATGCCCCTTGCTTGAGCCTAATACGGTGAGTATAATCTTCTAATCCACCTAGCCTCTCAGCGAACATGTCAGACTATCCACCCAGAATTGTCATGCTCACCAACCACCAATAAATGTTCTTTGCTGTGAGGATTCAGTATGATGCACAATTTCTACTGGTCTCTCCATCCCAGCACATTGAAACCATTCTCTGCTACATATAATTTGATTTGTGCCTCTTTTTATTTTACTGTTATTCTGACATCAGTATAACCCATCAAATCAATCACTGAACCATTAAAGCTTTGAGCCACACTATCTGACTCTTTCAAATCGACTCACAACACCACCAAACTTTTCTTCAAAATAGTCCTTAGTGATTATGGTCCATGGAGACACTCAATCACCATACGTTCCAAAACCCTGCCAAGAATCTGAACCTACACTTAGGAGGTTTGCTGACCTCAGCACTCTTTTCAACAGGGGTATTCACAGACAGCACTATTCCTTTTTCTCTCTCACTACTGGTCTCTCCACCACACCCACATCTTACACAAGAAACTTGCCCTACAATAGCAGCTCTTCCTTTGGATGAATAAATACCCTTCTTTTTATCATCTCTGCATACCAGGGCAAAATAGTCCACCCTACCGCATTTGCTTCACTCTTTACCAATGTCAGAACACTGTGAAAATTAAGACAAAAGATTAAACCTCCTGCACCTATAACAAGTTGCAGCTTTATCATACCTCCTTCCTACTTGAGCACCTCTACAAGCAGAATTATTCACCACACATACCTCATTCACAGCATTCACACTTTTAGTATTAGTATCTTGTATCGACTTCATCCATTTCTCAGACTGCTCAAATGCTTTGGCTGTGGTGATAGCATCCTACAGATTAGGGTCCCCCATTACTCGTAACTGCTCTTGGATGTTCTTACTCTTTACATTCGCAATTATTTGGTCTCTAATCATCTCATCACTCATAGCACCAAAATTGCAGTTCATGGAAAGTGCTCTTAAACCTGTAAGAAAATCATCAAAATACTCTCCATCACGTTGTGCACTAGTATAAAATTTAAACCTGTTCAAAGCTATGGAGGTGGGTTTAAATCTACATTCCATACGTAATAAAGCCTCTTCAAACACATTAAGATCTCCGTGCCCTTCTTGAGAAGCCATCTGGGGTAGAGTCCTAAAAGTTACTTGCCCTTCCGAGGATAAACAATGTAGTAAAATATTTTTCTTTCTCTAGTCCCATCAATGGCTTTCATGTACGTTAGAAATTCTTCTTTTTATCTGGCATCTGGAATCGGGGATCACCTTTAGACTGCAAAACTTAGTGGGCAGATCAAACTGCATTGTTAAAGCTATTAATGAAAATATAGTTATATTAACTCACAATTATTATCTGTGTAGATGCACTAAATTCTCAGTGCAGCTGTGCGCATCAGCACGCCTTCATGAGCATTATTTAGTACTTGATTTTGTTTGATTATTCAAATTTGCAGCCATGCTCATCAGCGAGATTTTGCCTCTAAAATGCGCAGCTACTGGCATCGGCGTATTTTTGCCTCTTTTCCCTTTTAATTTTATATTTAAGAGCAGTTGTGTGAATCGACGTGATTCCACCAACACCGTATTACCCTCCTTTAGTAATGCGCAGCCATGTACATCGGCATGACTGTAATATGATTTCCTTACACAGCCGTGCGCATCGGCGACCTATGGTCCGACACAATGTGCCCGATCCAAAATGATAGCTATGGATCCTTAACCCTTCTCCTGCACCACAGCAAATCTTGTGCTGCCAATTGAAGGAGCCTTCCTCCAACGTCAGGGCAAGGCTCGCACTACCACTACTTTGTCTCTACACCTTGCTCCTCTCCAGATGACATCGGTTTGATTCACGGGCCCTCATGACTCACTTCACTGCACGGGGACGCTCTGCTGTGGCCTCTCTCCACCATACGGGAACAGTGTCCTAGTGTTTGAATAATGCAGGTACACAAACATTGCAGTAAGCTGTAGTATAATCCAAATGAAGAGTTGAATCAGGTATTGAAGTTGAAGTGAAGTTTATTTCCAAACCCCTGCACAGCGTCCTTCCTTGTAGGTACCAACAGCTTATTGCCTACAACATTCTCAATTACAACATAGAAAGGATACATTCTAGAATATGATGAGGACATAGTTATAACTTAACCCTATGATAACATAGCATTACATTACAATACTACACAATCCCCTCCCAAAATTAATAATGGAAAAAAAAAAAAAAAACGATTCACAATCATACAATTCTAACTTCTTTGGCTTTTTAACAACACGTCCTTTAGATGTTTTAACAATTTTGTTATCACTTGCATTTAAATCAGCATTGTCCAAACTGGTAGAAGGTAAAGAAACCTCATTAGGCATACCAGAATTGATGGTAGGAGAAAAACTTCATTGGAACAGTCGGAATCAGTGGTAGATAAAGAAACTTCTGCACTCATTTCTGGTTCATTGATACCATAATTATCATTGCTAAGATTTAAAGGAAATTGAGATGCTGCTAACCACCAAAAATTCCTTACATTGGCACTACTTTGCTCCTTTTGATAATTAGTGTTTTTACAGGAGCTAAACGACTAAAATGCCAAACTTCACCATTATGCAGTAAAGCAGTATTCTTCATAACCTTGACAACTTTTCTAGGTTCACTAAATCTACTTTCACCTTTCCTTGTTATCCTTCCACATTTAATCCGGACCCAGTCTCCAGTGCAAAGCATGGTTTCTCTAGTGCTATATTTTTAGTCATAATACTTTTTATTTTTTTCTTGAGACTCTGTAATGCGTCTTTTAACCTCATCAATGTCAAATTCAATCATCTCACTTCTTTTCATCCAACCAGGATTGACTTTAGAATGAGGAATTCTACCTCTCATTAACGAAAATGGGCTCACACCATCAGAACCATGGATGGTATTCCTATTCGCCCAAATCATTTTATTTAACTCAATATCCCAAGAAATACTACTTTTATTGGCAAGTTGTATAATATCTTTAATACTGCGGTTCACCCTTTCAACTATACCATTACCTGAGGGATGATATAAAGCAGTAAAACGTTGTTGAATTCCAGATGCCATGAGATAATTTTTAATTTCACTTGACTTGAACTGGACACCATTATCTGATAAGATGACAGCTGGAAACCCCTCTCTTAAAAAAATATTATCAAGAAATGAAATAACAGTTCTAGTATTGACACACTGTACAACCCTTAACTCCAACCACCTTGAAAAAGTGTCTACAAGAACCAAGATATACTTGCAAGAGCCATCCTGCCAAGTGATAGGCCCCAAGATGTCTAATGCAACTACTTCCCATGGCAACTTGGGACACCCTAATGAACTCAAAGGCGGATTAAGAGTTTTTAAAGATTTATCATATGTCTCACATTTGATACATGATCTAACAAATCTTTCAATTTCCATGTCAACTTTGGGCCACCAATACAGTTCCTTGAGCCTTAGTTTGGTACGTGTAATCCCTGAATGGCCCTCATGACATAAGTTAATAATCTTTTCACGTAAGTTAATAGGATGGAATCACTTTGTCTCCACGAAGAGTTAAGGAATTAGAGACACTCAATTCATTACTGACCTCCCAAAATCCTCTAAATTCATCCTTGACGCATCTTTTTTCCATACCAATCCAACCATTACTAACAAACTCCTTTACCTGACACAAAATTCCATCATCACTTTCAGCATTGAACCATTCATCTTTAGTGAAACTGTCAAATACTCCAATAGTAGACACACTAGCAACAGAATACTCATTCCAAGGATAGTTATCGATTTCCATCAAAGGTAAAGCCATTCTACTACGAAAATCAGCAATAATGTTTTTAGCACCTGGAACATATTGGATATCATACATGAAGTCTTGTAGCCTCATAGATAGCCTTGCAATTCTTGCAGTAGCATTGATCAGACCTTCTGTAGTAAGAAGTTTGGTAAGTGGTTTATGATCACTTCGTAGCGTAAATTTTCTGCCCCGTAAAATTTTTCTAAAGTGTTCAAGTGCCCATACACATCCTAACGTATCTCGTTCTATTACAGAATACTTCTCCTCTGTAAGGGTAAGAGAACTGGAAGCAAATGCAATTACTACTTCTTTGTTCTCGTCATCAATTTGAGTAAGAACACTTCCTAGCCCTCTACCGCTAGCGTTGGTGGTGACAATGGTATTGGCTGAAGGATCAAAACCTTGTAAATTGGGTGCTTGGCTAATCGATTTCTTGATATTCTGAAAAGACAACTGACACGAATCATCCCAAATGAATTGTACTTTGTTTTTTAGTAAAGATCTCATGTTATAAGTTTTCTCTGAAACTTTTTTGACAAATTTAGCGTAAAATTCCGCTAGACCTAAAAAGATCTTAAATCATCTTTAGATTTAGGTGCAGGTGCCTCAATGATAGCCTTAATTGAACTGGTCTTAGGTCTAATGCCAGTGTCACTGATTTCATGACCCAAATAAGTGACCTTCCTTTCTGCAAATTTACACTTGGAAATTTCTGCTGTTACCCCTTTGCTTTGAAGAATATCCATTACATTTTTAAGTCGTTCATCATGAATTTTTTTACTGGAATCCATAACCAGTATGTCGTCTTGAAAAAAAATGACGCCTTGCATATCTCCAAAAAGCTCTGACATCAATCTTTGGAACACTGCTGCAGCAGATGCAAGGCCAAAGGGCATCCGTCGAAACTGAAAACACCCAAATGGCTTGCAAAAGGCAGTAAGTGCTCTACTAGAAGGATGTAAGGATACCTGGTGATAAGCACACGATAAATCAATGGTGGAAAACCATTTGGCACCCTTCGTTAATGATAACATTTCCTCAATCCTAGGTAAGGGAAATTGATCCACAATAATGTGTCATTTAAAAATCTTAAATCAATACACATCCTGATTTTTCCATTGGCACGTCTGGCTATAACAATGGGTGAAACCCACTCCGAAGCTTCAATGGGTTCTATTATGTTGGCATCTTGTAGCTTTTTCAATTCATCCTTAACCTCTTGTCTAACGATCAAAGGGACATGACGTACTTTATGAATTTTAGGAATGGCATTGGGTTTCAGGCGAATCTTATGAGTAAAACCTTCAAGTTTCCCAATTTTCCTGTTGAACACACTGGGATAATCCTCAAAACCCATTTTTTAGTTTCTTCAGAATCACATGTAACCAAAACTTGTTCCGGGCTATTGGGATCAAGAATAATGTTGAGGGAACGTTGATCCCTCCATCCCAATACAGACGGCCCATCATCTGCAACATACAATTTACCTGATGCTCTCCTGCCTTTAAATTCGAAAATTAGTGATCTGAACCCTAACATGTTTATTTTCTCTCCTGTAAAGCTTTCTGGGGACACATCAGTGGGTTCTAAATGGGAACCAATAAGATGAACAAATTTCTCCTCCCAAATGGTGCGTGCAATAATCGTGAAAGGAGAACCAGAATCAGCTGCTACCTGTAGTGTTATACCTCGAAAAGAAACCATGCATAATGGTTTGTTGTTCCCATCCCCCTTTAAATTCAAAACTATATCCCTTTTATTTTTAATAAATTTGACACATGAATCCTCTAAAGACTCTTTAGAATCATTCTCCAACAAATCAGAATCATCTTGACTTTTTTTGTACGCTTTCTGTTACACACTTTTGTAAAATGACCAATAACGCCACACTCTAAACATTTCGAAGATTTTGCTGGACATCTATCAAAGTTAGCAATGTGGGATGTGCTGCCACATCTATAACAAACAAAACCAGAATTCTTCCCTTGATAATTCCTATCTCTCCTTGTGTTCCATCTAGGTTGGCTTTTAAAATTCATAGGAGTATTAGTCTTATCCTTTTTCCCTTCAGAAATTTTGTTGACAGTTATTTGTTCAGGCGGAGTTGAAGATGCTTTGGCGCATCTGTCAGAAAGTTCTGCTTTCTTGACTAAAGTTATGAGGTCTTTAAGACTAGCTTCACCTTCTATCCATAGTCTGTCTTGAATACTTTTATTTTTGAACACATCACTACTTGGTCTCTAATCATTTCATCATGCAGTGTGCCAAATCTACATTTGATTGCCAAGTTTTTAAGAACGGATACATAATCCTCTATGGATTCATTGTCATTCTGTTTGCGTTTGTAAAATGAACGTCTAGAGACTGCAATGCAAACTACTGGCGAATAATGATCATCTAGATCAGAAATAGCACTTTTAAAAACATCTACATCACCACTTCTTTCAAGTCTTTGCATTTGATTAAAAACTCTGAGACCTTCAGGGCCAAGGCAATGTAGTAAAATATGTAGTTTCCTTCCAGGAGACATAATGGCACCATTGTCTTCCAAAGTTGCAATATAGTTGATAAAGTATTCTTTCCCTTCATGCCATTTAACATTAGGTTCACCAGGATTTGTTAGAAATTCTTTGGGTGTGTTTAGATTAATGGTGACATTCGTGGTCCCAGAAACTGTTCCAGAAGCACTAGTTGCCGTGTTGCCTTCCATCATAATGTAAGAGTGCAGTATAAATAGATTCAGGAAAAAATAGAATTCTTTAAAACAAAAATAGTAAATGAAAATGTAAGGGAATCTTACCGTAAAGCGCTATGGTTTACGAAATGTCAATCACAAGGTAAAGTTTTCTCTCAAGTTCATCGGTGCGCGAATAAAATCCACTTGAAACCACCAATAATTTTTTTTTTTTAAATGGCCGCACGTAAAGGTCACGCAGCGTGACCTCGCTGCTGACGTGAATGAGTAATGTGCGTGGAGGCACAGAGAACTCCAAGGAAGAATGCGCTGACAGACGGAAGAAGAATGAGAGCGCGGGGGCAAACAGGAGCAGGCAATACAATGGCTCGAGTAGCAACGGTAACTCCGATTCAAAGGTAAGCAGAGTTTAACCACTAGGGCCGAGCTGAAGGAAATGTATTGCGTGAAGAAACAAAAGTACAAAGGACTCACATGGATGGATTTCCGGAGTCCAAAACAGCTTTAGTAGTTTCCTCCGTAGATTGCGCGCTGCTAATAAATCTCCCAAACTGTAGAAAGTGTAGATATGAAGGTTTCTGAAGGTGGCTGAAACAGTGGGACACAGGGGTTGGAACTCCCAAGTCGTCGCCAAAAAGATGTAGTATAATCCAAATGAAGAGTTGAATCAGGTATTGAAGTTGAAGTGAAGTTTATTTCCAAACCCCTGCACAGCGTCCTTCCTTGTAGGTACCAACAGCTTACTGCCTACAACATTCTCAATTACAACATAGAAAGGATACATTCTAGAATATGATGAGTACATAGTTCTAACTTAACCCTATGAAAACATAGCATTACATTACAATACTACATAAGCCACTAAATTAAGACACATTACCTTAAAGAATAGACATAGTTCTGTTTGATGATTAGTAGATGAAGAAATGTTTTCCTTAAAGAAAACTGGTACATTCACTACAAACAATGGTTCACAACAAGTCCAAAATTTCCTTGAATATGGTAGTACTCCTGTGCTATTGAATAAAAAGTACCTCTTCTTACTCACCGCCAGTGTTGCATTCAAAGATGAAACCTCCAATTTGAAGTAAAATATATATATTTATTGGACACCGCACAGTACCAGCCTGGGAGCAAGGTAGCTTAACAACTCTCTTTTCACAATTCCAATAAAGAACATTAATAAACACAAAGCTGGCATGAGACCAGAATTGAATACAAACACAATGGTCAAAGGGGACTACACAGGATATAACAAGAGATCTGCCTGTCGAACGCACACAGTTATTACTGGCTCATGAACTGAGTTTGAAAGAGCTTTGAAAGAGTTTGAAAGAGCTGGAAGAGTCCAGCAGTGATGCTGGCAGCAATCCTACAGTGTTAGAAGGAGACAAAAAGGTGTGCATCCTAAATGATCCGATGCCCAGCTACGTAGGGGGATGACATTGACAAATTGTTTTATACCTACTACGTAGCCCTGAGGGTTCACAAGATCCCAGAAGAGCATTGAAGAGTGGCTTGTGGAAACACATGCATACAGTGGGGCAGGACACCTTTCTTACTTTAGAGGTTGGGGACCAAACCATGAAAGCCATCTTGATCACAAAGATTGGACTGACACCTGAAAAGTACTGCCAGAGGTTCAGGGACAGTCAGAAGTTTCCCAACCAGTCCTGGGTGGAACTCATGAATTACTCTAGCAAGGCACTGAATGGTTGGGTGTGGGGCAGCAAAGTTGATGACTGCAATGCGTTGTACAATCTAATTCTGAGAGAGCACACACTCAGCATTTGTTTTCCAGAGCTGCGTGCGCACCTAGTAGTCAGTAAGCTAACTGGCCCCAGGAAGCTTGCTGAGGAGGCGGACCTGGGGGTCCACACCATAGTGTTCAAAAAGGTATCTGGGAGGACTGCCACAAGGGTGGTCATAGTCCCACCAGAAAATAAGGAGTTCTCAAAATAAATAATTTCCAAGGGAACAACAGTTACTACTTCCAGTCTAAAAAGAAGGGGTTCTTTGATAAGCAGACAGAAAGTTGTGTACCCCAATGTGACAAGTATGGGCACTTCAAGGGTGACTCCAAATGCCCCAAGAGGGCACATCCCCCCCACCGGTGGGCATATACCTGGGTTGGCAAGTGTAGCACTCAGGGAGTAGGTAGTCCCAATTAGCTTTGTGGAGTGGACAGAAGTGACCCTAGTTTCTCTGGGGGATGAGATGGTGCCAAAAGCCCATATGCCTGCCAATACTTCGAAGTACAGGCAGTGGGTCACCATCAATGGGCAACAGGTGGAGGCTCTGAGGGACACAGGAGCCAGCATGACCCCTGTAAGGTATCATCTGGTGTCCTCAAAGCAGGTTATCCCTAACACATTCCACAAAGGAATATGCCTCTTTTTCCTGCTGCTCGTCACCCCGCATGTTGTTACAACGCGGTCGTTACAATGACCGCGTTGTAACAACGCATACCATTACCATGCAAGTCCTAACCACGACTTGCGGAGGGGGGCGCTGGATGTTGGAATAGTATAATTTACTATTCCAACTCCAATCTGTGCGGACAGTAGGGAAGGTGTTGGATTTGAAATCCAACACCTTCTCCCCCCTCCGCAAGTCGTGGTTACGACTTGCGTGGTAATGGTATGCGTTGTTACAACGCGGTCGTTGTAACGACCGCGTTGTAACAACATGCGGGGTGACGGTTTCGTGTTCAGGGTTGTTTACCTTCACAAAGGTATAGTCGCTGACAATTGTGAAAGTCCTTTACCTGTGGCTCTGGTTCCCTTTGAGTTTGGGGGTCTAAGTTACTCTAAAAGTAGCTGTGAGCCTTACCATGCCTATAGATGGGCAACGACCTGGAGCACAATATCTGGAGGGGGTAGAGCTCTGGTCACACTTGGAGATGTTGGGATTGTCTTAATGGGTCTGTGTCACCACAAGGTCCATGGCTACTCTGGAAGGGAGTAAAGAAGGCCTGGAGCCTGGAACAATGGCCCACGCCACTACCAAGAAGTGTGGGAGCAATGGGCACGGGAAACCAGCCCCTGCAGTTCGCCCGGCCAGGTTGATGGGGCACCTGAGGAGGACCCCAGTGAGCCAACGGGGAGGACATTGACGTCCTGGATGACCTACCAGAGCTTGCTGGTTGTCACGTTGAGGGTGGGCCCACCAAGGAGGAGTAATGCAAAGCACAGAAAGCTTGACCCCACTCAAGAGGGCTTGAGGCATCAAGCTGAGGTCCAGGCAACAGATGACACCTCTCTGTATTGGTTATTTATAGGGCGCACTGTGACCAGAATGGTATCCTGGCGCTAATATTGCTAAACTCATTGAAGAAAGGCAGAGATAGGGGAAAGGATACAGTAGCGGAAGTCCAAATGACCTCCCAATGGTAGTTAGGGAAGAACCAAGTTTTAAAGGCCTTCCTGAACTTAAGCAGGTCAGTCTAGGATCTTACTTGATATGGTAACTTATTCCATAACTGTGCAGCTTTAACAATGAAGGCACGTCCTCCTTGATGCACTTTGCTAAATCTCTGTTCTTGGACAAAATTGAGTGCGGCCGAACGTAGCGACCTTCCTGGGGTGTATTGCCTCAGTCTAGTCTGCAGTGGATTTGGACCTTTATTTTGAAGAGCTTTGAAAACAATACAGAGTGATTTAAAGATAATCCTCTGTTCAATGCGTAGCCAATGAAGATCTCTAAATGCACCGGAGGAGTTCCTAAGTCTATTTAATGTTAATTTAGCTGTAACTACCTGGACTTGTTCCAATTTCTTTATCAGGTAGTTAGGGGCTCCCAAGAGGAGGGCATTACAATAGTCCAGCCTGCTGAGCACTACGCACCTGGAAATTAGGGATCTTGCTTGGGCAGGTAGCATTGGAAACAGCTTCCTGGAAACCCGAACAAGAGCAAAGCAAACCCCTACTGCTCCATTCACGTGCTTCTCAAGTGAAAGATTTTCATCCAGCATTACTCCAAGATTCCGGACCATCATTGAGGTACCAAGAGGGGTCTCTGTGGGCAAAGGCCAAAAATTGGAGGGTACAAATACTGGGCTTTTACTGGGAGAACTGCAGAGGAGCCCGGTTTTACCTCCATTTAGCTTCAGGGAATTTACACTCATACAATTAGAAATGTTTAGTATACAGGCCTGAAAATTACTGATTGCATCGAACTGATTGTTGTTAAGTGAAAGAATCAGTTGAGTATCATCTGCATAATTGATAACCATGATCTGGGTAGGATTTAATGAGAAAGATTAATGGCTTGATATAGACATTAAACAAAATTGGACTAAGTGAGGATCCCTGAGGGATGCCATTTTGAATTGTTCTGAATCTAGAGCAGAAAGAGGGCATAGCCACAGCCTGTTAGCGGTCTTGTAGACATGACTTTAGCCACTTTGCCACGAGACCACCAACACCCACTGAGGATAGTCTAGAGAGTAGAGTTTGGTGGTTCACCATGTCAATGGCTGCTGTCAAGTACCACTGAGTGCCCGCTATCTATCATCCTGTGCATTTCATCAGTGGCACAGAGCAATGCAGTCTCAGTGCCATGGCCAGATCTAAAGCCAAATTGTTCTTCCTCTAACCATGAATGATCCTCCAAAAGTTGGGACAAACGTTTACTGACGTGTCGCTCCAGTATCTTTACTGGAAAGGGTAGGAGAGAAATTGGTCTATAGTTGGCCAAGATCGTAGAATCAGCTGAGGCTTTCTTTAATAGTGATTTGACTATCGCCTTTGTCCAACATTCTGGTGCCACGCCGGATTCATGGGACTGGTTACAAAGTTGTAACAAAGAGGACGACAATTTGTCTTCCTATCTTTTCCTTTGATTCGGAGGAACGGGTTTGAGGGGGGATCCAGACTTGATCGAACTAAACAGTATGTTGAACACATCTGTAGGATTGGATAAAAACTGTTTAACCTTACTTTTGTAAAGTTGGACGCCTCCATTATGTCGTTCCTAAGGTTGGGAAGCTCACTAATACCACTGTTAAGGTGGGTGGCATGCAGGGCTGAGCAACTCATATAGGAAGCTAGAGTCTCTAGTTCATAAGAATTTTCAATGTCTTTCAAAATCAACTTGATTTTATTTTAAAAAGAGTCTGACAAGTCATCACATAGTTTCTGTGATGATTAATCTCTTGCTTGAGACAGGAAGGATTTGTAAGATCACGATGTATTTCAAAGATCTTTTTAGCTTTATTAGAGGCAGCCGAAATTAACCCTCAATAATAATCAGCTTTTACTTTTCTAACTTTGTTTTAATAATCATTTAAGGATGTCTTCAGACGGATCTTATCTTCATCTAGATAATGCCGCCTCCATTTCCTTTTGAGTTGCCTACAAATTAATTTAGCCTCCTTTAGGGCTGTATTGTACCAGGGGGTGTACAGACCTATGCAAGGTTTTTGGGTCATAAAGGGAATCTGCTTATCAAGTACCTTTAAAATCTCATATTCAAAACTTTGGCAATTCTTTTTTATAGAATTTGAAGGGTTAAAAATCTTTGAAAGATTGAAGACGGGCTCTGGTCCAGGCATGGGAAGTTTATGCCAAGCTCTATTTTTGGATCTGAGCATAGCGGTATTCTTAAAACAACCCACCCTACCCACATGTAAGTGAAAGGTAATATGTGAGTGAACTGTCCAGCACAGAGGAGTAATTTCCCTGACTGATATAAGTCCTAGGGTTTCAATGCCCTCGACCAGTAACCCAATTTTCAACACCCATGATCACCTGACCACCGATGATTGGGAGAGAACAGTGACAAGCCTTTTTAATGCCATGTCACCTATGAAGAAAATAAACAAAAATTGAATATTTATAAGCAAACACCAAGAAACCGTGTGCTCCACATATGGCTGAGGGCCTCATTATGACTTTGGAGCTCCTCCAGCGGCACCGCCACCGCAGTGGCGGTCCGCCACCAGAGGACCGCCAAAGCTGTGGTGCGCCCGCCCGCTAGATTAGGAGTTAATTCCTGGTCTGGTGGGCTGTGCTGTGGCGGTCTGATGGCGGCAGTCTGTTAGGCTCATAGGAGAGCATAACAGGCAGACTGCCGCCGTTAGAGCGCTGACTGCACATTCGTGCATAGCGTGCATTGTACCATGTCGTGCATGCCATTCTTTGCAGGAAAGGAGGTGCAATTCCAGGGGGGCACAGCATGTACTCCCAGGCCCAGAGGCAGCAGGGGGCCCTGTTTGCACGCCCTTAGTTGCCTCTCCGCCATCCTTTTCAAGGTGGGCTCACCGACATGGAAAGGTCGGTGGAGAGGCAACTTGAAATATGCTCGGTGATGCCGCTGTGGCACCGCAAGCATATTCCTGCCTCCAACCGCTGAACGACCGCTGCGGAATCCTGTTTCTTCGACAGTTGCAGCAGTCCTGTGGCGGTCCGACCACCACATTTGGAATACTGTAGGTGGGCCTGCAGTGTGGCGTGGTCAGACCGCCAACGCTGGGCCCTTAATATGCGTATTATCCCTAGCTTGGGAGCATATCAGTGGCATCATGCATCTGTCGACTTTTGTGGGGTCGCATAACTACAGTGTTCTCAATCAAACCAGGTCGACTTGGGAGAGATGGTTCCAGTGCCTAATTTGAGCCGGTGGTTTCCGGTGCCCGACACCGGCACTTAATTGCCGGCACTGGCACTTGGTACAGCTTCTCATTTAAATATGAGCAGAAAAACAGTTATTTATTAATTCAATACACGTTTAAAACAACTAATACCTGCCCACGAACCATTCTTATAGCTTGGGGACCTCGAACAATCTGAATTATCATACTTGTGGCAGTGCGATGGTTAGTAGTTGTGTAAGTTCTGTCATTGGCAGTGCTGGCAGTGGCAATGTGTGGCACAAAACTGCGGTGGTCTCTTCACGAGAGCCCCAACACTTATTTGTTTACAAATTATGCACTGGAAGGTCCCCCCATGGAGTGCCCCTGATGGTTTTCTTACAATATAGTCTACAAATCCATGATTTTTACAGAGAATTTTAAAAGGCAATAAATTACATATTAATACTCATCAGCAAAACAAACTCCCTGTGGAAGTTTGAGCAGCACCCTTCATGACAGCTTTGCTGAAACTGGTTAAACTATGCATTTTTGAGCACAACTTGCCTAGAAATAGGGATAAAAAGACAGACAATTTACAAGCAGTACAAATAATCTGGACATGCATGGCCTCTCATCATTTTACAAAATATATACAAAGTTGCTCTTTACTTTTACGTTCCAGTACCTTTAACTCATATCCCTGAAAATCAAAGTGCAAGGGGCAAGATGGTAAAGTCAACACATCGCACAGTGTCAGAAGAAAGTGCTTTCTCTCTGGTTAAGCAGATCTTACAGGTTTCTACAGCAGCCATGTCCCTTCTTTTAAAAAGTAATTTGGCTAGGTCTCAAGTTTCAAACTATGATGGTGATGACTACATCATAAAAAACTACCAATCGTTCCCCCATGAGTCATTAAATAACAGCCTTACCAGAAAATGCCTAATGGCACACAGAAAATATCAAGAGCAATGAATGTCCACAACTCAGCATGAATTTAGAATCAAATGTCAGCTTTAAACATACTTATTTTGTAAATACAGAAATGTCCTCCCTAAACACCAACTATCGCTTGACATAAATACCATGGGGCATATTAGCAAGACCGGCGATAAAATTATCGCTGTTTTAGCGGCAGGAAACTGCCGCTAAAGCGGCGATAATGGGCTTGCTAATATGCGTTATAGAATTCCAATAGAAGCCCAGGTTAGATGTCCTGCACATCTAACCTGGGCTTCTATTGGAATTCTATAACGCATATCAGCAAGCCCATTATCGCCGTTTTAGCGGCAGTTTCCTGCCGCTAAAACAGCGATAATTTTATCGCCGGTCTTGCTAATATGCCCCCATGTTTTAAATGTTGTTTACAAAATTCGACATTCTGGAACATACGTTCTTTACAAACCTTTTGAATATATGGCTTCTTTTGTTCCACTGCTCACATACAGGAAACTACTTTTTTCTTTTGGTTTAGCACTTCATGGGAGTGCATGAGGTTTCCTCCTCTCTCCACATTTCTGTGTGCTATTTCCCCCTTCACACTCCAACCCTCTCTGTGTTGCTCACTCACCCTTCAGCTTGTCTGTTGCTTCCCCCACTCCACTCTGTCCCACTCATATTTTTTTTAGTGTCCCCCTTTATGTTCCACCACCATAATAGTCTGCTCGACTCTACTGCTTGTTGGTGGCGTTTACTTGCTCCTCCCACCCACTTACCTCCATTACTCTCTGCCCCTGCTGTGTCACATTATTTTTAACTTAATGTTTTAAACTTTTTAGTAGGGCCTGTCAATGGCAACTGATGGAGCAGGGGAAACGAAATATTTTTGTATCCCTATGAAATTAATGACCTCATAACGCTAATGATACTAACCGTTTGAAATGCATGAATTAACCAACAAATACACTTTTTTAGTAGACACTACACGTGGGTAATATGCTGATTTGTGCAAAATATAATTTATTTACAAATGTGAAGTTAATTAATATTAGTATTGTGATTTGCGTAGTAATTAGAGTAAATTGCATGATTTGTGTTGCATAGTAGAATTGTATTGTGGCAAAGAATTCAGATGGTAAGTAAAATGGCTTTAAATGTCGCTTTTGCTAGGTAGTATCTAACACGGGTCATTAGAATGGCGGGTGGTAAACAGAAAGGCTTATTTTCCATATTTTAATTTCTATTGTGTTTGTTCTTATATTAGTTCCGTTCGGGCATGTTAGGCCATGCTTCTAAAATGGCCGCTGGAAAGGACGAGATCGCGTGTGTTGAACCAAGATGGCCCCCACGCAGCCTCAGTACGAATGCTCCAGTCACGTGTATGCGGCCTGTGCTCGGAGTGAGAGATGTCAAGGCCAATCTGACCTGCAATAAGGAGCGTGCCAAGTATTCAGCATATATGCCTGGGAACGGATGGAAAAGACAAGCAACAGGGGATGAACTAATGTGTGACCATCAAAGATTGTTGCAAAATGGACTAACAAATTGGACTACTTTTTGGACACCATGGCCATGATACTTATTGTGTGCTTTATTGTCCCCAAACCAGTTCGAACAAGGAGGGCGATGAGGTGACCATCACCACCCCTCCAATGGACCAATTAGCGTGATTCTTGCCCCTAAAGATTGCAACTTTTGAATGTAGTGAGCCAGAGAATAGGGTATAAGAGAGTCTGCTCTGACGTTGTGAAAAACGTGCTTTTATTTTTCAACCTTGATGCTGCGAGAGACTCTGTCATTTTGGACTTTGAACTTTGACTGGGGAAGGAACGAGATTGTTGCGGGAATTCTGCCCGGGAGGTGCACCCGAGGAGGTTAGCGGGACAGTCAGTCAGTTTGGGAGTCCTATCCTGTGATCTGCGGTTCATCTTTTTTGGTGAACCATTCTTGTCATCGCCCCGTGGCCGAGGGTAATGCATAATTTCTCACTTTTCCTAAAAACTCTTCTTAAAATGTTTATTTGATATTTCTAAATGTTTTGCTTAATAAAGAATTTTACTTATTTGCTTGAAGAATTTAGATAAAATTATATTCTAACTCTAAAATGAGTCTGTGGTTCTTTAAAATAAAGCTTATGATTTAATAAATGTTAAAGGTTTCAATTGGGATTGAGCTGGTCTTAATCACCATCAACTGATTCTACTAGTTGGTCCATCGACCGAATAGCGGAGTACCTTGATGTTTAGAACCGACAGGATTCGAAGTCAATGTATATAATGTATAGGTTATAATTCTGTCATTTTAATAAGGTATCCCGCTTGTCCAGCAGCTCATTCTCCTTAGTATTTAATCCAGAAATTGAGTGAATGCATGTATGCGGTGTCATGGGCCCCACCGACATAAGTTGTGTGTAGGTGTATTTCCTGGATTGGTGTCATAAGGAGAAATTTACATTAGCCGCGCTGGATCACAACGGACCACTTATTTTTGTAAATGCACTTTCGTTTACCCTTTGTTTATTTATTTACCTCGATCGTGGAATGCTGCATTTAAAAAAAAATGGGTGGCTTATCATGACAGATGCTGCTCATGCGTGGTGACGCAGGCATGCATATGCGGTCACGCTGGGGACCATGAACCTCATGATGCATAAATGCACATGTCTGATGATTCGTGTACGCTTTTACACCATCTGTTGGGATATTTTTTATTATTTTTTGCCAATGCTACTGAGCAATAACCAATTTTTCTTTTTACTGGTATTAAATTACATCGGCAAAAACCAGCAAAAAATCGGCTTAGCTTGATCTTGTTAGTTTTGGACAGAGGACGTTTTTGCTGTTCCTCTTCTCTGTTTGATGGTCTGGAAGGTATCTTTTGTCTTTTTGTAATAGATTTTGGCTTCTCAGAATAATTTTGTGTTCAATTGTTTGTAATGAAACTTTTTGATCAGAACTGATCAGCAATTTGTCCTCTCTTGTAAAGTGTCAGATATTGAATATTTTTCTTACATATTTGCTGGTCTGATTTTGTAAATGAAGTTTACTTCTGTGGAAATGTGACACTTGTCTTTTGCTTCTTGTTAGTTTTTTTCCCAATGTCTTTTGTTAATATCCTTGATTCAACTAATAGACTAAAGTAATGGTTTTAGTTGGGGACTGTAAAAGTAAGCTTTTACCAGTTTCTACTATTAACTGAATTTTAGTATTTGACTATGTGCCTATTCTGACTTATTTGGTATACTCCACCCATTTTCCCATGACCATTTTTGAACCTACATTGCTATTATGCAAATCATAGAGTTTATTTTAGTTTATAAAGATTATCAGATTTCTTTAGTTCATAATTTCTTTTCTCAGGTGTGTATCAGTTATTTGGAAGTCAGACAGAAGATTTTGAATGAGACGCAAGGTGCTGGTGCCTTCATCTTCACAGATTGGCAGCCAATCACACATTCCTATAGCATTCCAAATAAGGTGATAATTAACTGTGTGTTTTCCTTCTGAATTACTTTGAAGGATCCTTCTTGTTATTTCCATGTTTGGTGAAAATTGATGGCTATAGGTTTCATCTGCATCGCATATGTTGTCATGTTCCCCTATTCCTCGTTAACCACCAATCTTGCATCCTTCTCTGTGGGCTCTTTACTGCACTTGTAGTTTAATCTTGCTGTTTAAACCTTGATTTATAGCTCAGGAGATTTGTGACCTACCTTTCCCTACAGTTAGCCTTCAATCTTAAGTGGCTTGAATTCAGTCAAATAAGCTGCCTCATCTAATAGTTGCTGTTTCAGTTAGGGTATGAATCTGTGAATGTCGCCCTTTTCTTGGTAGTCCAATTTCTATTAAATGGCTTTAGGGTCTTAGACTTAATTTGAATTTCTATTGTCATAGTGTGGCATGAATATCTTTTCATATCTTATTTTGTGCTACTCCCTTCATATTTTGTGCACATTTCATCCAGGTTGTAGTGGAATATCAGCAACTCTTTAACATCTTTCTTAAAGATTTTGATGCCCTCTTTGGAAATTGGTGTTAAGGAGTAAGATATTGTAAACAGCTGCCTTCCGTGGGCTTGGCCCACTTAGTGATATGACTACGATTTTAGGATCAGGTGTGTGTTTTTCTGATTTGACTTTGCTCTGAACCCTAGCTGCCTACAATATTTATCTGTCATTGCTCCAAACGCCTTCTGCTCTCTGGTGACATCCAAGTGAGGCTGGGGTCCTGCCTCTTTGAGCTTCTTATCATTTTGTCTAGGACTTTATTGGTATTAGTTTTCAACTCTATAGCTGCTCAGTGAGGGTATTGAGAACGTGATGACCCCTGAGATGATTCCATGGCATTTGTACAATCTGTTGATTGTACTTGATGTGGAATGGTGCACCGGAGATATCCTTATCCAAATAAGTAAGCCAGGCAATTTGTGATGGATATTCCTTTTTATTTTATTTTATGATCTTTTTTCATATTCAACCAAATACATAAGACATCCAGCCAACACGTTTTGTTCAAAGTATCACACTTGAACTTCGTTGGGGCTGTAAACAACATATATAATATAAATACACAAACGTAACAAAAAATGACATAAAAAACTAAAACATGAACAATTTTTTAAGAAACATACTATACACAATACAAACACATAACTGGCACAGACTCTTTTTTCTCAAAGACACAAGTAATACAAAACAAAAATAGTACCCACATCAGTGGTGTATCCGTACAAAAAAGGAGTGATGAATAAATATGCAATCACTTTAACCATGAGGGAGTGAATTATGATCTATGATATAGTAATGGAGAAACCCATTATCAGATGGGACAAACATAAAAGGCTATGAGGGTGCTCCTGCCTCACTAATAATATTATTATTATTATTATGTTTTATATTCTTTCATTTTTGCAGTTTTCAAAAACCTTTTGATATGTATGTGTTATGTGTATCACCGCTGTTCACAGAGATGGGGGATGGTGATCTTTTATGCTATATATTTATTCATCACTTCTTTTTTGTACGGATCCCCAAGGTCTACGTAGGCACTCAAGTTGCACCACCAGAGGCATTGGGGCGGACGGGTGCAGAGTGCAGGGGCCCAATGTTAGGCAATGGGGCTAAGTCGGCCTCCGGTTAGGGATTGCTGACGAGCAGCCACTTGGGTGTGGGAGCAAAGCTCCTGGGGTTAAGGTCAGCACTGCAGTGACCAACAATCAGCACAGGAGCTACACCATCAACGGCACAGTGGCAGCCGGGTGCAGGGTGCCTAGAAGATGTCGGGCTCGGGCAGGGAGTCTTCCTGAAGGAGACCACCGGCTGGAGAGGTAAGGTGGACTTTTGGGGAATGCCTGGACACCATCGGTTGGGCCACCCAGGGCCGTGGGGCGTCGGGTGCAGGGGTGTCTTTTGACGTCGGGTTTCTTTTACCAGCTCCGGTCGCGGTTGGGGGGGCTCTTCAGGTAGAGGCCGCAGGCGTCGTCTTGAAGCTTGAGGGAGGTTGGGGATCACCAGATCCCAGGTCAAGATCACTGAGTAGACCTCCTCATGGTGTTGGGCCACTCGAACTCAGGCTGTGGGCGTCGGGTGCAGAGTGGTGCAGAATCGTGGAGTCGGCAAAATACGGATTCTTGTCTTGGTGTCATTGTTGAACAAATCCGGTGCTTATGGGAGACAGAGTCTGAAGGTGAGTGCAGGGCTGGTCCTCAGGGCTCTGGGGGGCTGCTGCCTGCGGGATACACCAGTCTCTTTGCTGTAGGTAGGTCATAGTTGAACAGACCGGTACGGGGGGGCAAAAGCTGTAGGTGTCCTCTTCTTCCTGGGTCAGCACAGCTCTTTGGTCCTTCTTCTTTCTTCCTCGAATCTGAGGAGGCTCTCTACCCATGGGTCCAGAAACCTGCCTGGTGGTGGCAAATGGCGGGCAGCCATTCAGGAACCACACCAGGGCTGGTCGTTTTTCAGGGGGCATTTCAAGATGTCCTCTGAGTGCATTTTAAATTAAATCCCACACTGGCATCAGTGTTGGTTTATTGTGCTGAGAAGTTTGCTACCAAACTTCCCAGTTATTAGTAAAGCCATTATGGAGCTGTGGAGTTCGTAATGACCAAGTTCCAGACCATATACTCTTTCTGGCTTTACTACACTTAAAATGTGTAAGGATGGACTTAGACACTGTAGGGGTACAGGGCTCATGCCACTGTCCCATCACATGAGGGCTAGTGCACCCTGCTAAAGGAGTGACTTACCTAGGCCTCAGTCAGTGAGTTGCAGGCATGGCACAGAGGGATGTGTGCTATGTTGACTCTTCACTTTTCTCTGCACCAAAGTACACAGCCTGCAATGGCAGTGTGTGGGTGTTAGGGTACAGGGCCTCTAAGGGTGGCACAATAGACGCTGCAGCCCTTCAAGGCCTTCCCTGGTCACAGTGCCCTTGGAACGCATGTTACCTTTTACAAGAGGCTTACCTATGGCCAGAGATGTGCCAATTGTGGGTACAAAGGTACAGTCTTGGGAAAGAACACAGGCCCTGGGAACCTGATTGGCAGGGACCCAGGGCACATCAAGTCAGTTGCATCAGATGTCAGGCAAAAAGTGGGCGGTTACCATGCAAAAATGGGCACTTTCCTACATCCAGTTACTTCCATCTGGCTGTTTTCTTGGCTTTTCGGTTCATTGATGTACCTCTCATTGTCTATTGAACTCCCCAGAGAATTCTTTTTTCCACCATTTGTTTGTGATCCATTTTAAAATACATCAGACAATGATTTTGGAAGATTGCTTGTACCATTGGTTCAGCCAGGGACTGGGAATGACTCTTACATTTAATAATGCTTAGCCTGCTGTGCATGCCTTATTTATGAAGCATTAATACAGCAACAATGGTCTGGGAACCAATTCTTTCGCAACAGTACATACAATTTAACAAAAAAAGGAATTTAACAGAAAAAAAAGTGAAAGGTACCCACAAGCAATTATTTCAGAGTAAGAAAAATGTCTTTGTTATTGAAACAAATACTTTCAAAACATACAACCATATACATAAACAGACACTTTGTGCTCACATTGTTACACATAAACAACATACATACTATATAAAGTGTCAACAGAAAAACAATGGGAAAAGGGGAAAATAATACAGTGGGGATTGTCCATGTTATAATGGGAACATAATGCAACCAATGCTTTATTCCAATTAGCCAAAGATTAATTGACGGCGTTTCGACCTTTTACATTTAACAGGTCATCATCAGGACACATAAAACAAATTTTAGAGTGACCAAGGATGCAATCTGAAAATAATAATTATAATGTATATCAGTTCATATGCGGGTACCTAGGACATTCACATAAAACACATTAGCTCGTTAGATGATTAGCACTGGAAGGACAACCAGTCACAGCACATGAGAACTCATGAGCCATACATGCCTGAAAAAACTGCCACTTCGAAAACCATCACCAACACCTCAGTGTCAATATCCCTGTGTTGGAGTGAAAAGCTCAACCGGCACATCTATATCTGCGATAGTAACCAAACCATAAACAAACTAAACCCTGAGGTGAAAAAGAAACAAAAGTGTATACAGATTAAAAAGCAGAGATGCACATATCCCCGTTACATCCAAAACTCCCAAGTGCAAGTATGGAAAAACACACTTGCAGCAAGAGAGATTTCAAATTGCTTTGGAAAGTGATATCCAATATCTGATAGTCACGTATTCACTAGAAAAATTTAAGGAGGAAACCTCCTAAAGTGAAACATGCATTTACAAAAATTGCAAAACTAACCAAAATAAATTACATTAAGTTAAAAAGCTCCCATTGGTCATCTTGCCAGGGAATAACAATTTACATATTACCTCGTATGGCCAAACTGCAGTTCAGGAGGTAGGGCTAAGTGCTCTTTAATCACAAGTCAGCAACGTGCCGCGCCAGTTTCTTGCAAAGATTCCTTAAAGGAAACAGAGATCAGATCCAATCAGCTCAAATAGTCTCTCCTGTTCAAATATGTAAGTAGTAGACCACTAGTGACTTACCGGGGGACAGATTCACCTCGAAATACGAGAACATTCAGTTTGGGACGCCTAAGGGAAATGCCCTGTCCTAAACGGCGTGTTAAATGGCACGGCTCACCCTAGAAATGGAGAACAGACTACCCATCTCCAACACATACCGCATCTCACACTAGATGTTAAGAAATCTTCACATGAATATAAAGTATCAAAGATTCTCTGAAATTTGCAAAGCTAGAAAGGATGTATAATCCATGCAGGAAGATTAGAAGAATTTATAAAAATAAGTTGCGTTGTAAAACATGCATGCGTGGCAAAAGGACACATACCGTAGCCATGGAAACACAGCCGTAATACGAGGTATCTCGCCTAGTCCTCTAGTCTATACATCAATGTGAAAACAGCAGCCACAAAAGTAAAATTATTTTATGTGCGCTCAAAATTTTAAGGGACAGTCATGCAAAAAAGTGGGGGGTTACCATGTGGCTGATGGCGTATTCCTCAATCTTGAATAGTCGATCACATTACGGAATATATTGTATAATCCTCTAATTGTTACATTCATTGAAAAAAGCCCAGCTGACTGAAAAAGAAGGAATTGCAATGCACGATCAGGAAACTATCCTTGACTAACGCATATGAGATTCCCAAATTCGAATGCCTCAAATCACTTCCAGTGCCAACATGTGTTCATGGAATTTAGCAGACAAAGAAACCAATCCAATTTCCTTGGGGCATACGGTAGGTGGTATAGGCTTCCAACATAACTTCACAATGAAGCAACATAATCATGGTCACAAGGAATCACAGCAGCAGACATTAGGTTGGATCATAACATAAGGATGGTCTTACAATCAAGAAAGCAATTAATCAATAGAATCATATCCATGGAGCATATCATAGGTAGGTATAAGCTCTCAACATGAATTCATAGTGAAGAAACATCATCATGGTCATGGAAAATCACAGCAACAGACATTAGATTGAATCACAACAAAAGAGTGGTATAGCCTACAAATCAGGACAGCAATAACATCATCATACTAAATGTAGAAGGTACAAAAACAGGATGTATAAGGTACAAAAACAGGGAGGAGTAAAGGAAATTCAATGATATACTACAGCATTGCACTCCTCCATGTTATTTAAACCTGCATTGACACTGTCACAGTTGAGAATCCAGCAACATTTGGCTTTATTCAGCATCGCCTGTATATCTTCGCCCCTAGGTGGCTTTTGCACTTGCTCAATGATTTGACACCTGATTTCATTGTGCGAGTGATTAGACTCCAGGAAATGTGGCACCAAAGGTGCAGTGAGAGACTTACAACGTATCCGACTCTTGTGTTGTGATAAATGTGCGTTCACTTTCTGTGTAGTCTAGTCGACATAAATTAAATTACATGGACACCGACAGCGTAGACAACATTTTGTGAATTGCAATTGGTGTGATCCATTAAGTTGTGGGTGATATTTCCATGTAAAAACTGTTTTTTGTTGAAGGTTAAATCACACATTATGCAATGTCCACATTTGAAATACCCCACGATTTTATGAAGGCCCCATGCGGAGGCCTAATCAGGGTGTATAGATTTAGGTATGGCAGCATGCACCAGATGGTTCTTTATGTTATGGCCCTTCTTAAATGAAAATTATGGCAAATCCTTCATGAGACTAGTCGATTGGATCAAGGGCCAGTGTTTTTTAGCAACCTTTGTTATTGCATTACTCTGCGTGCAGAAGGTAGTAACACAGACTACCTCTTCCATCGTTTTTTTGGGGTAAGGAGTCAGCAAACACTCACAGTGATTGTACCAAGCTCTCTTGAGAGATCGCTTGATCAATCTTGATGGATAACCTCTATCCTTTATCTTTCTCGGTAGAATGTTGGCCTCAGTGAAGTAATCAGACCTAGACTTACAATTTCTTTGAATCCGAAGAAACTGGCCAAATGGCAGTCCATCTTTTAAACCCTTCGGATGGTGACTTTTATATTAACCCCTTCGTTGCTAGGCCTTTTCCCCCTGTGCTAATCCTTTTTTGGCTATTTGGGGTAGGCCCCTGTAACTTTTGACCACATAAGGTATCCACGCCAAATTTGCGTCCTTTTCTTCCAACATCACAGGAATTCTAAAGGTACCCAGGGTTTGTGGATTCCCCTGGAGGGGACTCAGAAATTAGCCAAAATACAGCAAAATGTTGTTTTTTTGGGAAAAAAGGGCTACAGATGAAAGCATCTGTTTTTTCCCTTGCAAATGGTATCAACAAAGGGGTTGTGGTACTGAAATCACCATCTTCCCAGCTTTCAGGGACAAGCAGACTTTTGTCAGAAAACCAAAAAAAATTTACACAGTTTTGGCATTTTTCTGGGACATAGCCTATTTTTGCTATTTTTTGTGCTTTCAACATCCTTCCAGTTAATGGTAAAAATCGGTATGAAAGCAATCATGGATCCTGGAAAGCTATACATTTCTGAAAAGTAGACAAAACTTTGAATTCAGCAAGGGGTCATTTGTGTAGATCCTTTAAGGTTTTCGTATAGAAACTAACAGTTGAAAAAAGAAAAAATTGAAAATGAGTTAAAAATACCAGCCATTTGTGCCAACGTTTTCACCTGTAACTTCTACTAAGTATGACAGATGTTTGAAAGCAATATATCATTACATCCGCTGGACCCTTGTGGTTGTGGGGATATATAGGACTTGTAGGTTCACCAAGAACCCGAGGAACCCAGAGCCAATAACTGAGCAGTGTCTTAAAATGGTTTTTTATTGTGTATAGCAATTAATTTGGAAAAATATAAACAGGGAAAAATCGTTATGAAAGTCACCTATGTATTTCTGAAATGGGAACAAAATATAGAATTTAGAAACAGTTGCTATTTGCACATCTCCGAAATTGTGGGTACCCATACCAGCATGTGAATTATAGGTCATTTTTCAAAGTGACTTCTTTTTTATACATTGTCTTACATTTGGAAGGCAGAAATGCATTGAAAGTCAATAGGTAATAACAGTTGCTCCACAATTTTCTGTTCCCCTAAGTCTCCTGATAAAAATGATACCTCACTTGTGTGGGTAGGTGTAGTGGCCGCGACAGGAAACCTCCCAAAACGCAACGTCGACACACCACATTTTCACAGTGAAAACGGACCCTTTTGTTGCAAAGTGCCTAGCTGTTGATTTCAAACCCTAGCTCTGCCGACACCTAGGGAAACCTAGCAAACCTATACATTTTTAAAAACTAGGCACCCAGGGGAATCTAGGATGGGGTGACTTGTCTGGCTCTCATTAGGTTCTGTTACCCAGAATCCCTTGCAAACCTCAAAATTTGTCCCAAAAAACACATTTTCCTCACATTTCTGTGGTGGAAAATTCTGGAATCTGCGTGGATCCACAACATTCCACCGTCCCCGCATCCCCCAAAGTCTTTCGAGAAAAATGGTACCTCACTTGTGTGGGTAGGCCTAGTGCACGCGACAGGAAACAGCCCAACACGCAACGTAGACACACCACATTTTCACATTGAAAACGGACCCTTTTTTTGCAAAGTGCCTAGCTGTTGATTTCGAACCCTAGCTCTGCCGGCACCTAGGGAAATCTAGCAAACCAATACATTTTTTAAAACTAGACACCCAGGGGAATCCAGGATGGGGTGACTTGTCTGGCTCTCACCAGGTTCTGTTACCCAGAATCCCTTGCAAACCTCAAACTTTGTAAAAAAACAACACATTTTCCTCACATTTCTGTGGTGAAAAGTTCTGGAATCTGCATGGATCCACAAAATTCCACCCACCCCGCATTCCCCAAAGCCTTCCGAGAAAAATGGTACCTCACTTGTGTGGGTAGGCCTAGTGCCCGCAACAGGAAACAGCCCAAAACGCAACGTGGACACACCACATTTCCACAGTGAAAACTGACCCTTTTTTTGCAAAGTGCCTAGCTGTAGATTTTGAACCCTAGCTCTGCCGGCACCTAAGGAAACCTAGCAAACCTATACATTTTTAAAAACTAGGCACCCAGGGGAATCTAGGATGGGGTGACTTGTCTGGCTCTCATCAGGTTCTGTTACCCAGAATCCCTTGCAAACCTCAAAATTTGTCAAAAAACCCACATTTCCCTCACATTTCTGTGGTGGAAAATTCTGGAATCTGCGTGGATCCACAACATTCCACCCACCCCGCATTCCCCAAAGTCTTTCAAGAAAAATGGTACCTCACTTGTGTGGGTAGGCCTAGTGCACGCGACAGGAAACAGCCCAAAACGCAACGTGGACACACCACATTTTCACATTGAAAACGGACCCATTTTTTGCAAAGTGCCTAGCTGTAGATTTTGAACACTAGCTCTACCGTAACCTAGGGAAACCTAGCAAACCTATACATTTTTGAAAACTAGACACCCAGGGGAATCCAGGATGGGGTGACTTGTCTGGCTTTCACCAGGTTCTGTTACCCAGAATCCCTTGCAAACCTCAAAATTTGTCCAAAAAAACACATTTTCGTCACATTTCTGTGGTGGAAAGTTCTGGAATCTGCATGGATCCACAAAATTCCACCCACCCTGCATCCCCCAAAGTCTTCTGAGAAAAATGGTACCTCACGTGTGCGGGTAGGCCTAGTGCCAGTGACAGGAAATGGCCCAAAACGCAACGTGGACACACCACATTTTCACAGTGAAAACGGACCCTTTTTTGCAAAGTGCCTAGCTGTAGATTTTGAACCCTAGCTCTGCCGGCACCTAGGGAAACCTAGCAAACCTATACATTTTTGAAAACTAGACACCCAGGGGAATCCAGGATGGGGCGACTCGTCTGGCTATCAGCAGGTTCTGTTACCCAAAATCCCTTGCAAACCTCAAACTTTGTCAAAAAAACACATTTTCCTCACATTTCTGTGGTGGAAAGTTCTGGAATCTGCGTGGATCCACAAAATTCCACACACCCCACGTTCCCCAAAGTCTTCCGAGAAAAATGGTACCTCACTTGTGTGGGTAGGCCTAGTGCCCGTGACAGGAAACGGCCCAAAACGCAACATGGACACACCACATTTTCACAGTGAAAACTGACCCTTTTTTTGCAAAGTGCCTAGCTGTAGATTTTGAACTCTAGGTCTGCCGGCACCTAGGGAAACCTAGCAAACCAATACATTTTTAAAAACTAGATACCCAGGAGAATCCAGGATGGGGTGACTTGTCTGGCTCTCACCAGGTTCTGTTACCCAGAATCCCTTGCAAACCTCAAAATTTGTCCAAAAAATAACATTTTCCTCACATTTCTGTGGTGGAAAGTTCCGGAATCTCTGTGGATCCACAAAATTCCACCCACCCCGCATCCCCCAAAGTCTTCTGAGAAAAATGGTACCTCACGTGTGTGGGTAGGCCTAGTGCCAACGACAGGAAACGGCCCAAAACGCAACGTGAACACATCACATTTTCACATTGAAAACGGACCCTTTTTTTGCAAAGTGCCTAGCTGTAGATTTTGAACCCTAGCTCTGGCGGTACCTAGGGAAACCTAGCAAACCTATACATTTTTGAAAACTAGACACCCAGGGGAATCCAGGATGGGGTGACTCGTCTGGCTCTCAGCAGGTTCTGTTACCCAGTTTCCCTTGCAAACCTCAAAATTTGTCAAACAAAACACATTTTCCTCACATTTCTGTGGTGGAAAGTTCTGGAATCTGCGTGGATCCACAAAATTCCACCCACCCCGCATTCCCCCAAGTCTTCAGAGAAAAATGGTACCTCACTTGTGTGGGTAGGCCTAGTGCTAGCAACAGGAAACAGTCCAAAACGCAACATGGACACACCACATTTTCACAGTGAAAACGGACCCTTTTTTTGCAAAGTGCCTAGCTGTACATTTTGAACCCTAGCTCTGCCAGCACCTAGGGAAACCTAGCAAACCTATACATTTTTGAAAACTAGACACCCAGGGGAATCCAGGATGGGGTGACTTGTCTGGCTCTCACCAGGTTCTGTTACCCAGAATCCCTTGCAAACCTCAAAATTTGTCCAAAAAAACACATTTTCCTCACATTTCTGTGGTGGAAAGTTCTGGAATCTGTGTAGATCCACACTGCATTCCCCAAAGTCTTCCGAGCAAAATGGTACCTCACTTGTGTGGGTAGGCCTAGTTCCAGTGACAGGAAACGGCCCAAAACGCAACGTGGACACACCACATTTTCACAGTGAAAACTGACCCTTTTTTTGCAAAGTGCCTAGCTGTACATTTTGAACCCTAGCTCTGCCGGCACCTAGGGAAACCTAGCAAACCTATACATTTTTTAAAAATAAACACCCAGGGGAATCCAGGATGGGGTGATTTGCCAAAAAAAAAACATTTTCCTCACATTTCTGAGGTGGAAAGTTCTGGAATCTGCGTGGATCCACAAATTTCCTACCACCCAGCGTTCCCCCAGGTCTCCTGATAGAAATGGTACCTCACTCATGTGGGTGCCCCAAGTACCCGCGATAGGCAAGGGCCCAAAACGTATTGAGGAAACATCAAAATGACCTATCACAAAACAACCTGGTTTTGCAAGGGGAGTCACCTGGGTTTTTGGCCCCAGGCTCGGCGGCCATCTTGGGAAATCTACCACACCCACACATTTCTGAAAACTAGACACCCGGGGGAGTCCAGCAAGGTATGGATTGCGTGGGTCCCCCAATGTTTTCCTACCCAGAATCCCCTGCAAACCTCAAATTTAGCTGAAAAAATCACTTTTTTCTAACATTTCTCTGTGAGAAAATTCTGGAATCTGCGTGGATCCACAAATTTTCTACCACCCAGTGTTCCCCCAGGTCTCCCGATAAAAATGGTACCTCACTCGCGTGGGTGGGTCAAGTACCCGCGATAGGCAAGGGCCCAAAACGTTATTGAGGAGACTTCAAAATGACCTAGCACAAAACAACTTAGGGGCATATCATCAAGGCCCCGCGATAAAATTATCGCCGCTTTAGCGCCCGCTTTCGGAGGAAAAGCGGCGATAATTTCATCGCACTATCAGCAAGGACACGCTAACGCGTGTTCCTATGCCTCAGCGCCGCTTTCCCTAACGCCCATCTTTGCATCGCCAATGATATGCAAAGTGGGCGTACCCTGCTAAACTAACGTGGAGAATGTCGCTAACAGACATTTCTCCAATTATCAAGCTAATCGCTAACCTGTGTAGCGACGAGAAAAGTAGCGCTAACCGCGCTTATCGCAGGTTTGCTTACGCCTGCTTTGAAACTGACTAAGCAATTATAGTCTAGGGGTGGTGGATCATAATGATGAGACCACCCTGCCCTATCATCAACGTATCGCCTATCTCTGTGCGATTATCGCTGGATTTCCAGCGATAATCGCACATTTTGCAGCTATCGCTTGGATTTTTATCGCTTTGGAGAGAAGCGTTGCTGATAGCGCGCTATCTCTGTGATAAAATCCAGCGATAGCTGGCAATAATTATCCTCGCGCTAAGCGCGCTTAGCGATAATTATCGCCGGCTGTTGCTGATATGCCCCCTGGTTTTCCAAGGGGGGTCACCTGGGTTTTTGGCCCGGGCTCGGCGGCCATCTTGGAAAACCTACCAAACTCACACATTTCTGAAAACTAGACACCCGGGGGAGTCCAGCGAGGTATGGCTTGCGTGGACCTCCCAACATTTTCCTACCCAGAATCCCCTGCAAACCTCAAATTTAGCTGAAAAAAATCAAATTTTTCTCAAATTTCTGTGTGGGAAAGTTCTGGAATCTCCGGGGATCCACAAATTTCCTACCACCCAGCGTTCCCCCAGGTCTCCCGATAAAAATGGTACCTCACTTGCGTGGGTGGGTCAAGTACCCACGACAGGCAAGGGCCCAAAACGTATTGAGGAGACATCAAAATTACCTATCACAAAACAACCTGGTTTTGCAAGGGGGTCACCTGGGTTTTTGGCCCCGAGCTCGGCGGCCACCTTGGGAAACTACTGAACCCACACATTTCTGAAAACTAGACACCCAGGGGAGTCCAGTGAGGTATGGCTTGCGTGCATCCCCCAACATTTTCCTACCCAGAATCCCCTGCAAACCTCAAATTTAGCTGAAAAAACATATTTTCCACATATTTTTGTGTGGAATCACCCTGCCGGCACAAATGTCCTACCCCACAGCGTTCTCCTTAGTCTCCTGAGTAAAATGATACCTCACTTGTGTGGGTGTCCAATGCAGAATTGGCTAAAAACGTATTTTAAAAAAAAATTTAGCGCTTAGAATTCTCGGTGCTATACCCTTAATCCCTAGGTTTTGGGCTCTTCCCAGTCACAGGCCCTTGCCCCACCCACACAAGTGAGGTATCATTTTACTCGGAAGTCTGAGGGGAACGCTGTGGGGTAGGACATTTGTGCCGGCACGGTGATTCAACCCAAAATTATGTGAAAAATGTGGTTTTTTCAGCTAAATTTGAGGTTTGCAGGGGATTCTGGGTAGGAAAACGTTGGGGACCCACGCAAGCCATACCTCGCTGGACTCCCCTGGGTGTCTAGTTTTCAGAAATGTGTAGGTTTGGTAGGTTTCCCAAGATGGCCGCCGAGCCGGGCCAAAACCCAGGGAACTCCTTGCAAAACCAGGTTGTTTTGTGATAGGTCATTTTGATGTCTCCTCAATACGTTTTGGGCCCTTGCCTGTCGCGGGTGCCTGACCCACCCACGCGAGTGAGGTACCATTTTATCGGGAGACCTGGGGAACACTGGGTGGTAGGAAAATTGTGGATCCATGCAGATTCCAGAGCTTTCCACACAGAAATTTGAGAAAATTTGATTTTTCAGCTAAATTTGAGGTTTGCAGGGGATTCTGAGTAGGAAAACGTTGGGGGCCCACGCAAGCCATACCTCGCTGGACTCCCAGGTGTCTAGTTTTCAGAAATGTGTGGGTTTGGTAGTTTCCCAAGATGGCTGCCGAGCCCGGGGCCAAACACCGAGGTGACCCCCCCTGTAAAACCAGGTTGTTTTGTGATAGGTAATTTTGATGTCTCCACAATACGTTTTGGGCCCCTGCCTGTCGCGGGTACTTGACCCACCTACAAGAGTGAGGTACCATTTTTATCGGGAGACCTGGGGGAACGCTGGGTGGTAGGAAATTTGTGTCAGCCCGGTGATCCTACAACTTTCCGACACAGAAATTTGAGAAAAATTTGATTTTTTCATCAAAATATGAGGTTTGCAGGGGATTCTGGGTAGAGAAACGTTGGGGGATCCACGCAAGTCATACCTTCCTGGACTCCCCCGGGTCTCTAATTTTCAGAAATGTGTGGGTTTGGTAGGTGTCCCTAGATGGCTGCCAAGCCCGGGACCAAAAACTCATGTGACCCCCCTTGCAAAACCAGGTCATTTTCAGATACATAGGGGGCATCTGCGTTTTTGGTCCCAGGGTCGGCAGCCATCCAGGGAAACCTACCAAACCCACTCATTTCTGAAAACTAGAGACCCAGGGGAGTTCAGGGAGCTATGGCTTGCGTGGATCCCCCAACGTTTCCCCACCCAGAATCCCCTGCAAACCTCATATTTTGATGAAAAAATCACATTTTTCTCAAATTTCTGTGTGGGAAAGTTCTGGAATCTGCATGGATACACAAATTTCCTACCACCCAGCATTCCTCCAGATCTTCCGATAAAAATGGTACCTCACTCACGTGGGTGGGTCAAGTACCCGCAACAGGCAAGGGCCCAAAACGTATTGAGGAGACATCAGAATGACCTATCACAGAACAACCTGGTTTTGCAAGGGGAGTCACCTGGGTTTTTGGCCCCGGGCTCGGCGGCCATCTTGGGAAACCTACCAAACCCACACATTTCTGAAAACTAGACACCCAGGGAAGTCCAGCGAGGTATGGCTTGCGTGGGTCCCCCAATATTTCCCTACCCAGAATCCCCTGCAAACCTCAAATTTAGCTGAAAAAATCACTTTTTTCTCAAATTTCTGTGTGGGAAAGTTCTCGAATCTACGTGGATCCACAAATTTTCTACCACTCAGCGTTCCTCCAGGTCTCCCGATAACAATGGTACCTCACTCGCGTGGGTGGGTCAAGTACCCGGGACAGGCAAGGGCCCAAAACATATTGTGGAGACATCAAAATTACCTATCACAAAACAACCTGGTTTTGCAAGGGGGGTCACCTGGGTTTTTGGCCCCGGGCTCGGCGGCCATCTTGGGAAACCTACCAAACCCACACATCTCTGAAAACTAGACACCCGGGGGGTCCAGCTGTAGTGTAGTTCCTATAGTCCCCCCGGGAGGCAGATCAGGGGCTATTGCCCCATCTGCCTCCTGGGGGGGCAGAAAGTCTTGTCCCTTCTTTGGGGGGGTAGGGTGGGGGCATTGGCATGCCCATTCTGGGCAGCCCCCACCCCTGGCATATAAAAACAAATCCCTGGTGCCTAGGGTGCTTTGTGCCCCCGGGGGCATATTGGGGGCTACTGCCCCCATCTGCCCCCCAGGGGGGGCAGAAAGGCTGTCTGGCATAATTTCATAGGGGGGAGCAAAGGCCCTTGCCCAAGGGGCCGCTCCCCCCTCCCTGGTGGCTAGTGGGTGGATCCCTGCTTGGGGATCGCCCTCCTGGGGCAATCCCCAAGCAGGGATCCACTAGGGAAGGGTACCATTGGAAAGGGGAGATTCTCCCCTTTCCAACGATACGTCTCCCATGTTTTTCGGTGCTCGGGGGGCTGAGATAGCCCCACAAGCACCGAAACAGTGAAACTGAAACTAAGTTTCAGTTTCGCTTTCATTGTAATGGTGACAGCGCGCCATGCGCGCGATCGTCATTACAATGAAAACACACACTATGCTTTGGGAGGTTGGGGAAGCTCTTCCCCACCTCCCTAAGCAAAAGGGGAAATCCCTCTGCTGTTTACAGCAAAGGGATTTTTTTAATGTGTGCTCATGACGGAACCATTCCGTCATGAGCATAGAAGGGGTTAAAGTAAGGTATGCTGAGCAGTTGGTTTGGTGTACAGCTTGGTTGCTTATTTACCCTCAAAGGGCACGATGGTTAGGTCCAAAAAGTCAACTAGTTCATTACTACAATTGGACGTGAAGTTTAAGTCAGGTGAACAATTGTTGAGCCACTCCAAAAAGTCAGCGAGGCTCAGATTACTCTCTTTACAAATGAAAAAAATATTGTCAATATAACGCCTCTAATGGAGTATATTGTCAAAAAAGGGATCAATGGCACTCTTATAGATGTATTTCCTTTCAAAATTGTCCACAAACAATATTGCAAAATTTGGGGCATAAGATCATGCCCCCATTGATGTCCCCTTGATATGCAAAAAGTTCTGGCTGTCAAACTCGAAATAATTCCGAGTTAATTCCGAGTTAATGAGATTGTCAATAAATCAATGATAAATTCAGTAGGTACAATGACTGGACCAGATCTTCTATTCAGTGCATCGCTTGATATATCAATATCTTCAATCTGTGTAATGTTGGTGTACAAGGACTCAACGTCCAAGCACACCAGTAGTTTACTCGTTGGGTCAAAGTCAATGTCCTCGATCTGCCTAATCATGTCACCGTTGTCATGGACCTAAATTTTAGTGTCCATCGCAAGATCCCTGATAAAAACGTCAGTATATTTGCATAAAGGCTCTAGTACCAAGCCACATCCAGACACAATAGGTTTCCCTGAGGGGCAAGGCAGATGCTTATGCACTGTATGTAAGGTTTATAGGACAGGGGTCCGAGGCGATTTTCAGTTCAGATATTCGAACTCTTCTGATCTTAAGAAGCCAAAATTCTTAGGGCCTCATTTACAAGAAGTGAAACATCGCTGAGCTGCATTATCGATGTGTAATCTTCACTTATGAAATGCTATGTAATTTTTTTCGACATGGATGCGCCATATTTATGGTATGATACACCATGTCATAAGCTGCAAGCTACGTAAAAAACATAATGAAGCTGGTGCTGGCGTTATGGCGCTGTAAAAACTGATGCGTCTGCCGTAAAAGTGTCGCAAGGCAGAATAGCGCCACGTAACGCAAAACAAACAACCCTAGCACCACTTTTTACTGCCTGTAAAATGAAAAAATGGATAAAAAATCATGCAAATTGAAAAAAAATAAATGATTTCACCGAAGGCAGCCATGGAGCAGGGAGAAGAGACCAGCAGCCAGGAAAACAACACCAACAACCCCAGCACCAGCCAGAATGTCCAGGTAGACTTCCTGGGGAAGAGGGAATGCAACTTTAGTGAGGAGGGGAATGAGATCCTAATCTCTGAAGTGACAGACCACTGACACCAGCTGTTTGTCACTGAAAAATTGCCATTATTAAAGAAGGAAGCCATTTGGCAGTTCATACTGGCAAGGTAAACAGCATGGGACAAGCAAAGAGGGCAGTGAGTGACTTGAAGAAATGCTGACATGACATAAAGTGCAGGACGAAGGAGAAAATGGCAAACAACCTGAAGGCAGCAATGCAGACCGGAGTAGGGAGGCCAGTGGACCAGCATGACCTGGATGCCCTGGAAGAGCGGGTGGCAGCTGTCATTCCAGAGGATTTGGTGGCAGGACTTCCAGGACAAGACAGTGCAGCCCATGAGGAACATCAAGACCTACAGGGTAAGTCACAACAAGGGGCAATGTGGGCAAAAATATCGTGTCTTGAAGTCCTGCTAGCTAAGTACCAGTGCCCCGTGTTTGTTGAGCAAATGGCAGGTATGTGGGTCATGTACTGTTAAGCATTATATAAATGCCAGTCACACTGGCCAGTTACATGTTGTGCAGCTCACTCCTGCTCCGTCATGTTTCCCACTTCCATGTGTGAATTGCATCACCAGTCCACGGTCCCCTCTGTAACCTGCCACTTGTAGTCGTATGTACTAGTCCCACAATACTCTGAAAAAATACATGGGACCTCAGTCACCAGAGGTCTGTGCTGCCGTGAGCCTCACTTTCCATTACACTCTGGTGGTGCGGGCCTCTCAATCATATTTGTGATGCAACACAAAGCCACCCCGCGTGGCTTTGAATGGCCTCATAGGTATGGATCAAGGCAAAGCAGAGCAAAGTGCTGCGTTGCCTTACTCTACCCCCATGTGGCTTAAACTGGCCTCCAAGTGATGGGTCTTCACTATGAGCCTCTTGGGGATCAAGAAAAGTGACGTTCTGGGGATGCACTGGGCTTGTAATTAGCACCTGTGTGTGGGGATGAATCCAAGTCATGCACACCAGAGGACCATGTGTGTTGAAAGTAAAGATGATGAGGCTTATTGACAAGCCCATTGCACCACCGGTGTGTCACTTTTTGTGACGAACTGGTGGCGCAATGGGCCTGCCCATATTTACAAGGCCACATAAAGTCACCCTGCGTGGCTTTTCATGGCCTGGTAAATATGACCCCCTTTCACGCATTACTCTGCGTTAAATGGGCATTCCATGGGTGTTGCTGTAGGTGTTCCCATGCAACATCCATGAAATCTGAAGCAGTCCCAGATTTACAAGATCTCATAAATCGGGAAATGTGTCAGATTCCTATGCCGCTCCAGAGGAGGCGTAAGGGAGGGGCAATGAGGAGAAATACCTTTATTACTCCTCGTATCGCTTTTCTATGTGTGCTGCAGTTTGATGCACAAAGAGAAAGAGGAAAACACCTCTTGTGATTGTATTTGTGCATGAAGGTGTCACTTCCTGCACAAAAACAATCACCCCTACAACGCACACACCCTTGCAAGGGTGCCTGCGTTGGAGCATGGCAGTCATTTGTTTGCCAGCACTGTGGAAGAGGACAGGACTGCGCAGTATCTCATAGATATGGGGCCTTCATGCCCTATTTTGTGTCATGGAGGGTAGTGCAGCAAGAGCCTTGCAATGCTGACCGATGCCATAAACTTGTAAATGAGGCCATGATTGACAACCTTTTGACTCATGTAAGCAACTTACAAGGATCTCCATCAACATAAATATTTTCCATTCCTGAGGATGAAACACTTACTCCTGACCAGCTGCATGTCTTGGAAGTGGATTCTGTGGAGGATGACAGACTGCCAAGCCTCGACCAAGACACACTCCAGGAGATCCTGAACTCCATCCAAACACCATCTTCGGTCACGAGAAGGGCCAACAGCATTGCTGGGTCTCCACATAATCTGCCTCTCAGACACCAAACATCACCTGCTAGTCCACCCCTAGCACAGACCTCTGAGGTCCCTCAAACAGTTTTCCGACAACGTGTGGTAGGAGTGCAGCGTGAGCTGGTAGATGAGGTGTGGGCGGGGATGGAGACCGTGGAGGCCACCCTGAAGGGAGTCCGTAGGTGTCTAAGCCCCAATAAGTACACCTAGAAAGCTGTAGGAGGCCACAGCTCTCCGCTCCATGGTTTGGACCAGTCCCTGGCTGACATCGCTGGTGTCATGAGGCAGAGGCATAAGCAAATGCCCTGCTAAAGTGGCACCAGTGAGGTTGCCAACCAGCTGGGGGCAATGCGTACCTTCCTGGAGTCCATGGAGTGGAAGCAGGACTCCTACATCGCAACAATGGGTGCCTACCACTGCGATATTGCTGCTGTGCTGGCAAACCAGCAGGTCCTTCTCAGTGCTGTGCTGCCTTACTTTTGGCGCAGGGAAATGCTGCTGGGAAACAGGGGTCCACATCCTCAGCCCCTAATGTGTGTATGCCTCCATTGGCTCCAACACCACCATCACGTGAGTCACCAGACACATCAGAGAACAAAGATGTGGATTTCAGTTCTTTGCAAAGGAAATATGCCTAGTAGCATATCTCTGTGCCACATTGCCAGTTTCTCCAATGCCCTGTGGCTATGCCTATGCCAGTGTACCTCACAACAGGTACTGTCTGCCATTTGCTTGCCCACCTGTTGATCTCATCCATGTGTGGACTGTCTATGTGGACTTTCTTTCCTAATGGCATTTGAATCTTCCTCCTTACTGGAACATTCCACTCCTCAACATGTCCCATGACATGTATCCCCCGTGAACTCTATCTGGACATCCAATGGTTCACTAACTATGTTGGGGTTGTTGCCTAAAGGACTGCCAGTTGCTCTTTGGTTGAGTGTAAATAAAATTAGTTTTACGAATCAGCATGTTGGATTTCTGGTCATGATTGGAGTAAGTAGTCCATGGTGAATGTGCTGAGTCTCAAGACACACCTAACATCTAAACTATAATGTGGTTCTGCGATCCAGGAATAAATATGCACAGTGTATGTTAAATTGTATATGTGATCCCTATCTACTACTAAACTAGCAAGTTGTAATCCAAAGTCAAATGCATGAAGTGCAACAATAATCGATCAGTCAATGATAAGACTAAATGTTGGATCTGGCCAAGTGGCTGATACAACCATGCATACTAGCCAGCAAACAACAGTGATGCTACTACACATTGGTGTTAGGGATAGTGTGTAAGTGACTGCCATCAGTATGGCACCAAACACATCATAGATTAGTCACAATGGTTTGACTTCATCATCCATACAAAACATTTTGCATCACGTACACACACAGTGCTACATTAGTTTAATACCTGTTTTGGGCTATTTGTCCACTCACAGCAAGAGTGTCACTTACAGTGACCATTGACGTTTGAATATCCCTTAAATGACACCATTGCTAACTTCTAATTTTGGTGCTCCACCTACTAACACATGTATACAAACACTGGAAGCAACTCCTACAGCATTTGCTTAACCCAACCTAAGCAGATGTCACAACTGACAAGCATGAAATAAATAAACAGTTGTAAAAGCGTAAAACAGGATTTATTTAAAACACTAGTGATTTTAAATTCTAAAAACTATAACCTAACCTACACTACTCATACCTATGGAAACTATGCCTAAACTACCCTAATCTACACTATCCTAACTTAAAACTAACCTAATCTACCTAACCTTAACTTATCCTACTCTAAATATATATCACAACAGACAGGTTAAACATCAACCCCCACCCTCCTTATAACACATTTGCACATGAGACTAACATCAACTATAGCTATACACAAACTACCTAAACATTAAAAGCTAAACAGATATATATTTGCTTGTATTTTTGTATTTTTTCCCCATAAACCCAGACTTAACATCAACCCCCACCCAATTTACAACCTAACCACCCATATCCTCACCTAAAACACAGATCAATAGTAAAACTATATTAAAACACTATACCTACACTAACCTACCACTATGCTAATAACTATCCTGACTTAAGCAAAAAGTCTATACTATCAAAGTTTTTCAAAAGAACTGGGGAGGGCATGAAACTTGAAGGGAGGGCCTACATCTTATATTGGATGCGGTCCACAGTCTGCCGCAAAGTCTTGACCATTTGCATGAGTGTCGGCACCTGAAATTGAAGTCCGACCAACTTTAAATTATTGTCCTGCTGGTCCTTCTGCAACTGCTGTACCATGTCCATGAGTTGCTGAGACTGTGTGCCACCCGACTGTGCTGCCACTGCTGGTGGGGCTGTGGAGGGTCCTGGTAGTGGGCCGGTGGAGGGTTCTGGTAGTGGGGCAGAGGAGGGTCCTGGTAGTGGGGCAGAGGAGGGTCCTGTGACAGGTCCTAATGCCACCATGTACGTTTCCCGCAGGACGCCTGCTTATTGCCCTTTTCAGAAGTTCTTGTCCCTGAGCTGGAGACATCCAGGTCCCTGCTGCCCTGCATCTGTCATAAGTGTCCCCCATGTTCCTGTAGGCCTTTGCCACATGACGGAAATGCCGGTATCTCCCCAGCTGGAGCCAATAGGCCTTTTCCTTCACTGGGGTCATGTTGGCTGTTGGAGAGGAAGGACACATGAATCGGACAAAGCTTATTTGTCCCAATAGACCACATTTACATGCATCATTCACTGTTAGCAGGACAAGTGGCATGGCCTGCTTACAACACTTACATCTATGTAACATAGAATGACCAACCATCATAAGAAGCATGTACTTCCCCTAAGATAACAATGGTACATAACCCAGGTTTTGGCCGTGTGGGTACAGGAAAGGCCACATTACCATGTACCCATGTGCATATGAAGACAGGGTTTGATTTATGCTGTTATGTACCCATGCAATGTTACACATAGTCCATCTATGTGCTTCCTGGGGTATGACATGAAACATGCCAGGGGGTACAATCTATGACCAATTGGCTAAGTGAAATGAGTGATGTTTAGCAAGTATTGTGACCCACTAATCCTTCACTGTTATGACATATACACCGGCCATACACATAGCAACATAGATAGACTCAGTGCCAGGTAGTTGAAACATAGACAGAATGTTGCGATCTACCTCACATTCAACAGACCTGTTGCAACTTTTTTAGAGAATGAGACATGGACATACCAGGACCACTATACCATAGATCACCTACTGAAAATTAGACAAAAACATGTGCTCCATGACATACCCAATAGGCTGATCCAGCCTTCCTGTACGGATTGCTACCGAGAAGCACATCAACTCATACTTAGTCCATAGGATGAGTGTGTACATGCATGCTGTAGAGTGCATATTTGTGAGTGTTTAGAGCTGTATATGTCAGGTATATTGCAAGAAAATTTTGAATTAAGAAGAATCCAGGGAATTAAATATGGATAACTGTCAACTGGAGTAATGTGGAAGGGCATGTATGCTGACCACACAGTGCATACATGCCTGTGGGACTTTACACATTGGCCTTATGTCTCACCAAACCCTACAAGGTTATGGAAATGTGTATATTACAGGCCATTTGATCTGTGGGGCAGGAGTCAGGCATGTTACAGCATTGGCATGTCCCCACTGCTGACATGTCCCACATACACTCATACCTATTAAGGGCCTCATGTAGTAAGAATTGCCGTAGGGCAGCGCTGCAAGCCTTCAAGCTGCGCTGCTTTACGCCAAAAGAAAAGTGTAGGAATGCGCCCTATCTATAGGATACCTCAATTCTTGTCCTTTTCACCTGCGCTGGCGCACAATGGGCTGCCATGCGTCAACGCATGCACGCTTGCACCATGGGACACCTTCATGCACAAAACACAATCATGAGAGGCGAGCTCCTCTTTCTATGTTTGCTGCTAAATACGGCATACATAGAAAGAGGTAAAATGTGTAGAAACAAAGACATTTCTCTTCTTTGTGCCTCCCCTACGCCACTCCTGGGGAGGCGTAGGCTTTTGATGCACTCCCAGGTTTACGAAATCTCGTAAATCTGGAAATGTGTCACATGCCATGGGTGTCACATGGGAACACCCATCGTAACACCCATGGCACGCCTCCCTAACGCAGGGTGAGGCTACGCAGTCACTTGCGCTGTGTTGCCTCACTCCATATCTACAAGGCTATGAAAAGCCATGGAGGGTGGCTTAACGAGGCCTTGTGGATATGGCCCTGCAGTGTGCATTGCAGGACCATCACTAAAAGTGATGTTCCGGCAGTGCACAGAGGCTCGTAAATGAGGCCCTCCGTCTGCACTGGTGTGGGATTCATCACTGCCTGTGTAGACCTGCCACACATGAGAGTTCCCTAAATGACCATGTGTACACATTCAGTAGCAATTTACAGCAGACAGGCAGATGGGACTCATTCCTCCAATTCCATGTTAACATTGAGTTCAATCACAACTTTGTACCACCATGCCAAATATAGCCTATCTCTCCTCTGTGACACCATCTCGCATGTCACTGATGTGCAGTACTCTGAGGGATGTGCTGGTACCTATGATGCGGGATGACAGTTGCAACATATCATGATCAATGTTGACTAAGGGGTGAACCCAAGATAATCATTGACATGGACAATAGAGTTATGGGCTGACTGCAACAAATGGGGATGTGACTTGACCACAGGTCATGTCATCTGGAATAATACATGTTAACTATGCCACTTCACTTATACATATGTTGCATCTATACTAGAATGGAATCATGTATAGTTACGGGCAGCCTACACACATGTTCACCCAAGTCCATCGCAGTCCACACTTTGGCTAGATGCTGAACTACAGGTACATGTATGGAAGGCCAAGCAATATGCTGTTTGAGTGGCATGAATATCTGACATGCCTTCAATCATTTAGCCTGTACCAATGTTGATGGGGTAGAGGTAAGTAATTGGCAGGCATGTGCTGGGTATGATGTGAATACACAATGTGAGAACACATATATTGGTTAAATGACCATTGTACACATGTCAATATCCGAGGTGCTGTTGAGTATTGAAAGTTTGGTCTGGGATATGTGTTACACCCCAACCACATCCTGTGTCCTGGCAAAAATATGACTTGGGCACACATACTGTGTCTGGGATATCACAGCCTATGCCATGCAAAATGTGTGTCACTTACTTGGGGTAACATTGAAAATTTTGGACCATAGTATGGGTGAGAGACATTATAATTTATTTCAATCATGAGGGTCTGGGGCAGGTGATGGTACATGTGCCATAAGTCTCTACACTATAGCTGACACAACATTAGCACAGCATACTAAGAGGCATCCATCATGTGGGCCTGCATACATTGCTAATGATTCCACATGGCAATTTGGCCCTGTCATTTGCACATGCAACTTTGTCCTATTTCTGTAGTAAATCCACATGTAAGGTGCAGCTTGTTTCCACAGGGTGATAATACCCCCTGCACATCTCACTGCAACCCATTTCAGCAAACACACACAATCGTTACACATCACAGAAACAATGAGGTGACACTCACCGGAAACACTGTCATCTCTGAATGTCGCCACATCAGCACGGGTGTATGAGCTTGGTACACCTACATGAGAAAATCATGGTACACAGCTCTGTGAACGCTGAACATTTATACTGCGTACATATGAAGCACAGTACATTGTCTTCACAAATGCCTGGTATTGTCTGTATGTTGGACTTGTAGTATGAGTCACAGTTGGAATGCCCTCATAATGGACATATGGATGCCATGTTGCAGTGTATTCAGATGATAGAAGACACACCATATATGAGGTGCACAGAGTGCAGACAAGGTACAAATCCAGCCTAGCTTGCAACCTGGAGATAGGGTGCCTGGTGAATAGTCCAAATTGATTGACCACTCTCTCCATAGTATGACAGTGCTAGAGCCTTCTCAAGTTCATAAGTGCTACACACATCAGACTATAGCCATGCTTGTTTGTTCCCTTCACTTAGCTCCTTATATGTGACCAGTGTGCTGTAAATGAACAATGTTCAATCACGGCCCATGCAGGCTCATAAAGGTATGAAGATGTAGTTATATAACAGAGACATATGTGTGACTATTGTTGGAGGGCACAGACAACCTGTCCAACCTGTGGCCTCATGACATGTGAGTGCGCTCCCCTGCAAAAAATATGGGGGTGGCCCACACAGTTCAGAGTCAGTAATGACCTAGCAGGCCGGGTGGCAATACCCCCTGCACAGTGGGGGATGGGTCCCACATCACCTATAGACCTCCCCTGCACTGCATGGTCTGCTTTGGTGATTATAATGCCCCTGTCAACAGGCCCCTGTGTCATTTCAGTGTTTGTAATTTAGTTAGCATGTATCATGCCACAGTCACCTATATACATATCTGGCCCTTTCATTTACAAAGGCGTTAAGAGTATTTTGCTACAGCCAAACAGCTAAAAGCTCATGGTATATGGGAACTTACCGATATTCCCTCCAACTTGGTGATCCAGGAGATCCTGCTCCCGGTTGACAATGTCAGCCCACTTGTGCTTGTACTGTTTGATGTTTGGTCCACACCAAACACTCTTGCCATTTAGAAGCGCACTTTCTCCCACCGGGTGCCTCCTCTCCTGGGTTGGGTGCCCCTGGATCACCTTGCCTCCACTTCCAGTCATGTTCGGCAGGTACTTCACAATCAGCCACAGCAGGCTCCCAAACTGCTCCTCGGTCAGGTTCCTGGCCCTGCCCGACATCTCCCTACACCCACGACTCACCCTAACCCCAACTACAAAAAAAGCCACCATACCTTCCCCCTACAACTATTACTAATAACCCCTATACAGACAAAGATCCCACAATACACTACACAAAACAACACAAAATACAAATGCAGGACAAAAGTGACAATTTAGGGACACGACACAGAAAGCACAGACACCTTCAAGACCAGGAAACACCACCAAACTCTCAAGCAAACACCAAACACCTCCACCACCCAGCACAGAAAAAAAGACAATCAGTGAAAGTGAAAGAAACTTCACATTTCCTGGTTTGCAGCGCGTCTGAGCCATTACATCATTTCCTGTATTGATGCGCCACGTTTTCGGCGTATGCATAATTTTTCTAACTAAAGCGTCATTTTTTCTGGAGCTTCACTAGACAAAAATCCAAGTCGCTAGGTATACTATGGGCAAAGCATTGTTTTTGACGGTTTGCTCTTGATACGTGGCTTCAGGTGGATGCTCTTTCCACTCAGGCGTCACGTTTAGTAGTAAAGCGTCTGTTTACCTACAAACGCTTCACTTTTACTATATAGAACACACCTTTCATACCATTGAGTTACTTTTCTTAGTCCTACGTAACGTTTAGTGTGTAAGAGTGACTTTCCATGCCAAAGAGTCACATTTCCTAGAGTCACATTTCATACCATTGAGTCACTTTTCTTAGTCCTAAGTAACTTTTAGTGTGAATGAGTGACTTTCCATGCAAAAGAGTCACATTTCCTTAAGTCACATTTCATACCATTGAGTCACTTTTCTTAGTCCTATGTAACTTTTAGTGTGAATGACTGACTTTCCATGACAAACAGTCACATTTACTACATATAAGTCACTTTTCATACGTTTGTATTACCTTTCGTAGTGCAGTGTAACCTTTCCTACTTAAACATGTTTGTTTACTGAAACATCACTATGGAAATGGGCAAGGTGGAAGTGACACACAACACTTGACAATGCACGGTGCATTGTTTTGGGGGCTTTGACACTGATGCCTGGCTTCCAACATATTCGTAAACTTCTGAGGCCTACTTCTAGTTGATGAAATGTTGGTACGTAGATGCTTCCTAGAACTGCGACATCAACACAAAGACACGTATAGCTTCAAACATTTATTGTCATTTTGAAAATTTCATACATGTTGTTTAATGGTCCAGTCACAAATATGTGTTTCAAGAAAAGAAATTTGGCACAATGTGTGTGCGTCTGCGATTGTCTGCAGCTGTATTTTGGATGTCTTGAGCCTCGGCATCCTCCACTTCATCCTACTCCAAGGGGTCCTGTCCCAGGGGACATTAGTGTGCACACAAATATTGTGCAGTACTGTGAGAAAGTGCTCTCTTTCTGCATGGTTTCCCCACTTTTTGCTGAACTGCTGATGTACTTTGACTGAGTGTGCACTGGGCTCCTGCCAATCAGGCACCCAGGGCCTATGTTCTTTCCCTAAATCTGCATTGAAGACCAAACCCAATTGGCACTCTCTGGCCACAGGTCAGCCCCTGGTAAATGGTACCACAGGTACCGAGGGCACTGTGACCAGGGAAGGCCCTAAGAGGCTGTGTACATTTGACCAGGGAAGGCCCTTAGAGGCCATGTACATTTACACTCACACACTGCCTTTGAAGGCTGTGTGTTTTGGTGCAGAACAAAGTGAAGAGTCGACATGGCACACATCCCTGTGTGCCATGCCTACAACCCACTGCCCTGGCATAGATCAGCCACCCCTCTAGCTAGGTGCACTATACCAGTGGTGAGGGTACAGGTGCATGAGCCCTGTACCCCTACAGTGTCTAAGCCAATTCTTAGACATTGTAAGTGCAGTACTGCCATTAAGAGTATATGGTGCTGGTAGTTTGTCATTACAAACGCCACAGTACCATAATGGCTTTACTGAAAACTGAGAAGTTTGGTATCAAACTTCTCAGCACATTAAACCCACACTGAATCCAATGTGGGATTTAATGAAAAATGCACACAGAGGGCATCTTAGAGATGCCCCCTGAAAAACGACCTACCACTAGTGTCCAGGCTGAGTGGCTGCTCACCAGCTGCCACCATCAGACATGTTTCTGGACCCCTGGGTTGAGAACCTGCTGCTCACAGGGGTCTGAAACAATGCCCCCCCTGTGACAAGGTGCCAAGCCTCCTCCCCCAGGATGGGCAGGGTCCACAAAGAGGAAGCTTCAAAGGCTTGGCGCCTTTGTGAGCTTCCCCAGGCCTGTTGCTGCTTTCAGGAACTGGCCCCCACCGGTCCTGACCCCCACTTTGGGCGGGAGAATCGGCGGGAAAAACAAGTGAGGAAGAGAGGTGTGCCCACCTTTGCCAATCCCACCCCTCAGGTGGGGGAGGCGAGGTGAAGCACAACTCTCAGTCCCTGCCATCTTGCAGATGGGGGGACCCAGCCAACAAGAGTGAGGGGTATGCCCCCCTCCCACTGGAGGGTGGCATAATAGGGGGTGTACCCACCCCAAGGAAGGGACCCATTGGTTTTACTTACCTGTAACACCCCTAAATCTAGTATTTAGGGGCACACCTGAACCTTGCCTACTCAGACAAGCAACAACCAAGAAGAAAAGAAGAAGGACAGAACAGCCGTGCCGAAGCTAAGAAGAGGTGGACGCCCACTGACTTGGCCCCAGCCCTACTAGCCTGTCCTCACCTCGAACCTGCAGAAGCGAAACTCCAGTGTGTCCTGCAGCCAGCAAACTCAAGAACCCCGAGGACCTGCCCTGCCTTCCAAGGAAAAGACTGTGTCTCCCATGAACACCTTATTTGTTCACCCACAGACTCCAGCTCCGGCAAAATCTGCGAGTCTGCACCAGTCTGCACCCGTCGCCCACGGCTTGAGTTTGAGTGGCCCAACACCACGAGGATATCTCCCAGGTGATCCAGACCCGAGATCCAGTGATCCCTGACCTGCCTCAAGCTTCCAGCCGATGCCTGCAACCTCAATTCGGAAGGTCCCCCCAACCCGTGACCAGGAGCTGCTAAGAAGATCCGACCCTAAAAGACACCCCTGCACCCAACGCCACACAGCCTTGGGTGGCCCAGCCGATGGTGTCTAGCCAACCCCAGCATCCCAACTTACCTCTCCAAGTGGTGGTCACTCCCAGAAGACTTTTGTCCCCGAGCCTGCAGTGTGTTTGCAAACTGGAGAATCCCCATTGAAAGTAACAGGGCACCAGGTGACAAAACAGCACCCTGCACCCGGCCGCCCTAGTGCCGCTGAGGGTGTACCTTTGGTGCTAACTTGAACCCCCATTTGCCCTGAGCTTACATCCAGGAGCTTTGCTCCCATAACCTTGTGGCCTGCTCGTGAACAGCCACCAACCTGAGGCCCCCTATCCCCCATTGGATAACATTGGGCCTCAGCACTCTGCCCTAGTGCTGCTGAGGGTGCTTTGAGAGTGCATCCTCAACCCTGGGGGACCCCTGAGTCTAACCCCAGAAACCCAACTCACACAACAAAGTACTTACCTCTGAACAGATAACACTATTTTCCCCCATAGGATAACATTGACTGTTTTTCTATGAAAAAGTTTCTAAGTGTGGAGTTGGAAAATCTGTAAAAGTCTCTAAAACTGTAACCAAATAACCAAAACGCTTTTACTTACCTGTTTACAGAAAAAGTCCCAGTGCAGTATCCAGGTATACTACACTGTGTAAGAAAAGTAATCTGTAAAGTAATTTACTTGACATCCTATTGAAAAGCCAATACGAAGTATATGTACAATATTTCAAAGCATTGCATTACCAGTAATTCTACTGTTATCAAGCCAAAGTATATATACAACTGCAATTCAAACTGAATTATTACTGCAAAGTATAAATCACTTACCTGTGCCAGGCTTGCCTAGTTCTAGGAAATAAAATAACTAAAAGAATATTTTTACACAAAACCAATTGGTCTGAAGTTTAGTCTTTGAGTGTGTTCAATCATTGCTGATTGAGTGTGTACAATAAATGCTTAACACTATCCTCTGATATTGCCTTACTGCTCGCCCACACTACCACAAATAGAGAGTAAGATGCTATCTACTTTTACCTCTGGCTACCTCTGGGGTTCCGCTGGACTCTGTGCACACTGTACCTCACTTTGGTATAGTATATACAGAGCCAGCTTCCTACAAGTACGGCACACACCAAGATGATTTTGCAGACCACTGAGGGGGGTGGGGGGAGAGTAGAGTAATCTACCCCACGAAATGTCCAGGTAGCAGAACCTGGCTTTCAGCAGTCCAAAGGTTCTTTCATCGATGTTCCTGGTCTTGCTGAGAGCCTGGTTATAGGCCTTCTCAGGCTCAGTCTGTGGGTATACATAGGCTGTCATGACCCACACCTGGATCCCATATCCCTGGTCAGCTGAAAGTGAAGAGAAAGGACAACTATCAATACTTTAGCAAACTGTTACTGATACATGGAAGGCCATGTGTGTTATGTGCAGTTACATTGTCATACAGATTTCTGACATTGTTTTCACAATATGTGTTAGTCATGCAGTTGTTGATAGGTTGACACTTTTCCATTACTCTGTGTTATAGTAAATGCTGAACATCGTTCACTTGTACATCATGACTGTGATGTTGATCCTGTATTTTTCTGTGATGTCTTTTTGGAGATGCTTGTGACCACGCTATGTTATGTGCTCCCACAACATATGTGAACTTGCCAATTGTGGATCTAATAATTTGGTAGTTGGTCCTCCCTAGGTAGATAATGACATAGGCATGGACAAAATAAGCACAAAAATAGAACCCCTCCTCCTGGGCGTCCAATCGTGTCAGGGATACTCAATACTAGAACCCCTGTCAGACCCATTGTGCAAAAGACCCCTACTTACCTCAAGGATACCCGAGACCTACTGAATCAACTAAAATTTACATTGAATAAGACCTTGAAACAGAACTAATAGTTGACTTGGATGCCGAAAGTCTTTACACCAGCCTTCCCCAAGAAGCCACACTAAAAAGCATTGAGGAAATTCTTTTCAAAGAAAACTGAACTTTTCAAACCACCGGGCATTTCATTCTTGAATGCTGTCGCCTTGCTCTCACAGAACATTTCTTTGACTATGAAGGTACACTATATCTACAAACCCACAGGACTACTATGGGCAGTACCTTTGCCCCAAGTCTGGCAGGATTATACATCAGCACTTTCGAAGAAAAATTTGTCCTTAACAATCTCAACCCGCACAGATGTCGGATACTATTCTGGAAAAGATACGTAGACTACGTCATTATGATTTGGAAAGGCACAGAAGGGAGTTTATCAGATTTCCAAACTTGGCTCAATTCATGTAACGAATTTTTGAAATTCACCTACACAGTCAACCGTACCACCTTGGACTTCTTAGACATCACCATCTTCGCTGAAGATAACAATCTGAAAACCAAAACCTATTACAAACCGACAGCTAAAAACAGCCTATTATTTTTCCAACCCCGCCATCAGAGAGAAAATCTTCCCTTTAGCTAATTTCTCCACATTAAGGAAAATTGCAGTGAAAAAGAGGACTACAAGCAGCAAGCACGAGCCCCCAGCATAAAACTGAGAGAAAGAAATTACCTAAACAAAATAATATCCAAATGTCAAAAAAGAGCCCTCAATCAGAACCGTTACAGCCTCCTAGAAACTGTCACAAAAAAACATGAAAAAGATGTCCTTACCTGTGTAACCACATATAACAGCTGCACCAATTGAGTAAAAAATGCCATTAACAAACACTGGCCCATGCTGAGCTCGGCACTCTGAAGTGGCCAAAACCGAGATTCGCCAACAGAAAGAAGAAGTAAAAATATCTGCGTCATACTAGTTAATACTAGACCTCGAGAAAAAAAGAAAGTTGGAGAAAATGTACTTTCCTCATGGGGTCTGTCCCCCGTCACAGGCCACTATCCTTGTGGTTCATGCTCAGTCTGCCATCTCACACAACCAACTAAGTCATTGCAACTCACCAAAGATTTGAAGTGGACTCTGAGACGCCACACGAACTGTAACACAAGCCACGTAATCCATATAATTAAATGCCCCTGGAGCCTAAACTACATCGGAATGGCCTGACGAAAAGTCAAGCAATGCATTGGGGAGCACCGTAGTAATATCCGGTGCAAAAGATCAACCACCAAGATGAGCAGCCACTACATAACTGAACAACACTCAACAGATGACCTGTGATGGGTCATTCTGGAGACTTTAGACACTGCGCAAGAGAATGTGGAATGCATCCTTTTCGAGAAAGAGCAGAGGTGGGTGTACCGCTTGGGAACTTATAACCAAGAATTAAACAACAATATCCCGTGGTTATCATTCTAGTAATCAACGGATGCCATGAATCACCAAGGGCACGTAAGAGCTAAAATCACCTGCTGAATAAACAACAACAATAATATGTGTGATTAAATACATTAATAAACTTTTCACTGAACAAATCAGGAACCTTTTTGAGTGTGACGTCGCATCTAACCCTCCACAATCCTGAGAAATATAGTGCCTCGTTACCAGTTCACATCCAAACTACATTACCTATAAGGCAGCATTATTAGACATTTCCTCCCCCAAGTGGCTCTAAAAACTGCTACCAAAAATATCCATACTTTAACACTTCCTTTATTAACATTAAGAGCTCTCTTGGCCCATGCTCAGACATCAAGAACGTTTTTTGCTGAGCGCTATCAGCCATAGGAAATTGCGACTAATCAGACCACGCGCGGGAGGGCAAACAACAAAGTCCCGTCCTCCAAATCTACTTCCTGTTCCAGGGCAAATAAGTCAGCGACAGCACATGTCTTGCAAATCCTAAACGGCAGGATTACAAGCCGCAGTGCCAGCCTCATGGAACTGAAACGCTGCATAAATTCCAGGTAAAACTATCCAAATCTATTTTTCCTAAAGCTCTCTCACTTTCAGTATGCACTTTTATCCTCATAGAGGCACACAAGTGCACCTATGTTAACAGGAATACGCTATACGTCAGCTTTTCTGCACTTTTTCTCTTCTTTTAAAACCTGGAAGTTCACTCTGGCTTGTGATACTTTACATCTACCGACAACAGGAAGCCAGCACTGCGACACGCATTACAACATCTAAATAACATTAAGCAAGAAATAGAATTTTTTTAAATTTGTTTCGATAACGTGTAAGACTATGTATATTTTTGCCTTCGCATAATAAGTATGCCTTTAAGTCCTTCCTTATTTTCTCTTTGTCCTCCACAGCAATAGACCAAATTAAGGCCTATTACCACATGTCCATAACAGGCATTAAATACAACCTGTTGCCCTAATAGGGTGAGCGAATCCACTCTCCTTACATAGCACATACACAACCCCTCAACATTTGAGATGGCTGGATCCATTGGTCCTGAAGAAAGTCATCTGACCCTTTTGGGCAAAATGTATGCCTCCTCTGAGGCCAGGGTTCACAAAGGAAGGGCTAGGAGTAGCAGGGAGCATAGGAGACATGCCTTACACTGACACATGCTTTTGTCTAATTTTAAACCACAGATGTGGGTGTTGAGATACATGACATGCCTGAAGAACCATGGGAGTGACATGTAGTTACCCCCACAACCCCCATGGAAAACCTACCGTGCACGCATGGATGCTACACAGCATTTCGCCCAGCAATGCGTTGATCTGTACCCTTCCACCATTAAACGGAAAGGCATTGTGGCTTAGTGTGTCTTGACAGTGGTAACTTGTGGGTTTGCCTGACACATGTACCATGATACATGCTGCATGTATGAGCCACACCCCTCTTATATTTCTATCTGCGTCAACAGATACAGTGATGTGTATTATGTCATACATTTCTAACTGTTAGTGGGTGTGTTAGGTATTTGAGTTTTGCTTACCTACAAGTAGGCCATTCCCATATTGTCCATTCTTGAATAAGTCATTGATGATGCAGTTCCTGAATATGTACACATCAAGCACACTGCCAGGGTATTTGGCCAGTACGTTGGACAAGAGGCCCTGATGGTCCATGATGGCCTGGACATTTATGGAGTGGGTGTGTTTCCTGTTGTGGTAGAGAGGAGATGTGGCTGCAGGGGGTACAAGTTTGTACATGTGTGCAGTCCATGGCACCCAGCATATGTGGGAACCCAGCGATGTCATAAAACCCTTGTTTGTTCTCCAGCTGCAGTTCATGGGTGTTGGGGAAGAAGAGGTAGTGGGGTGTCAGCTGGATGATGGCATTCAGGACGGAGGGAAGGAATGAGGAGAAAGATGGCTGGGTGAATCCAGCCACTCTGACTGCTGGTGTCTGGAAGGACCACTATGGCAGCATATGTAGTACCACCATGAGCTTTACCAGTGGTGCGATGCTTGTAGCCCTGTCAGCTGTTGGCTGTAGCCTTGGGGCAATCAGGTGTAGAAGGTCTACAATGGACCTCCTCTTCAGCCGGTAAAGGGTGATTACCTCATCCTCCCTGAGTCCTGTTAGAGTGGTCCTCTGGTGATAAATACGCTCCCTTTTCCTGTGTTGCCTTCATGGTGGTGAGGTGGGGCTGGGGTGGGTGGTTGGGGTGGGGTGGATGGTGATTCCCAGCTGCAAATTTACTACCTCCATGGTGTGGTTCTGTTTGCAACACTGTCCTGTCCAGCTTCTCTTTATATAGCAGAGTCGATGCGTCATTTACTACACATGGGTTTCACAGGCACAGGATTTTTGACGTTACCGGACCTCTGCGCCACTTAAGCCACCGTTGCATAATTTTTCTAAAATGTCGTAAATATCCATGCATCAGTTTAATGCTGGAAATTATGACAGAACGCCTACCTTGCATACATTAATACTTATGTGATGCAGGCAATTCCGATGAAGGCTCCTTTTAGTGCAGGAGTCCAAAAAGGGACGCTGTGATCCGGCGTCGTGGACCCGCCGAGACTCACAGAAGACTGCACCCTTCTCTCCACCTACTCGCGTCAAGAATGGTCTAGCTGTCGAGATGCACGTCAGCATGACATCTGCAACTAGACCAATGGGAGCCCAGCAGGAGGTGACGCAGCTGGCTGACCAGCAAATTAAACGACAACTGACCCGGATGGAGAGACGAAGGAAGTGAAGGAAGAAAGCGACTGTGACTCAGAGAGAGAGAACGAGGAAGCGCGAAATGGGAGCAGGAAGGCTGAGGCAGACGGGACAGATCCGGTCCTACGAGAAGGCTGCGGTATATTCCTCGAGGAAAAGAAGTGTTTCCAGGCGACTACAACCACCAGCCCAGGAGAGACTAAGGACGCCGAGACGAACCTTACCACGACCCCAGGGGGCCGTGGCTTTGGGCAAGTACCATTTTTCCGGTACTTCTCACTAAAGCAGTGGTGGGAGGGAAGGCCATGGGGCACTCCTGTGAGGGGCAATCCTGAACCCCCTCAAGACTAAGAACAGCATAATCACTGACACCAGAGCACGAAGTGTTGCACTTTAGGGCCTAAAGCACACAGGTGTGGTGACGGGAAAAGCAGAACAAACACAGACACTGACCTGACATCCTCTTCTTTATGCCGAGGGACGAGTGATCCAAAAGAGAAGAAGAGTGCCTTGGGAACCCCCCTAAGCTGAGAATAAGAAGAATGGGAAAACCAAGAACCTGAAACAAACAGTTTCGCCTGACGTTACCTGAACCTGATGAGTTTTCTCTATTGTTAAACAAACACCGCAAATAAACCTCCCAATGACAAAGAATTTTTGTCTGAGAGTTTCCCATTGCGTGACCAGAGACGCATCCTCAAAGATATGTCACCTTGTAAATATGGAGTAGTGATTGCGCCGCCAATGCATCAAAAATGTTGGTGCATTGGTGGTGCAAGCTCCTTGTACATACGCCCCCCAGCCTTTTCAGTGGTATCATAGATCATCTTTTGGATCTAAGACAAGGGATTAGATTTGAGCAGAGAATAGTGATCCTTATTTGAAAGTTGTTGTTGAATTTCTGCCTTGTAAGATGTTGCTATTTGCACAACAATCCGGGCTTAATTAGCAGATCTTTGCTGTCCTTGAGGGCCAAAAGAAGCTTGTCTCGCCTCCAATGTGATATTACATGGGATGTAGTCAAATTTGTTTTTAGGTGTAGTCACTTCTTTTATAACCCTATTTTCGAAAGTAAGAAGTTCAACTGGCATCGCATTGCTAGGTGGATTAAAAGAGGAAGGAGGTCTCAATTTAGAAGGGTTAAAGGCATCATGAGAAACATGATCCATGAAAAAAGCTTTCAATCGCAATTTGCGGAAGTACTGGAGAAGTTGAATACTGAAAAGGTTTGTCAGCGCAGTCGGCACAAAACTCAATCCTTTGCTGAGTAATGACATTTCAGCCGAGGAGAGGACATGGTCAGACAAATTGAAAATGGGAATAAGGTCGGTACCAGATGCCTCATCTATTGGCATTGCATGTGGCCTTTGTTAGAGTTTCGCATGGCAATTGGGGTCAGTGCCGAGAGGCTCCCTCTGTGCCTGTGGCAGCCAAGGCTTCATCTGCGGAGACCTTGAACCAGCTAAGCATTTTTCCACCAGACAGGGCCCTTGGCCTGCTCAGTCTGCATGGCCATGGGCGCAGCCCGGCTGGACTGAAGGCGGCGGTGTGGACGGCGTCCTCTGCCTTACTGGGCATCGACATCAACCAGCGGCCGGCAGTGGTCAGTTGCTCTCCCCTGAAGTTGCCTGTCGGACGGGGTGGACCCGCGGGCCTGCGATGGAGGAAGCTGGAGTGGTGCTCTGCCACTTTGGACTTGGAGAGGGCAGGGTTGTCCATGTTGTTCAGATGGGCCAGGCCTGCGGTGAAACCGTTGGGTGCTCACCTGACCCTAAGTGAGTGTGAAGGGGCTGGAGCTGTCTTCCGGGGGGCCCGAGATGTGATCCCCGGCCAGCAGTATATCAGATAACAAGGGGCCGATGGTGACTGATGAGGGTCCCCCATCCACACTTGCTGGCTGATAGAAGGCTGGTTGAATCTTGCAAATCTAAGGTGATTTGACCCTCGGGGTGTTTGTTGGGATGGAGGAAGAGGGGCCCGTGGTGACTGGAGAGGGCCTCCTTCTGACTGGAGAGGTCCCCTTCCACCCTCGCTGTCAGGTTGGAGGCCGGCTGGAGCTGGTTAACATACGATCATTTGACCCTTGAAAGTAATTATTGGGGCAAGGGAACCCCTTTGTGGACCCTGAACAGGCATTGGCTTTGTGGGAAGCGGGGGAGGCCAACGCCCAACAGCTGTGCCCAATCTTGGGAGTGCTACTGCTCGCACTGCCTGGTGGGACCATCATCACCTAGCTTAGCATTGACCAGTTGTCACTGAGCCATCCTGGAAACTAGTACAAATGCCAGCATCCTGTGTGACGGCAAATTATTTGCAGTTCACTTTATTATTTTTCTTCCAGAACACAGTTTGTACCTTGTCAAACATGCTAAATTATGAAATCTGCTCTCTGCTAAGACTCTCCTTATTAAAATGTAACGTGTGTGCCAACTAATTATTGATTTGATGAGATTTTGCATGTAGAGGCACGCTCACCTAAACAGAAATATCTTAAAATCATTAATATACATGTGTTTGTTTCACTGAGTCCAAGTCAAAACTGAGAAAATATCATTATTGTTGGGAAAATTAGAAAGGGTGACAGCCGCAGTACAGACCTGAAGTGTGACTGCTCTCCTCCTGTACTTATTAATTCTTGTCAAATGTAAAAAAAAAAAAGATTTTTGCAAACATTAAGCAGCAGTGACAAGACTTTCGAATGTGAATAGCTATTAGAAAGATTCAGTGCTTTGCTCTAGGGCAAACTTACATGCGTCGCAACCTGAACACATTTGAATACAGGAGCGGAAACATGGAAGGTGAGCTGGGGAAACGTCCTGAGGGACCCCTTGCCAGCTTCTGCAAAAGCGCTGTCACAACACCGCCTTCACAGCGCTTATGTGCTGAAATAGACAGTCTTCATGCAGCAGCTTTCTTACAAAAAACCACTTAAGTGGAGGGAAATTAACTTTTGACTTGCAGTGCGCAGCGATTCTGCACTGCCTAATACATTCTGGTCCTGATTCAGTCATTCACGAGTCTAGTAAAAGTTACTTACTTTTGGGTTAGTGCTGCATACTATGTAATTTCAAGGCACTGTAAATAAAATGCGTACCCATTACTCAACTTAATAGCACGCTATTTTACCACCCGAGAAGCATGTCAGGATTCAAATGTGTGGCTTGCAGATTGCTGCAGAGGCCAGTGGTGAGTGTTAAACTCAGTGGCAGCCGGCATCACTTGCGGGTGGTGGAGTGGGCGCGGGGAGATGGGGAGAGTAGGGGTGCGGGTGGGGCAGTGTGGTTACGCAATGAAAGAAATAAAAACGTATACACCTACCTTGCCGCTGGGTCCCGCATCTCTGCTCCTTGCTCCTGCTCTCTTCATGGGACAGAAAGAACAGCTAGGCTCCCCTGACCAATCACAACATTGCAATGCAGCGTTGTGATTGGTAAGCACCCAGGCTCCCTTGACCAATCACAACGCTGCAATGCATCATTGTGAATGGTTTTGAGCGTCCTGGTTTGATGCTCAACCAGGGAATGGCGGCCTGGGCTTGCTCTCCATGCAGGCTGTAATGCAGCCTGCATGGAGAGTGGGGAAAGTGCGCATGACTGGTTTGGGCGGCCCGAGAGGGCCGACCAAACAGTCATTGTGCACTTAGGAGTGCAAACCACTCTTCCCATGCCCTGCTCCGAGAGCAGAGCAGCCCCGCCCGCAACTGAAACATAAAATGATAACTCAAAGTTATTATCATTTTATATTTCCTTTACTTTACACTGCTCAAAAGCAGTGGGGCGACGCTCCTCCGCCATAGCGAAGGAGCCGCCACTGGTTTAACTAACTGAGACATATTGCTGACTAAAGTTTACAGACCGTATCATAGTGACCTCATCATACTTGTCAGTCAACGTATAAGAGGACACATCAAATATAGATAAGCTTTTGGGGACAATTAATTTCTCCAATCTCACAGCTGCAATATTACCATACACAAGATAGCCTGCGCAATGCTTGATCCATGCAAGAGGTTGGCTCAAGATGAAGACCATATTTACACAATGCTGGTCAAACCAAAACTTTGTACCAAAGGCCATAATGTTATCTTTTGCGCTGTGTTAGAAATTAGGTTGTTGATTGACTGGGATATGAGTCCATATGAAGCAGCAGCCACAATCCTAGTCAGGATAAGCGGCAGGGAAACCCTAAATTAACCTGTGCTCACCCTCTATTAGCTTGGCACAGTGCAGCCCGGCTTAACTTTAGAGGCTGTGTATGAAGTATTTGTGCAACACTTCAAACAGTAAATCAGTGTAAACACCACAGAAAATAATTCCACATCAAGTTACAAAAATAACTCGGTCATTAATAAATAAAATGAGACCAAAATGACAAAAATCCAATTAGTAGTTCTGGAGATATTGATTTGTAAAGTTTATAGTAAAATATAGTGCCAAGAAGCAAAAAGCGCTATTAGGGATATCTGGTCACACTGGACCAGGACAAAGTCACAAGTTCAGGCCGACTGTGATGGAGTGTGGGCCGGCTACAGGGGCCCAGTTTGGCATGCTGAGCAAAGTGCCTTAACTCTGGGTTACGGGGTGTTGAATGGATCTGCATTGAAGATGTGTCATGCAACAGGGGCAATGCATCTGTTCCGAGATGTGACGAGGCTGCGGTGTGTTGACGGTGAGGATTCTGTCAACGGGGCTTGCGATGGGGAGTTCGGTTTCGAGGACGTGAGGTGCAGCAGAGGTGATGTGTCGGTTCCGATGAGTGGTGCAGCTGAGATGAGGAGTTTCAGCGTCATCGTAGAGGCTTCCATCAACAAGGGATGTAGGAGCTTGCAGCAAGTAAAGCGTTGTGCAGCAGTGGTTCTGAAGGCGATGCATCGGTTCCAAGAAGCAGGAGGCAGCGACGATACAAGTGTTTTGCGATGGGTCCAATCCATGCAGCCTCTGTGATGTGTAGATTCTGCCCAGAATGCGCTGCTCAGCAGAGAAGGTGCATCTGTTCCTCTGGCCTACTTCCAAGGGTCAATGACTGGGGTGGCACAACTTGGCAGGGTAGACTCACAGATGGCAGAGTATAGGTGAAAGGGTTGGAATCCTTTTATGTCCCTGAGGCTTTAGATCTGGAGGCCAGCCAGCTAGCCCTTGGAGTCACTCTGGAGTCAAGTGATGCAGGTCCAGTCCTTCTCACCCAGGCAGGAGGGCAGCAGGCAGCAGTTTAGCACAGCAAAGCAGGAGTCCAGCACAGTACAGTCCAGCAGAGTGGCAGTCCTTCAGAAGCACAGCAGTCCTTCTTCCTGGCAGACTATCCACAGGTCCAGATATGTAATGAAGTGGTGGTGTCAGATGTCTAGTATATATACCCAGTGGTACTTATACCCTCTGACTCTTGCCTTTAGAGCCCCAAGGGGCATTGGTCCATGCTATCTCAAGCAGAGGCTCAGTCTTTATCAACAGGAGCGGACCCTGAGATCCAAACACCTGTGACTCCTCCCCATCCCACGATATTTCATAACTCGTCAAGGTGGCAGGTCATTCTCGGTAAGGACAGCTAAACTCTGGAATGCACTGCCTGCCCACCTGCACCTGATCGCTACAGAACAGGAGTTCAGGAAGGTATTAAAAACGTGGCTCTTTAGTCAGGTGTTTTCTTTAGTCTTGCTATTTACGCTGGGACACATCTTTTGAGGTAGCTGTGCGCTCTAGAAATGACAATTGATTGATTGATTGATTGATTGAGTGGTGCCTTTGAACTGGGGTAAACTTCAAAGACACACACAGATGTCCTCTCTTCCTTCCCTGGCTCCAGCCCCTCTACGGGGGGGGGAGGGTATGCAGCCTTATGTGTGTGGACTGGACACAGTTTATTTAGGTGTATGTGAGGCTGTGCCCAGCTCCTTCCTCCCATCCTGCCAGTATGGCCCATCAAGTCACACCTAAGCTTCCATTGTGTGTGACTGTCAAGGAGGCATACACAAAGCCCAACTACCAACTACATCCAGACATGTCGTCAGAGACAGGCTACAGGCAAAAGCAAGAAAATGGCAACTTTCTAAAAGTGGCATTTTCAGAATTGTAATTTAAAATCTGACTTCGCTATAAGTTAGGATTTTAAATTAAGAGACATCAAACCTGAACAAGCTATATCTTCTCATTTGGAAATTATACTTATAAAGTGTAATATGCTAATCCCAATGTTATCCTATGGGAGACATAAGCCTGAATGTCCTGCCTTTTAAATGCATTGCAGCCTGCCCTCTGGGTTTCCAGGGCCTACCTTAGGGGTGACTTATATGTATAAAAAGGGAACTTTGGGCCTGACAAATGGTACATTTTGCCAGGTTGACATTGTAGTGTAAAACTACACACACAGGCTCTGCAATAGCAGGCCTGAGACATTGTTAAAGGGCTACTTAAGGGGGTGGCACAATCAGTGTTTCAGGCCCACTAGATGCATTTCATTTACAGACCCTGGGTACAGGGAGTGACACTTTACTAGGGATTTATAATTAAATTAAATATGCCAATTGGAGATGAACCAATATTGCCATATTTAGGGGAGAGAGCACAAGCACTTTAGCACTGGTTAGCAGTGTTAAAGTGTGCAAAGTCCTAATACCAGCAAAAACAAAGTCAGAAAAAGTGGAGGAAGAAGGCAAAAGGTTGGGGGGAAGACCACCCTAAGACTGTCAGGTCCCCAGTCTCATGATTAAAACCTCAACAAGTCTAGTTTCTCTCAAGTCTGATACTTCAGCCTCAAAGATGATGGCAATAATGATAGTACCCAAGCCATAGGACGGTTGAAATAAGAAGAACCCTCCCCAAAGAATGCGAAAACCAAGTATTTAGACTAAATATAGAGGTTGAATTTCGTAAGGCCTGATGAAGCCACATGGTCCAGTGGTGTCCAAAGTAAGCCCGATTCCATCTAAAATATTCAGGCTAACAAAACCTGTATAAAGTTAGGTTCACTATATGAAGTGTAGAAGTGTGCAAAGTGTTTAGTTAGCTGGCAAAGGTAGACGCTTCGCAGTTCACAAAGTTGAGGGAATGATTTCCAAAACATTTCACTTTGCACAAAGTGAAGATTCAAAACCGTGGCCTGGCAGGAGTGATGATTTACACCTGCTGGATGTCCCATGTGCAGGACATCACACTACCTATGAATCTGTCACCCTCTCACAGTTGCACTGTGGGTACCAGGTGCAAGGATGTGGTGCAAGGGATGGTGCAATGGGGAGGCAGGGAGGGATGAGGGGGCAAAGATAGTGCAGATCGGGGTTCACAAAGTGATTGGTGTTCAGTCTGGGGCAAGGTGGCTCAGGAGTGCCCCGGAAGGTGACAGCGCATGTGTCAGACACAAGGAGGCATAGGGGTTGTGTACTTTGCTTGGGCTATTTATAGTGGGCACTGGATGAGAGCAGGTAACACTAAAGTAGCCCTTTTGAACTTCTGAGTTGAAAACCATTGTGAAAACCCACCCTTGTGGATATCCTGAATATCCTGAAAATCTGGCCTGAGCCCGGTCCTTATGGGTAGGATAGACACCCCTGATATAGCGCATCCACTTTATGGCATGCTGTCATTAATACCATCTGCTCTCCAGCTCTGCCTTTGCCGTTACAATGATAATATCCCCTAATATCTTGTTAACACTGTTTTGAATTCTGTTACTGGATTTGTCCCTAATATTGCTGCTCAAAAATTATTTATTCAATTTACCACCCATTCCTGAGTGGAATTAGTTTCCTAAGTTAGTTCTGGCCTTCTCTCACAACAGGTCCTTTTTTAGGTTTCGCCTGCACAGTGCTTGAGCTGTGCTTGTGAAATCTCTTGTATTTAATATATCTTAAAAGGGGGCTCTTATCAGTTCCCATTCTGAATTACTGTGTTCATTCGCCTTTGTGTGGAACTTTTTTTTTTAACTTCCCCTGGCTGCACGCATTTACGATACTTCTACAAAAGCTGTTCACACTGCTTAAGCCCCATTCACTGTCAAAATAGGATCTCTTCCCATGGAAAAGGCAGACAGCTTCTAACAGTATGCTGGATATTTGCTTTTTATTACTTAGTTGTGTAAAGCAGATGCTTTAGCCTTAGATCTATTTGGTCATTATGATTAAATTCCAGGAGTTGTAATAAACATTGCACTTTAAAAATAAAGTTAATATACAAGAGCTATGCCATATTGTACTACTAAACAGGCAGCCACAAGTGTAGTTACCTTGCAGACAACAGGGTCATGATTTGAATGGTGCAGCAGGTGCAGTAGCACCGGGCCCAAAAGTTGACAGAACTCCGCTAAACACATAATATTGCTATATTTGACTACTAAACAGACAGTCACAATTGCAGTAACCTTGCAGTTAAAAGGAACCCCACTAAAGCCAGATTATCGCTAAATTTGACTACTAAACAAGACTTTCACAAGTGCATTTATCTAGCAAGCAATAGGGTCATGATTTGAATGGTGCAGCAGGTGCAGTAGCACCAGGACCAAAAGCTCTAGTCACTCCACTAAACACCTAATATTGCTATATGTTACTACCAAACAGGCAGTCACAAGTCCAGTTACCTTGCAGACAACAGGGTCATGATTTGAATGGTGCAGCAGGTGCAGTTGCACCGGGGCCAAAAGTCAGAACTCGTCTAAACACCAAATTTTGCTATATTTTACTACTAAACAGGCAGTCACAAATGCAGATATTTTGCAGGCACTAGGGGCATGATTTGAATGGTGCAGCAGGTGCAGTGGCACCGGGCCCAAAAGTTGTCAGACCTCCTCTTAACACATAATATTGCTATTACATCAATTAATTCTAATATTCCCTCTTTCATTTAATTTTTCAAAATTTTTATATAACTTATCCGCACTATACCACTAGTAACAGCACAATATATTGCCTTTTTGTACATAAGCAAGTCATAACACTTTAACAGACTTTCCGTAACTTATATTGTACAACTACTCAGCAAGCAACAACTTACAACAAAGAACAGCTTATTATTAATCACATGGGCGAAACCTAATGCCTTTACCAATGCTTGTTCTGACCTTGTGTTCCAGAACAAGTGGACTCTACCTCATTAACCAATTATACAGCCCTTACTTCTTTTGACTGCAGTTCAACATCCTGCTGCTTGTACACACTGTCTTTCAATACTGCTTGTAAAGATGATGTCACTGGAGACAAATACACAGTATCTCTCTCCAGTTTTGTGATCTTCAACCCACATTGCGTTGCTCTCCAGGGTATCCAAGCACCATGCTTAGTTTGAGATAACAGATGGTGGTGGGTAAGCCCATGCACCTCTTCTTTTTCCTTTTACAAATTAAGCACTGCAGGCTTGCACGAAATGCATTTGTTGGCATATGACTGCTTTAAATTATGACTGCCCACTGTGATAACTGCTGTTAACCATCGGTAAGCGTGCTAGAAATGACTTTGGTTAGCCCCAGGCATTTTCTTATCCAAATCAGCCTTTAGTAGACCATTCGTAGAGTCTCCAGTGGCTTCGTAATCATCACCAGAAATTCCCAGTTCATGATCATATGCCAAGCGCAGGTATATTTTAAGCCTAGGAGATCAGATATGAAATTAAATAATATTAAATGCAATCCAAAAAAAGGCTGCTGGTAAAAACCAAAGAGTACAAATTAAAAAATGTAGACATTTATTAAAGAATATATCTTGAAGGCAGAACTCTACTGTCGATTCATTAAAATAACAACACATGATTGACAACATACAAAATAGAAGAAACATGTATATAAATGTTTTTATATTGAGGTACTACTTTTAAAATAATGTTTAGTATTTTATGGCAAGAACTCGGAATGAGATGAGCACACAGAGGGGCATATTTACAAGGAAATGGTGGAGCGCGGAGGTGCGCCAAATTTGGCAGCGGTGCGCTCTGCCATTTCCAAAACGCAGGGATCCCCATATTTACAACAATACGGCACACTGCTGTGTTTTCCTTTGCGCTGGAACTAAAAATAGCTGCCTAGCGCCGACACAGGCACCCTTGCACCATAGTGCAAGGGTGTCTGCAGGGAATGATTGTTTACATGCAGGAAGGTGTCCTTTCCTGCACATACACAATCAATAATGGCGATTTATGACTTCTTTCTGTGATGCATTCTGCTTGCTCAAAGGGGAGCACAGTTTGCTATGGCTTGGCAAGAGCAGTAAAACTCCCACCAAGCCAAAGCAAACAGCTATGTCTCGGGGATGGGTACCCCGGGACATAGCAGGAGCCGACCCTGGGGGGTGGAGGTTCCCAGGGCCATGTATGGCTCCAGGTTGGGGCAGCGCGGCCCCCTCCTTTGTTTTGTTTTGGGCCTGCCCAGGAAGATGACAGTCCCCAGGACCGAGAACAGCCCGGGAAGGGGGCCGTGCGGCCCCCTCCCAATTTTTTAAAATCAGTATGGCCCCGGGGAGGTGGTGGTCGCCAGGGCATGAGGGGGGTCTCTGAGGCCCCCCAACACATGCTAATTTTGGTCCCGGGGAGGTGGGGGTCCCCGGGGCACGGGGAGGGTCAAAGAGGCCCCCCCAATTTATATTTTGCATATGACCCTAGGGAGGTGGTGGTCCTTGGGTCTGGGGGGGGGTGTCCGGTAGGCCAGCCGCTTTAAAATTAGTGAGCCCCGGGGCATAATAAGCCCCTGGAGGGGGGGCCTTGCCATCCCCCTCCTTTTTTTGAGAAATGCCACCGGGACCTGGCCCACCCGGGGGCCTATAATTTAGGTAGCGAAGGATGGAGTCTGTGCTTCCTTTTAAAAAAAGATTTTGGTGGGATCCGCAGAGCTAGCGAGACTCCTGCCAATTTTTTATTAAAGAATGCTTACTTGCCCCTGCAGGGTCCCTGTGGGACCCCCACCCCAAGAGGCCTAAGGGGTCAGGGTGTTTCTACCCTGCCCCCGTTCCTTTTTTTTTATGTTGTTTTTCTGGGACTATATATATATATATATATATATATATATATATATATGTATAATATATTTTAGTAAATTATATTTTTTTTATCATGGTTTTAGTCATGTTTCTTATGTTTCATTGTAACTTCAATATTTCACATTTCCATTCTTTAGGCCCGATTCACAAAGGGCCTTTGCACACATGGCGGAGGCCCCGCAGTTGTGGCAGGACCTCCGTATTACAGCTACCCATTGCAGGCCACCCACCATGAGTGGCGTGTCTCCCTGCCGCGACTGAGGTGCCTCCGCCACAAGTGCATCGGCCCCCTAGTTTTCAATATTTTAATAATTTAGATCCAGTGGTTTTTTGATCGATATTTGTGTTTTCGTTTTCTATGTATAGAATGGCGATATTTGTGTTTTCAATATTTTTTTGCAACATTTTTTCATATCAATATTATTTACATTAAAATTATGTCATAGAAGTGTTGTTATCCCAGAAACCCATCAGCAGTATTACTGGTGATATAGCTCAATCAAGTTAATTTCAGAAATGCAGAGATGCACACCTGTTACTGGAACACATTTATATAACAACTCAAGCCAATTGTCCTTGGCCAACTCAGTCTCTAATCCAATGTGAAATTGAATAATAGGTGGAGAACTGAGGACTTACTTAGTCCCTGACAACCAGGTTACAACATTGCTTGACACAATAGCTTTGTAAAGGTAAGGTATGAAATGTGGACAAGAAGAGCTTATTCAAGTCACTCTCTTTTATTGGTCTGTCCCTCTGTAATTGCGATAGGGCAAAGGAATTGCAGTTTTAGTGTTGTTTTATTGCAATATGTTTGAATTGGAGAACTTCATTAATGTAATGCATTGCTTTTACCTAGTAATTTACTAAGTTACCACTCTATTTACATGAGGACAGGGTAGATGCAGAATGTAGTCCATAGTTCTTTCTCACACAGATGCAGTCAGACAGCTCATATGGATATCCATGACTATGGATGGACAGACGATCAATTCTGATCAATTTATGCACTTAAATCTTAATTCCTTCTGCAGAGGAAATACAGTTCTGCGTGGTAAAAAATGTAAGTGTAATATTATTTGCCCTCCACTCAGGTAATAGTAAAAGGAAAATTCCATTGCTCAAGCCATTATAGTGGTCAATTTGTTGAGAAGAGAAGTAGTGTACCAGTAAACAAAGTAATGTCCAGAGAACATGGTGTGGTGCAGTACCATCGCAGTGTGTCTCCCACCTGCACTCAGTCATTTCTTACTTACTAGAGACTCTCTGTCTTGAGTGATTATCAAGATGTGTGTGGAAATCTTAACATGCCCTAAAAATTACTAATTCATGGATGTGATTGCTGAGAAGCCACTAAGGATTGCTGGGTGACATTGAACACAACTGTGCATGTACCAATATTTAATAAAGATCAGTAGGCAGTTATTAGTCTACATTTTTACAAGAGGTATACTCCTAAAACTAAACACAACATATGGAAAAGTAGGAATGAGAACCAGGAGTAAACTTTCAGCTCGTTCTCATAGAAAGGGTGTTGAGAGTACATTAGTGCTTCCCAGAAGGAGGGGTAATAAAAAAAAGTACATTACATTTTTTCAAAAAGTGTCTATAAATACACTTTGGCAAATGACACTGAGTAGGCAAAGTTAATAATTGTGACCTGGGAAGCTTGTGTGTCAAGGGCAGGCAGGAAATGGCAAACTAGATGTTAATGACAGGTATTCATCTGTCGCATCCTATAGTTCTTTGAGTAATTTCTCAGTCTTGGAGGTCACTTGAAGAGCTATCTTTTACTCTTGAATGACTCAATATGTGACTTAAAAGTGGAGGGTAGGTTGTCCTGATTGATGCCTCATTGGTGCTGGGGAGCACAGACAAAATAAAATTGAAGTGGGCGAAGAATTGCTGTCTCACCATAGCACACAAATTCTTACCCCCTTTAGAATGACCAGCTTAAAGTGACAATGCAATGGTCTATGCATGCCCATTCCATCCTTTACCTCTTTCAATACAGTGCACCTTGAAAACCCAAGCCACCCCTGGCCTATTTGCTTCAATCCCACATTTGCCCAAATAAAATTCATTACTGCATCCACCTACAACCAACATTGGTCACATTTAGGGTTGCCATGTTGTTCCATGCACATTTATACAGACCCAGTGTTTGTGTTAGAAATTACTTTTGTGAAGTGTTAGCCCCATTGGAACAAATGAAGCAAATACAGACTGCAACTCCAAGAATACACTGATTTTGTAAATGAAAAACTAAACTAAGGGGCCTATTTATGAGAATGCCATACAATCCAGCACAGCAAGTCACCTTGCTGCGCTGCATGGCAAGGAAAGGACAGGAATGCCCTGTATTTAAGACAACATGGTGCATTCCTGCCTTTTCCCTCATGATTGCGCCCTATGGGCAACCTAGAGCCAACACAGGCACCCTTGCACCATGGTGCAAGGGTGCCTGCATAGCATGCAGGATAATTTTTGGCAGGAAGGGACACCTTCCTGCACAAAAATAATCCTGAGAGGCATATTCTTCTTCGTAGTTGTGCTGAATGCAGCACACATAGAAAGAGGAAGTAACAAAGAGAAATAAAAATATTTCACCTCGTTATGCCTCACCTGAGAAGGTGTATCTTTTTGGCGCATTCCCAGGTCTACCAGTTCTAGTAAATCTGGGAATGCGTCAAAAACCATGGGAATAATGCCCATGGAACACCTTACCAGGGCAGAGTAAGGCAACTCAGCGATTTGCGCTGCATTGCCTTACTCCAGATTCATCGAGCCACTCAGGGCCACGGAAAGTGGCCTTGAGTGGCTTCATAAATCACATGTAAGGCTTTTATCTCACTGGCACCACGTTGAATTGTGCAAGAACGACGCAAACTGGCTCATAAATAGATCCCAAAGTGCATGGGGCTCTAGTCACAAATAGTTGTCACTGACTAAGATTGATTGACTCCTAACTTGATTTTGCAGGTGTTAGCCACACCTGTGCATACTCTTGGATAAAAGCTTTATGAATCAGGACAGTGGTTTTAGCATATATGAATAGATATGCCTATCTTGTTGCACACTGCAATTTTCATGCATTTAACTGTACTAATTTTTATTTTGTGCAGTATATACACACATTTGCAGTGCACTACAGCTCGCACTGTGAAGGGTTATTGAGAGCTAATTTAGTTTTGGTGTGAATACCCCCATTTTTTGACTGATGCCTAAGGGTTTTTTGACTCTGAACACTGGGACGATCCTAATCAGGTTCCAGTACATGTTTTCCGACCTCTAAAATATGATAAAATTGGCTAAACTCTAATTGGCATAATTAACTTTCCTGTAAGGCCATAATACATGGTGCAGAATTACACACATGGGAGGTTAAATGTCACCTGTAGCCTGCAGCTCGTATTGTGCCATCTACTAGTGTGACAGAGAAAGCGTGGTGTCAGGCCTACCAGTGTAGCCTGATTGCTGCATTCCAACTTGCAATCGGACCTGTCAAAATAACCCTTTCTGACAGGGAAATACCACTATATGGGCCTTGTAGCTACACAATGTAGGGTGCATAGTATTTAAAAGTGGGACATGTAGGAATTTAATGTTACCATGTCCCTCGTGCAGTCCTATGAGAAAAATAGAGTGCAGAATAAAATAATAATTCTGCTGCCTTGAGTTTGGGACCAGCTAGAAAAGAAAGATGTAACCACTATTTTAAATACTTAATAAAAATCCATTCTAAATGGTAAAGTTGGATTTGTAATAAATATTTCGGAAAAGTAACTTTTGGAAAGTTACTTTTTCCTCGCCTGATGCTCATGATTTGTAATTTGCATTAGCTCTCCAGCAGCTGCCCAGCCAGGATTTGGCCTTTAATGAGGTGCGAAAACTGCTTCAAGAGAAGAAACAAGGGCCTAGGGAGGTGTTTTTTTCCTGTGGCAGAAAGAACAGATAGGGTGAACCCAGCAACTACTTTAACTTGTAAAGGGGCCTGCCCTTTCACAAGGAAATGTAAAGTGAGGCCTTCAGAAGGCCATCTTTCGTTCCACCAGTCAGGCTGGCACCAAACCCAGTGGGGAGGGAGCTACCCCCAGAAGCGCTTTTGAGTGACCACAGAGGAGGGGACTTCTCATTTCCCTGGATACACATTTTGTTGGGCACACAAACTCCTCTGCACAAGGGAGGAAGGGTTTCTCCATTTTGACTTTTAGAAGTAAGGTGCACTGTGGGATTGTTAGCAGTAGGGCAAACAGGAACTGCTGGAAAACAACAAAAACCTGATAGGTACAACCAGAGTTATGAATTTTTAAAGTTTAAGGTTCAAAATAGCGTCAAAAAGCATTAAGCGCCAACTGCGGTCATCTGCCTCTGCTTGACAAGAGTAAGGTTTAAGCCCGACCATGATGGAGCACGGGTTGGATACATGGATCGGGTTTGTTCCAGTGAAAGGTTTTACCTTCTGACTTGGGGTTTGATTCACAAAGGTAAACTTACACTTTTGTGTACGTTTATGATTGTTTGCTATTCACCGAGGAATTTTAAAGGTAGTATCTTTACGACTGGAGAGTCCCCGCACATAAAAGACAGCAAACAATCGCAAACATACACAAAAGTGTAAGTTTACCTCCATGAATCAGGCCTTCTATCTCTGAAATGGAAGTCAAGAATGATTGGCAGAGCAAGCCAGTACGCTATGGCCAAAGAGTGCTTGTCGGATAGCCACTGGACAGGGTCTCGGTGAAGACATGGACTTTATGCAGGAAAGCTCTGAATGGGAGAAATTAACTTTTGTGACCCAGAGAAGGTCCCACAATGGCCAGGTACTTTTTACTCCGCTGCCTGGTGAAGATTTCTACCTTTGGATTTAAGCAAACACAAGGAGATGATGGTCGGAGCACTGAAACTTTTCAGACACTCACCCCTAGTCACAGATCTGGGTTGAATACATCATCATTCTTTAGATCACTTCACCACCCCAGTTCAGAGCCAGCCATATGCAAATCAGTCTTGACCCTGTTCCTCATTGGAACAGTCCAGCCCAAACTGCCAAGCCAGGACTTCCCTGGACCGGAAACAAGCATCGTGGGACCGGTTTCGGAGTAACACCCCTCATCAGCCAGGCTAGCTTCAATCCAGTGGCAAAGTGAGCAAGGGACCCACGTCTGGGCATACCCTGCCAACTTAGGGCGAACAAAGCAAACACAAGGAGATGATGGACACACCGCTGGAACTTTTCAGACACTCACCCCCAGTCACAGATCTGGGTTGAATCAATCATAATTCTTTAGCTCACTTTGCCACCCTAGTTCAGACCCAGCTATATGCTGGATAAGGAACAGGGTCAAGACTGCTTTGCCTATGGCTGGGTCTGAACTGGGGTGGCGAAGTGAGCTAAAGATCGATGATGGATTCAACCCAGATCTGTGACTGGGGGTGAGTGTCTGAAAAGTTTCAGTGCTGAGAGTGTGCCACAACCTTATGCCTCCCCAGAGGAGGCATAACTAGGAGAAATATCTTTATTTCTCCTCATTTCTTCTTCTTTCTATGTGTGCTGCCTTCTGAAGCACACATAGATGGAGGAATATGCCCCCCAGGAAGCTCCAGTGGCTTCTTATTACATTTTACCACTTGATTGAGAGCATACACCAACAGAAGAACCAAGCAAAGAAATATATTTGTATGTTGAGGGTCTATTTTTAAATAATTGTGAAATATCTTGTAGCAAGAACTTGGGTTGAGATGAGCTCGCAAAGTACCTTTTCTGCCATGTGCCGTTTTCTTCCAGGTGGTATAGCTCTGGAGGGGACTATGGCCTTGTCTAGATCATTGCAGTTAGCTTTTCAGCATACCAGGTCAATGGAAGACCATCTGCCATATTTATGCCTACCTGTAGGTGTTCTCACTACATACAGCACGTTTGCAGATGCACTGGAAGCATTCAAGACAGCTGTATGCTGAGCGGGCTCCATTTTGTTTTACCTCACAGTTGGAATTCGTTTCCTTTTACAGAAAGAAACTCCCAAAGAGGGAGCTTGCTTTTTGTAATCAAAAGTCTTGACACATGGGAGTTTTTTTCCATTCCTGTAGGAGCCATTACAAGCTTCTCTATACTAGCTCTGCCATGCTTGGCAAAGCGGACCTGAGGAGGGAAAAACAATGACGGTCGACCCAACCAAAACACTAACTAGTGGCCATCACTGCGGCATAGCATCCCCAGTGGAGGGTACGCCATCAGTTCAAAGGGTGCCAATCATGGATCCAGCTTAGGCCCAGCTGTCGGAAACCCTGTGATGCCCTTATCTCTAAATGTGATAGGAGAATCGTGAGGCCAAGAGACAGGGCACCTGCCATTTTTTTGGCAAATGCTCTGCTTCCATCATTGTAAATATGAGGGCGGTAGTCTCTGGCAGAATAGATGTAGAATCAAACTATAAAAACCCTGGTTTGGGCACTGCTATCAATGAATGCTGGTAGACTAGGCATTCTAGGCAGTGGCTCAGAGGGAGATGACTTTCAACCAGGCGTCCCCTCCAACAAACTTACATAAACATAATCCCATATGTGCTGTGATGTGGCAAAAACGCAATATACTTGTTTTCTGAAAAATAATTAATGATTTCATAAATACAAAAACAATGAATACTTTCAGGCTGAATCATCCTCCCCAAACTTTTAAGTCAGATATTGGTTGGGCATTCCTTCTGTTGGAGTCGCTGATGAGAAATTTAGATTTCTGAAAGATGGTATGAATTCCGGAATAGGTCATCGCTTTGGTTTTCAGAGCAGTTTCCTGAGAAGTTCTTACTCTTACTTTTCTTGTTTGACTTATTTCTCTCTGAACACCTTTTGAGCAGCTGGGTAAGACAGTATCTTTACTTGGAGCATCTTGCCTGACCCTGTATGAAATAACGTTAATATTCTTTGCATGGCAAAGACCCACAAGATCTAAGCTGCAACAAACAAGTAGCTGTTGACATGGTGCACGACCTTAATATTGTGTGGAAAAAAATGTCAGTCATTAATATGATTGCACTAATATAGTGAAGTAGTTCATATCATGATATTGTTTATCACAGAAAAGAATATAATTGTTTACTGTTTGTTTAATATCATATCTAATATTGGGTTTTTAAATATAGTTGCATATAATATGTATTTGATGTTATTTTTTATGTTATTTATTGTGAATGTTTTTATTACTTTTGTTTTATAATGTATATTAATTTGATTGTAAGTGTTTTAGGTGTGGGTTGTTAGTATATTAGGGAAACTGGAAGTGATTGTAATTTTTGTTATAAATTTTTTGGTTTGTTACATCTTTTATGTGTAGTGTTTAGTGTTTTGTTATTTCTTTATTAACTATTGAATATTGTGACACACAGGGTAGAATATTTTTTTAAATTGATTTTTAGTTTTCAGATTAGGTATTTAAATTATGTTTTGAATAATTATTAACTTTAATAAAATGTACATTTATTTTTATTTTTGAAAAAAATATTTTTTCTATTCATAATGTAATGTGTTAATAAGTATAAGTGTTTTAGAGGGTTCTCTGTGTAGGAAATTGGGGTTTTATCTTATACTTTTAAGTTATGGGGTATATTGTCAAATTATTTTTATCATGTATATTAGTTTTATTTTAAGTGTTTTAGGAGTGGCTGTTGGGGTTAGAAGAGGAATTTGGGGTTATTTTTAAATATTTTAATTTTACATTTTGATTCATTTGTAATAATTAAAATAAGGCGAAAATGTTCTGCTTCTTTTTTATGTGCATTGTAGTGTTTTTAATAAATATTTTTTTTTATTATGTTTTATTAATTTGATTACATTTACTTTTTTTGGCTTTTTTAATTCAAATATTTTAAAACATTTCATGTAATATTTTAGTCTGCATGGGCCTTTTGGAGTTTTTTTCTATTTGGATGAAATTGGATGTGGTTTTAGTGTTATATTTTTTATTTATCTAAATTTTATATTTTAATAAAATATGGGTAACATTGGAATGTGAAAAATGTAACTTCCCCTCCACCCCAAAGTCTAAGACTTTCCTCAATATGGTTAATTTTGGAGTGGGAATAGTAAATCTGACCTCCTCACATTAAAGTCAACACTTTCCCAAATATAGTTATATTTGGAGTGGGAATAGTAAATCTAGCCCCCGAAAGTCCAAAACACTTTTCTCAATGAGGTAAATGTTTTTGAAGGAATAGTAAATCTACCCCCCCCCCCACCTCCAGAATCCAAACCTTTCCCCATAGTGGTTCAGTTTGGAGTGGGAACAGCAAATCTAGCCCCCCAAAGTCCAACACTTTTCCCATTGTGTTTAGGTTTGGAGTGGGTAAAGTAATTCTGACCCTCCTAAAGTTAAACACTTTTCCCAATGTGGTTTATTCTGGAGTGGAAATAGTTAATCTGACCCTCCTAAAGTTCAACCCTTCCCCAAAGTATTCACATTAGGAGTGGGAATAGTAAACTCAGACCCCTAAAGTGCAACACTTTCCCCATTGTGGTTAAATTTAAAGTGGGTATAGTAAATCTGTCCACAAATTTCCTCGATGTGGTTAGGCTTAGAGTGGAAATAGTAAACCTGGACCAGCCACCCGTCCCTCTGCCCCCACCAAAGTGCAACACCATTCCCTATTGTGGTTAAGTTTGGAGTGGAAATATTTTATCTAAGTTTATTTTGGTTATGTTTGTTACTTCGGAGATAATACAGTTATATTTAATTTATTCATGCTATAAAATATCTTTAATTTTTTACCTGTCTATTATTTTCACACATTTTTGTAAATAACAATAACACGATGTCAGGTGCATAATATTTAAAAGTAGGACATGTAGGAAGTTAATGTTACCATGTCCCTTCAGTAACAAGGTCCGCAAAAGCTATTTTCACTGTGGAAGGCTTTGACTGTCCTATGAGAAAATTAGAGTACAAATTAAAATATTGATTCTGCAATATTGAGTTTGAGACCAGCTAGAAAAAAAATTCAATCACTATTTTTATTATGTATGCCCTGTCGGAAAATCAAGTGGAGTTTGAGCTGCCGAAGTGAGCGTGGAGCGTGGAGCAGACCGGAGGAGAACCGCGGCTGAAACTTGCATGGTTTCTCGCCCGCTTTTGAGTACGGCGGCGATTTGGTGGCAGACACGAGCGCGGGTGAATGGATGCGACCGGCCTTGGAATATCGGGAGGCCGGTCTTGGCTTGTGCGGTGGATGCAACGTCCGGCGATAATTGCTTGTTGCCGGTTTGCTGGAGTTCGTCTCTGCCGATGCCTCTGATTTCTACCTGTTGCTGGAGGTCGAGGCGGTAGGAGCCTGTTTTGAGCCTGGTGGACTAAGGAGTTGGGGAGACAAGGAGAGACAAGAAGTGGAGGGAGGCCACGGACTAGCAGCTTTATGGCAACCCTTACGCCTGCATTTTTCAGTAAAGTTTGTTTCGCTGCGGAGGTGAGCCAGCTTAATTTCCGTAATTACAGAGGCAGGAGAGGCGCCGCTGATAAGGGCTGGTAACTGGTTGACTCTGACTCTGCAGCTAGACTGTGTTGGTGTCCTGGGGACTGGTTTTTTTCTCTCTTTTTTCGGGATTTTTGCCTACATAGAAAGGGATCAGGCTGAGAGAGGCCAAAGAGAGAAAGAAGAGAAAGAAGAGAGGAAATAAAGTCTGATTGCTTAAAGTCTGAGTAAGCAATTTGAATATAAGGTTAGAGTTGCAAAGAGACTCAGAGGTCTTTGGTGATTCTGCGGGTCCTCGGACAGGGCTTCAGGCGATTCTGAGCCCGCACGCCTGTTATCGGTAGGTGTCAGCAGGAGCTGAGCGAAAAGACCAAGGAAGTGAAAAAAAGTGAGGGGAAAGCGACTGCACCCGGAGGGATCTGGCGGTCAACGGCTGGCTCATCCCCGTAGCTTGCTGATAGCCCGCTGAGGCCGATAGTTGATTGCTGTGTTGCAGCTCGGGACTTGTGGCCAGCGGCAGGGAACCAACTCTGTTGAAGTGTGCCCTCGTACCACTGAGGGAGGCTGTCTGCTTCTCATTTCACCCTGAAGATTTCTTCCGTCAAGGTCGGATGCCCCTTCCTAGTGAGTGGGTGTTGATGCTGATGCTAGGAGACTGCCTGCCGCGCTGCCTGCTTCGTAATCAGCTGATTTCCTCCGTCTGAATCGGATTTTCTCTCCTGCAGCTCATGGCCGCGCTGCCGTTCAAAGACGACCTGCTTTCGCTAAAGTGACTCTCCTCCTGGGCTTTCAGGTTAGGTGTTTCCTTTACGCTGTTTAAGCTGTGTAGGCTTTGGTGGCCTATGAAAACGCTGAACTTTGCGGCTGCTCGGCCTTGGCCTTGATAACTCACCACAGCATTCCATCGATTACAGAGAGCCTCTGTGGAACTCTTAGTGAGTAGAAACTGCTTTGCTATTTGTTATTTTTACTATCTTACTCGCCTATAATTGTAGCAGGATTTGCTACAAGCAGTGGGTGTCTGACATTTTCTTTTCTCGACCTCTGGTGCAATCGATCTCAATTACGTCAGGAGGTAGATGTGTGCCTTTGATTATGCAAGATGGTAATAACAGAGCATCTTCAGCTCTACTAATCAGAGTGAATTAGGTATTTTCTCCTTGTGATTCCTGTGATTCCAGACTTGAGAGCTCTATCCAAACGCAGTTGTATCCTGATATCACCACACCTTATACTGCCTTTGGGGCCCAGCCTTACCTCAACGCACACCGCATTTCACTCGCGGGAGCCGAACTTTGCCCAGGATCGCCGCATCTCGTGCCTTTGGGGTGCAGGACTACATCCCCCAGAAGGCTTTGCGCCAGGAAGCGCCAGCAGGCAGGGGAGGCGTCCGAAGGCGCATTAAAGCACACGAGGGCTCCCGCAACGCGGGACGTGCGCGGGCGGCACCGGGCCAAGCCCGGGCCTGTCCGCGACTGATCGTGACTGGACTGGGCCAGCCCTCTGAAAAATGTTATAAGATTAAGATTTAGATTAGTGGTAAGCCGTTATACTTGCTGAAACACTAATATTTGCTCATTGTGCTAATAGTTACTGTCTTTATGCCGGGTTCTTGTGTTAATATATAGGTCACACAAAATACCCGGAAATATGAATAGGCGAAAGGGTGCTGCAGGCACCTTAGACGCCTTCATCATTAGAGCCGAATCTCTTCTAACGCACGAAATTGAGCTGGCAGAGAGACGCTTGTCACTTGACCCCGCTAGATTACCCACCTACAGTCAAACTAAGTCGCCAAATCCCATTGTCACATTGCAACCAGCCTGTACTAGTCCAATAGTAATAGTTCATAGCGAGCCAATGGTCTCTGTCCTACCATCTATGTCGGACTCTATTACGAACACTAACTTAGATGACACAAACAGGCCTGATATAACCTCTAGGCTACGGGTACCAAGGCAAGCAAAAGTATTAAAGGAGAAAATCAAACAGCCAATGAAGAATAGTAAAAACGGTTGCAAGAAACCAACAAAAAAAAAATTAGGAGGGCCAGCTAGCTCATTTAAGGAAACCACCGACACATATGAGCAAATGGAAATTCTAAGTAAATCAGTTGCCACACAAACCGAAGCTGACCTCTCCTCATACTCGGCTAAAATGGGTGTGAGCGCTGAGCATGTAGAATGTATTATTACATCAACCTGTAAGGCCGCATTAGGTAGCATGCTGTCTCAAATCGATGACCATATACATACAAAACTGAATCTCATAGATGTAAAACTAGAGCAGCTTAATTCTGCCATGGCACAACTAGATATCTTAAGTAAGGATGTTATAAAGAGAATCACGGAAGGGGCACAACACATAACCCAGGCTAGTGTCCCGCCCAAACAAAACCAGAGTAGATCACAAGTTATGAGATGCGAAATAAACATGGTAACACCCACATCAAATATACCTTATGGGGGTGGAAATACAAGGAGTGGGGCACAGACATTGTTTGTTAGGGGAGAAGGATTTAATGACGGACATCACGTATATGATGCCCCAAACACTCAAGAAACGGGAAGTGGCTCTGAGACAACATATAGCCCCAAAGGAACCGATCTAATCCCCAACACAGACACTCTAAGCCTATTGCCAGCTTCATGCCCTTATGTTCTAATCTTAGCCGGGGTGCCTGCTCTTAAGAGAGAACAGAAAGAGTCATGGTCCAACCTTAGAAAAAAAACTGTCGATTGGTTAACTAAGTTCAAAAAATTTAACCCACAAAACACGAACGACATTTTGATGGTCCGTAGGGTAGGGTGGGTAGGTGAATCCTATAAAAATATAAAGGGGGATTGCATAGTTATAAATTTCCGACGGCCACATATGGTCCCAAGCCTACTAAACTCCCAAGAGGAAATCCCTGGCCAGAGCACTTGTATTTGCGCCCTTCCTTTGGGATACTTTTAGAGACCACCAATTGAGAGGATTGTAAATGGAATCACTGGCCCCCTAACAATTGAAAACAGATACCAGGGACTATCGACCTTAGAAGCTGTTGATTGACAACAAAAAGCAGCATTTTATGGGAAAAATACACATGCTGTAACGAAGCCAAAAGCTAATATGAATAAGGAGACTGCCAAAAATAAAAAGGGTTCAGAGGAATTGCAGAGCCTATCACATGATGTAGGATTCCGAGAAGGAGGAACACTTGAGCACAACAATCATGAGGAAAAGGGAGTTACATCTGTCCCTCTACCCATTACACTAGGGCCTATAGAGGTTGCCACAAGTGAAAGAAACACCATTACAGTTAATCGTAACATGGTGGGTGGCCCGCCTACTGCTAGTGCGATTGATGGATTATCAAACGCACGCCTCACTTCATGGAATATAGCAGGGATTAATAGGAATCTCAGAGATGCAGACTGGGATGAGTATATTGAACAGAGCGACATCTGCCTGTTACAGGAGACTTGGGCCTTAGAAACACCACACAGAGTTGGATATAAGACATTCAGTGTGGATGCAATCCCTTCTAAAAGGGGTAGGCCATCAGGGGGTCTAGTTATATGGATAAAAGTAACCCTTGAAATAGGAATAACTCAACTGAGTATACCATCCCAAGATATGATTGGTGTAAAAATCACTACTCAGGATAGAAGGGTACTATACCTATTTAACATCTATAACAGACCGAGCCCAGCTACAAAAGAGTCACTGGTTATAGAACATCTGGACTCTGTTCTAAATTCCTTAGAGACAGAGGCATTGGTATTAGTAGGTGGGGACCTAAACTGTAATTTTGAACCTGTGATCGGTTTTTATAATATATTTGAGGATGAAGACACGGCCAATAAGATCCCTGCGCTAGAAAGCAATAGTTCAGTACCACATACTGTGGCAGTAGCTCAAATAATGAAAGTTGCAGCTGGGCATGGGCTAAGAGCCTGTAATGGACGGTTACCATCAGATAAACCGAAAGAATATACATTCTGCAGAGGTAACTCGCGTAGTCATATAGATTACATAATGGTATCGTTGGAACTCTGGCATTATGCAATTGATTTAAAAATAGACCCAAGAATTGAGAGCGACCATTGTCCACTTGTACTGACGTTATCTAGCCAGCTATTCTTTTCCATCTCCCCATGTATTGAGGATAGTAACACTTCTTTAGATGACCTTCTAGTAAGCAATAGTCGCCGATCATTGAAGTGGCCTTATATCTTAGGGAATAGTGAGTCCCTGATAAACATCTATAATACATTTGCAGATACTTTTGCACCCCACATAGATCAACCAATAGATAAAGATTGCCTGCTAGACCTACATAAAGAACTTTTGGCAGCGTTGTTGCCAAGTGTGACTAATATACCCAAGAAAGGGAAAAGAGGAAATAAAGGCCAACTTAAAGAAGTAAACCCATGGTACGACAAAACATGTCATGATGCCAAGGCCGGATTAATAATGGCAATAAAAAGCGGCAATATAACCAGTACAAGGGAGGCCAGGACTAAATATAAGAAAACGCTTCGTAACGCGAAGAAAACATGGGACGATGGAATTTGGTCAGACTTACTCATTGCAGCTAAGTCAAAGGACCAGCAAGGTTTTTGGAGCCTCGTAGCCAAAGGGAACAAGACGGGAAGGGACGTCAAAGATATATATCTAGATGCAAACACTTGGGTGGAACATTTTACTAGTTTGTATGCTGCAAGGGAAAGTAGGCAACTCATACATATCGATGAACTAGCAGCTAATACAGAGGATCTTACTTTAGTTTTTAGCTTGGACGAAACAAAATTGGCAATTAGTGCAGTTAAACCAGGGAAAGCTCCCGGACCTGATAGAATTCCGGGTGATTTACTGAAGCATGATATCAGTGTCTGGGGACCATACATAAATTCCCTTTGTAATGCAATAGCCTTGGGAGCCCCCATCCCGGATACTTGGAAAGGGGCTGAAATTATTACAATTTTTTAAAAAGGTAACCGTTATGACCCTGCAAACTATCGCCCAATTAGTCTAATAGACATTTTACAGAAAATTTACACTAGGCATATTTTAAATCGATTAAACACTTGGATTGAGGACAATAATGTGCTTTCAAAATTCCAGGCTGGTTTTAGAATAAAACTCAGCACAACGGATCAGGTTTTTAGATTTACATGTCTTTGTTGGAAATACGTAAAAATAAGAAAGGGTCACCTTTACGTTGCTTTTGTGGATTTAAAGGCAGCGTTTGACCTTATTCCACGGGACTTATTATGGCATTCGCTGAGATGCCAAGGGGTACTAAAGCAAATAATAAGATTACATGAAGAGAATTATGCAACGGTAAGATGGGGTCCGAGGGGCGAATTATCTGGGGCAATCCCAATAAAAAGAGGTGTACGTCAGGGATGTGTGCTGGCACCAACCCTATTCTCACTGTATGTAAATGACATCCCCAATTATTTGAATGTTTGCCAGAATGATGCACCTAAATTGGGAGGGGATTTGGTGCCAGCACTTCTATTTGCTGACGACACCATTCTAATATCGCAAACACCAAAAGGATTGCAACGCCTAATAGACTCCTTCTATACTTATTGCACAAAGAAAGGCCTTGAAATAAACATTGGTAAAACGAAATATATGGCCATAAATCCCCACAACACTTTTAAAAAAACATTGTACTAAATAGTCAAAAGTTGGAGTATGTGCAGAGTTTTAACTATTTGGGCATATCTCTGGATACAAAGCTATCGTGGAAGACACAAATGGAAAAGAACAGGATAGATTTACTCCAAAACTCCCTGCCCATAATGAAAAAGCACAGGAGTAGTTTCTCCAAAGCAGTTTCCCCAGCCCTGGAGGTGTTCAAATATAAAGCCCAAGCAGCCGCACTCTATGGGGCCGAAATATGGGGTCATTACTGCAAAAAGAATTTTGAAATAGAGGAAAACAAATTTTATAGAATGCTTTTAAGTCTCCCTGCGCGAGCTCCTTTAATTCCGATTACCCTAGACCTGAATGTTAAACGCACTGACCATCACGCATTATTAAGACCTCTATTATTTTGGGTCAGAATTTGGTCCACTATAGAATTGCTACACTATAAGGTAGGTCTAGAGGAGATATTGAAGTTGGACCAGCATAGGAGTATTTTGTGGCTTAGACACGTTTTTTTGTGGTTCAGAAAATTGGGCCTATCCCATTACTGGGATGACCCAACTGCGTTGTCCGTAGCCTCAAAGAAACTGCTAAAAACAACCTTCTGGGCCCATATTCAAGACAGCGTGTTACATGGTCTATCTAATGGATCGCTAACGACTAGGTTCCTTTTGTTTAAGGACGTAGCAAATTTTGAGCCCTTTCTTGATGAGGTGCGCCCACAATTAGCAAAAAGTTTATATATGAAGTTTAGATATGGTGTACTACATATAAATGCAATCACGTCACGATGGGCTATCAATAACGCTGGAACAGAGAATGATTTGTGTTCTTTATGCCCAAATAAGGTTAAAGAAACTGATTTGCATGTATTATTCTTCTGTCCTCTATATGTCAAGCCTAGAAAGAAATGGATTAAACCAATCTGTATAAACATGGGTACTAGGTCTTGCAGAGAGGCTGAAAGAATTTTAAAAACTGATACATCGCAACCAATTGTATTCAGTGTCAGTAAATTTTTACTTGCCATAAGCTTCTTAAGGGCCAAATCAGGACTGAAGTTGTAACAAATGTGATCAAGTATTTTCAGGGCAATAACAAATGAATTTTGATAGAGTATGCAGATACAATAGGTATAAGGGAGCCTTGTTCATGGGAAATGTTAGTAAGAAATTATTATTATTAATTGTTTTTAATGTTTTAGGGATGGAAGCACAAACAACAAAAATTAGGAGTCCTTTACTAGTGTTATTATTGTTTTTATATTGATGCCTATTTTAAACATAATTATGTTCTTAAAGAAATGGCGATAGGTCATATACAATACTTTTTTTTGTATTCCCTTTCCATCTATTAATATTGTAATAGTATTACTGCAGTATTGCATATGGAAATCGTATGTGTTTTAATGCATCTTTTATGGTTTAAAAGAACCGAAATAAAGATTTTGAAAGTTATGTATTAATATTTCAATCTAATGGAAAGTCAGATTTTTAAGAAATATGTTGAAAATACAACTTTTAGAAGCATAACTTTTTCCTGCCTGAAGCACAGGAAGGCTAATGTGCATTAGTTCTCAAGCAGCTCCTAAGCCAGTATTTGACCTTAATGGGGTGTGAAACCTGCTCCCAGAGCAGTGTCAATGGCCTAAGTGTGGGAAGATGTTTTTCTTCTCCTAGCAGGAAGACCAGTTAAGGTAGATCCAGGAACTTCATTAACTTGTAAAGGAGCCTGCCCTTTCACAAGTAAACATAAGGTGAGAACTGGGGAGCACTAATATGTGTTTCACAGTCAGGCTGGCACCAAACCACTGGGAGGGGAGGTACCTCCAGAACTGGTTTTGAGTGACCATGGAAGAGGAGGCTGCTCATTTTTGTTCAACACCTCTGGGAAGGCACAAAGGCATAAGGGACTAAGGGTTTCTCTATCTTGAATATTAGGAGTAAGCTGCACTGTGGGACTGTTTGTCATAGGGCAAACAGGAACCCCTGCAAAAGTGGATAGGGGTGCCCTATGGATCTTTTACCTCATTGGTTAGGTAGGAGCCAGGAGTCAACCCCACCCACCAGCTAAATGTGGCACTCCAAGGCACCCTCCCCAGAGCACCCTCTGGACCTGTGAAAGAATAGAAGTAGGACTTCACCTGCTGTTTGAAACATGTGACAAGACCTGCTCCCACTGCAAGCAAGACAAAGAAGTAGACACCAAGGCTCAGTTGGCTGACTAATGGTATGGCTACAGGGACACAGCAAGCTGCAAGAGGCCTTTTCTGTGAAGTGTCCAGCTGACCAGTAGCAGTTGAACCTTGCCTGGATGCTTCTGCTGGCCTCTGCTGGAATGAGGCTTGACCCCCAAGTGCTGTTCTTGAGTTCCTGGAACACTTTGCAGTGTCTAACTGGACTTCTCCTTAAAACTCTGAAAAGTAGGGACCTTGACCATTTTTGGACTGTCACACCTTCAGAGGACTGGGACCAACCACCCAAGCCAATCTCCCCAAGACGTGACTTTGCTGACAGAAGAAACAGGTTTCTCCCGCATGTAGCTTCTCTGCAGCACCAAATCAGTTTCACCAGGCCTTCAGTGAGAAGGTATCCAGCTGAGTGGAACTCATCATCAGATACAGTCTACAACATATTCCCGCTGAGAACATAGAAATCTTGACTGGCAGAGGCATGAAAAGTATTCAGCTGACGTGAGGGCTCCCCTGGGCACAAAATTTGAGTGTTCCTGCTTGGAGCCTTTTCAGCCAAAACTAAGTGCTTCAACAGGACCTTGTCCAATGAAAATCGTACTGTCAGAGGACTTCCTCAGATACAGTCCAGCCTTCAACTTTGCCCCACTGGAGGATTTCCACTTCCATTTCTGAGACTAGGGGCCTGATTTAGATCTTGCCAGTATTAATGCAGTTCTGCCACGGCAGCGGTCCTAAGTACTCTGTCGAGATGACAGCGGTCCGCCTGCCCACCGTACTTAGATGTTGCAGCAATAGACAGGAGACCGTGGCGACGGCAGTCTTCTCTACTGGCTAACAGTATTCCATCGCTGTCATGCCGGTGGGTTTCCACTGAGCCGATTTAGATGTTCCCGTTGTGCTGACGGTGTCCTGGCGGCAGAGTCCTGATGGAGTGAGGCCATGGTGGTGTGGAGACAGATAACTACTACTTATTTTCATCTCATACACATATATGTTGTTAATCTGCCAAAATGTATAGATAGGTAAGCTGTACTGGCCATTTTTTTACATACAGCATTGCACAACAACAATATACACACACTATTTAATGTACACCCACACCCACACCCACCAAAAACGCCAACCTTACGTACAGACAACAACAGGGTGGCTGAGCGTCATGGTCAAGCAGCAGCAGCACAGCAAGGACCTGACTACGATGTTCAAGACAGATTCAGTGGCAGAACCCTGAAAAATGCTGAATTTTCAAATCTTTTTCTTCGATTCCGCCAACTAGAGCTTGGAGGTTTTCCCGCCATAGTTGCCTCGACCGAAAGGCACGTCATAATCTGGATGGCAGGAATCTTGGGAGGACTCCCTCCAAAAGCAGCTTCTGCCTCTGATGCAGTAGACACGGGAAAAAGATCCTGGCAGAGGCTGTTGAAGTGCGGCGGTCTTCACTCCAGTGACCATCCAACATCTAAATCGATCGGGCAGACCGCCAAGGTGGCGGACAGGAAGACCGCAAAAAAAGCATCAGCAGGACCTGATCCGCCAAGATCTAAATCAAGCCCTAAACCTCAAGGTAAAGCCTCCGACCAGGATGTCCCTGATTAGTGTTTCCAGCCCATGCTCCATTGCTGTTGGCCTGAAACAGTGCCTATGTCCGGATCTCATGTGATCATAAACTTTCATTGACACCTAGTGCTTTTTGGAGCAATGTTTTCTTTGATCTTCTAAAATTCAAATATCTGGTTTCCCTTATTGGATTTTTTTATTCTTGCTGTCTGTTTATTACAATTTACTTTAGTTTTCTATTTGGAGTGGTATATTCATTGTGCTGTGTTTTTCTCTTCTTAACTGCTTTGCACTTTTAAATGTTTTATACAAGTTAAGCCTGTCTTTTCTGAGCCATAGCTACTAGGGTTTGAGCTCGGGTTTAAATTACTGAAACCTTTGACTGGACTTAATAGGTTTGAGACTTTATTACTTGTAAACAAACTTTTTTTGCACTGGGACCAGAGCAATGACAAAAATAAATGTTGTGCAGAAGCTGAGATCTATTTCTGAAGCATGGTGGTGGCAGTTCAACCAATCACAAAGTCAGAAATTTCAATTCCTGCACCACAGTCCATATTAGATACTAACGTTTGCATATATAAAAGCCCCTTCACTGCATTTTTGTAATGCCATACCGAAAAATGGAATGGGCAGATGTCAAGTTGATATTCAGGTAATCATAAGAGGTCAGATCTGATTTTAAAGAGAGTTTCCCCACTTTACAATTGCAGATTTGAAGTGCTCCAAACTACAAGTGCCCGTCCACTCTGTGCAAGCAGTTTGAGCCTCGCTAGGGCAGAAAATCGGTATATAAATGTCAATACAATACAAATATTTGTTTAATTGTCGGTTGGTGTCAATTAGTAAACAGTTCCTTATTTGCCCCTTCCCACCATCCTGCCTTATGTTTTTGTGGACACTACCAGACTCCAAACATCAGACTGTTCTAAGATCAGCACCCTATGATGCAGAGGCTCCAGCTGCAATACCAATGTTCTATGTAAAGCTCTCTGCAGATCCCTGCAGTCGGTGCTCTGCTATATGAAATATCAAAAACAAAGAACTGTGGGTGTGCAAGAAGTCCAGGAGAGACGCAGGCAGGTGTCTATTTATAGCACTCTTTGAAGGAGAGAAGTCTAAACCTCATTGATTTGCTGCATGCCACTCAGATTGCTATCTGGGAGGCAAGAGATCACACCAAATGTTTCCAGAAGCTGTTAGGCAGAGTCCTTCCTTGCTGAAGATTAATGATATTTTTCACAGTAATGAAAGTAGGCAGGTATGAAAGGATGTTTAAGTAACCCGTGCTCTTTCAGGTACATTTCTAGGTTAAATAACTGTTCATGTTAGTGGAAACATATATTTGCACACACCAAGTAATGCTATCAAAGTTAAATGTCAGTGAAGTGGGCTTTTCAGTCAACCATGGATTCCTTGCAAGATTATTCCTTCAACATGCTTCCTCTGTTCCTTTCTTTACACCCACAGAATCTCTTTATATAATTTTTTTCTTGGTGTTTGCACAGTTATAAATATAAGAACACCAGAGCACAGTGCTACCGAGAGGATATTCGATATATGAGCTAGCATCAGTGCCACAATAAAAGCTTTAGCGCAGTTTGCAGAGAGGTCACCTTCCAATCTTTAACACAGAGTCGTCCAAGTAGGTCACAGCTGGTGTCAAATTGGGAACTGGCGTGGTAAAAAACACATGCAGGTCAGACTGGAAAAGGACCCCGAGAGGCAGGTGCTGTATTGTTTTATTTTGTCCTTTTATGGGAAGATTTCAGGATTGCCGGACAGCCAGACTGGTAGATGTGTGGTTAAAACTCCTTCTCTCCTCATGGAGTGCGTTGAAGGCCTGCAGTTGGTCAGTGATTATTGTCACCTCTTTGGAAAGCAGAGTGAGGTGTGTTGTGAATATTCCCAGTTGTAAATAAAACACCTACAGCTGCATTCCCTAATTCTTTTTTTTTAAAAGACACTTAAAAAGCATGGCATCTCTGATTGGATGCAACAGAAAGAGAAATAAACTAAAATCGAGTAGCGTATACTAAGGGCCATATTTATGACCCGCTTCGTGTTGATCTTGCACCACGCAATGTGGTGCAAGAGTGATGCAAACCTTAAGTCAGATTTTTGAAGCCACGCAAAGCCACTTTGTGTGGCTCCAAAAATCTGGAGTAACGCAACACAGCGCAAATTGCTGTGTTAAGTTACTCTGCCCTGGGAAAGCATTTCATGGGTGTTGCGTGGGTGTTCCTATGCAATTCCCATGATTTTTTACAAACTCCCTGATTTACAAGACCTTGTAAACCTGGCAATGTGCCAAAAAGATACTCCTTCCCAGGAGAGACATAACGAGGAGAATTATCTTTATTTCTCCTCATTACTTCCTCTTTCTATGTGTGTGCTGCAGCACACACATAGAAAAAAGGAATATGCCTCTCAGGACTGTTTTTGTGCAGGAAGGTGTCCTTTCCTGCACAAAAACAATCTTGAATATAACACAGGCAACCTTGAGCCATGATGCGAGGGTGCCTGCGTTGGTGCTAGGCAGCCCATTGTGCACCAGTCCTGGGGGAAAAGTCAGGAATGCTCCGTATGCCTTAAATATGGTGCATTCCTCTCCTTTCCCAGTAATGCAGTGCAGTGCAGCAAGGTGATGTGCTGCACCACTATTTCATAAATATGCCCCTAAGTGTGATTCTGGGTCAAGAGCGCATGCCAGAGAGATCCACAAAGAACTAACACAAGAAGGATGTCTTTGGTTGCCCTTGACTGATTTATTAAGGCTCTGCCATCACTACGTGCATTGGGGAGGGAGAGAGAGAGAGTGTGTGTGTGTCTGTGTGTGTGCCCCCCCTCCTAACAAACACTATACATAGCAGGTGTGCCAATGTCCATTGAGCCAACAAGGAAGATGAGTTCTCTTAGCCCTGGTTGGGTACTAAAAGACAGCCAGGGTGCAGTGGGCCCCTTAAGTCCCTGTGTGACAGTTCCACTGCATTTTGCTGCACAATGTATAGCAACATGCCTAATACCAATTCGACCAGGCGCTCCGATAACTCAAGTCCGATGCAGACAGAAACAGCGGTCAGTCGGACCCTGGGGTAAACTCCGGGTGCCAAAACAAACCAGCACAAATGATATATTTATGTCTGGTTTTGCTTGTGATTTGGTACCCGATTTTCACTTGCGAGTAAAACATATGTGAAGTAACACACACAAACAATTTTGCACCTATTTTGTGTGTTTATTTCTTCTTTTTTTTAAATTTGCATAGGCTCTTACCACCGGATATACGCTATTGGTCCGTGTATTGAAATAAGAGAAAGTGCAATTTGCGCTCTGCTCCTAATCGCCGGAATTGCCTGAACTCGATGTAAATACCATTCACTCTCACTGATTCCGAAGCTGGTAATCGGAATAGGATAAAACAGGTACCTAGATTGATTGAATGGCAGCCTATGAGAAGTTCTAAAACAGTAGCAGGTTGTTTCATCAATACTGACTGACAGTCTTTCCACCAATAAACAATTATCCCCATGAAATCACCTTCTTTTGCTGCCATATGTTTTTTTGCAGGTGTGGAGCCAGATTATGGAAATGATGGACTTGCCTTTTCTTTCACTTGTGCATATTGTAAATTAAAAGAAAAAAATCACCCACCCTTAGGCAAGATATCGTGTGGTACATTAGTCTCCATTTGAATTGCCTCCCTCAGCAGTTCTTCTTGGTATCTATTTGAAACATCCTAATTGAGAATTACTGCTGATTATCTCATACAGCATTCTCTATGGTGCTTTTCTTGGTCACTGCTTCCACTGGATGAGTTTCATAGTAAGCTAACCTTGAGGTCATCTGTTGCACAGGGGGAGAGGATGTGGTCCGTCGGCTACACTGCCGACTTTGGTGCTGGAAAGCAGGGTTCGAGACTCGGGGTCGCGTCCAAATCCTGTGATTCTGGGCAAATCACTTAGGGGCATATTAACAACGAGGCGATAGACAATTATCGCCGCTTTAGCGTCCGTTTTCGGACGGAAAGCGGCGATAATTCTATCGCCTAATCACCAAGGTCACGCTATCGCGTGAATCCCTGCACTATCGCCCTTTCCCCCAACGCCCATCCTTGCATCTCTAATGAGATGCAAAGTGGGCGTTACTGGGCGTACCCTAGATGGGCTACGTTGTAAATATCGCCGATGTGCACATCGCGATATTTACAAGGCAGCCCACAGGATTATAGCAGACATTAGATTTTGGCGAAAACGGCCGTTTTCGCCAAAATCTAACGTCTGCTATAATCCCGACTTACCTATGTTAGCCATAGGAGGTGGATTCTGCTGATACGGTCGTATCAGCAAGGTTATCGCCCTTTTGCAGGGAACATCGCTGGAAAACCAGCGATGTTCCCCGCAAAAGGGCGATTACATCGCTATCTCTGGAATTTTTATCGCCCTGGAGTAACGCGTTGTTAATAACGCGCTACCAGGGCGATAAATGCCAGAGATAGCCAGCGATAATATAATTATCGCTAAGCACGGCCAGCGATAATTATCGCTGGCCGTTGTTAATATGCCCCTTAATCTCCCCGTGCCTGAATGTGTAATGTAAATACGGTGCTCATGTAAAGCGCTCCAATACCTTCGGGTCGAGTTCGCGCTATATAAATATGCAACAACAAAAAAAAAATTCGACAGACGACGACGAGGGAAACTGAATTATTTATTTATTTTTCCTTTGTGGTCGTCTGTCGAATCCCCCCCTCCCCAACCCGGCCCCACAGCCAAACAGCTCTTACCTGCATGGGCTGCGGCTGAACTTAGACATCGTAATGGGTTATCGCAAGGTCAATCCAAGGGCAGTCAGTGATTGAAGGAACTAAGCTGCCCGCCCACCTGATTAGCCAGTGAGAACCTGATTGCTTTTTTACACCAAAATCCTCTGGATCACCCTGTAACTTCTGAAGCTGAAAAGGTGGCCACCGTCGGCACAGAGGCCCCCGATTTCCTTGTTGTATGTGCTTCTCTACCTGCTGCCTCCAGGGCCTCGTGCATGTCATAGAGGAATATACCTGTGCCCACATGGGAGAAGTGTACCCCATCCTCTGTTAAATACCTTTTTGTGTGTGGATTAATCAGGCTGTGCCTTATGAAAGCAAAGTTCTTAGGGCCAGATGTACAAAGCATTCTTCTGGTAAATAAAAATATTGTTAAGAGCAGGCAGTGGTCCCACGGACGACTGTCTACTCTGTATTATAATACGTAGTTCACTGTATTAAAAAAAAAAGATTGCTTTATCAAAAAGCAATCACAGACATGGTGTGCTACAGACCTCAGCCGGCCACCGTACCTGAGATGGCTGCGATTCCTAATGGGTTGCAAATTGCGACCTACCTCATTAATCTATTTGCGACCCACTAGGAATCACTAATGAAACTCATACATTAGGAATACTGATTTCATAATTGCGATTCAGAGAGAATCGCAATTAGGAAATCGTTATTCCTAATGTTAGTACATACAGCCCTTAGTTCAATAAATCTGAGTATGACATTTTTAGAGGCACCTTCAGGACAGTGCGATAACAGTTTCTGACCTGGCACCAAGCTAAGTCCGGTGTGGGGTGATCTCGGGCCATATTAGTTTGCAAGTGTCCATGCACCTACTAATGCCAACCATTGTCTCCTTCTTGATCTGAAACACCAAGCTGTGCCCTGTGAAGGTTAGATCGTTTCCCACCCAGGTTTATCACCTGAATGTGAGGGTGCCTGCCCTAGCCTCTGGCGCAGTATGGTTAACAGGTTTGCCCAGCACATGCACGGGAACCCTATCCAGGTTTTTCGAAAACCCTGCACCAATTCCTCATCTTTGCCCTCAGCACTGACATTGTGATGAAGCAATGCCCTATGACCCAAACTATGACCCCTAGTAGGAAATGAAGGCCAAGGGAGGTACGACAAAGCCATCTGTTTAGTATCGCAATACCACCAAAGAGTGCATGCTTGATAAACCACTTAACCCTTCATTTGCAAGGAGTTTGTACATCAAATGTGAAAAGTTCTTTTTCATTCTTAATTTTTTTAAACAAAATTTGAGTGAACAAAGACAGTTCTGAATCATTGTATATCACACATAACAGAAAGCAGCACATTGTCTCATCAGTGAACACATTGAGTATGATGGTTCAGATACATCCTTCAAAGCCAGCTCCAGTCTCAGGGTCTGGTGTACAATTTGTAGCAAACAGATTCTCAGCTGTCCAACTACTTGCTATGATCTGCATTGAGACCTGCTTCCAATGCGGAGATTTCTGCCCCAATGCTAAAGGAATGAGTAGAGTGACGCTTCACTGTTGGCTAACAAATCTCACACAGGCTCCTTCACTTGAAAAAACTGGTGCCAAGAGAGAGGAATACTATCCGCATGTCAGAGCAGGTAAGCTGCCCAGGTGGCTGGAGCTTCAGGGATGCCTCCACCAGTGCCGCCGGGCAATAGTTGGATTCCCCATGTGACAGGAGGAAAATCATTCATCCCATCCCTCTCTGTTGTGTATCCTATATACAGACCCTTACCTCCAGGCCCCCCTTCCCTTGTGACGATATTGTCCTTGAGCAGTGCCCACCAGCTAGTATCACCTTTTGAGTTCACAGCCAATTCCTTGAACCTTAGTGCCCCAAAGAAAGCTAGTGCAAAGGCCGCTGAAAATATCGCTGGTTCATAGCTTCAATTAGGATGATGGTGATGATGATGATGATGAGCGGAATTTATAAAGCGCACAGATGCTCCTAAAAGTGTCCTGGCGCTACGCCATTAGCAATTCACTTAATTCTGGGTGAAAAGCCATGTTTTCAACTTCTGTTTGAATGTCTGCTCCAAGCTCCCATGCCGAATGTTCAAGGGAAGTTTATTCCACCCACAAGGACCAAGGAGGGAGAGGGAACGCCCTCTGGTCCTAGTTTGAGAAATTCTTTGGACCTTTGCTAAGGCCCTGTTTGAGGAACGGAGGCTCCTAGCAGGGCAGCAGAAATGGATTCTGCTGGATAAGTAGCTTGAGCCAATCTGCTGTAGACCACTGAAAATCATCAACGGAGTCTTAAACACAATTTGTTTCCTAACAGGGAGCAAGTGCAGAGTATGGAGGTGCTTAGAGACCCCAATTCTCTGAGGATGTGTTGGACGTGGCCCTTTTTGCAGGGTCATCCCTGAACTTTTTGCCTTCCTCCTAGCCTTTTTTCTGACATGGTGTTGGTGGTTCTAGGACTCTGGGCACTTTAGCACTGCTGTCCAGTGTAAAGTGCGTGTGCTCCCTGTGGTAAACATGGTAAGATTGGTCTACACCTGTTTGGCATATTTAATTTACCTGTCAGTCCCTTGTAAACTGGTATCTCAGATACCCAGGGCCGGTAAATTAAATGCTACTGGTGGGCTTGCAGCGCTGATTGCGCCACTCACCAAGAGTAGCCTTTCAAACCTGTCTCAGGCCTCTGCCATTGCAGGGCCTGTGCGCGCAGTGTTACTGCTGCTGTGACGTGACACCTTAAGTGTGTGCCACGTCTGTGACACCCTTTTACTGCATGTCAGTCACCCCTAAGGTAGGCCCTAGCTAGCCCTATGGGCATGGTGCATTGTAGGTCGAAGGTAGGACATGTACCTTAAGTGTGTGAAATGTCCTGGTAGTGACAAACCGCCATTTTGGTTTCTCACTGCTGTGAGGCTGCCCTCTCATAGGAATGCATTGGGGATTCCCTGATAAGTGTTTCAGTGGTAATTCCTGATATGAGAGGAGCAGTGTGGTCAAGTTTGGTATGTTTGGAATAGTGATAATAAATGCTACGCAATGGTGTGCGCAGATTTATTATCCCTATTTTAGAAATGCCACTTTTAGAAGTTGGCATTTCTGTGTGCTATGTGTCTGCCTGCCTGATGTGTATTGCATGTCTGGCTTTGGAGTGACAGGGTTTGGTGAGGTGTGTGTGGCTCCAGGAAGGGCAGGGTGAGTCAGCGCTAGGCTGAATGGGAGATCTGCATTTGGAGTAGTGGGAGGAGTAGTCCCCTGACCCTGAATAGATCTGTGCCTGCCTAGGTGAATGCTGGCTCCGCCCCCCTGTGGAGTGTCTGATGACAGAGCCCAACCTGACAAAGGGGAAGAGGAGCCCTGTAAACAGAGTGCTTCAAAACCCCCCAGAACCAGTTGAGGCTGGTTCCCCCAAGCCCTGTGCCAGGGCAGACAAAGAAGAAATGTGTATATATACTGGGGCTGTGACCCCATGAATTGTGCTTCCTTGTGCTACTGAGGGGACCTGCTGCTGCTGGGCCCCAGGAGGAAGCGCCACGAGGGACTGCCTCCCTACTGGAGGGCCCTGTGAACTGGCCTGCCTGGGCCCAGCCTGGTGCCCCTGAGACTTTGGGCTATATTTTTACCCCAAGAGGAGTGCTGGTGGACTGCAGCACGAGGCTGCAACGTGTGGGGATTCCCCCGTACTTCCAGAGCAAAGCGGGAGCCCACCCTGCGTTTATGCCACTTTCAGCGGGAGCCCACCCCGCATTTATGCTTATTTAGAATGAGAGCCCACCCCGCATTGCCTCTGCTGATGGGAGAGGGAGCCCACCCTGCATGAGTCTTTAAGCTAGAGGCGGGAGCCTACCCCGCACTCTGGTGAGGAGAGTGAGCCGCCGCCGAGACGAGCAGCGACCCGGAAGCCAGGCAAGTGCCGCCTGGTTGTGGGCGGAGCCCCACACAAGCCGAGGAGAAAGTCTGGCGTCTTGTCCCTGAGGGTGGGCGGGGCTCCCGTGCACTCTGAGCCCCGCACGCTGGCCAAAGGAGTACGGAGCTCCCGGGTTGCTCCAACGCGGGGGAGAGGGGCCGGAGCCTCGCGGGCTCCACTTGGCTGATTTCTGCAGCCCTTCCCTCCGAGAGCGGAGTCAAGCGGAGAACGGAGACGGGGCCGGTCAAGGCACATTGTCGGTGCCTGCCCCGAAACCTCAGAGGAGTCAGGAGAAGCCCCGGTGAGTGGGGGCTGAACGGAGAGCAGTATAGGTGCCATCCAGGGCACGGTGGGGGCCAGTGCTCGTACTCTACATGACGAGGAGTCCCAAGAGAAGCTCCGGTGAGTGGGGCTGTAGCAGGAGCATTTGTTGGTGCTTCCCGAGGCATAGTGGTGCCAGTGCCTGTTGGCCTCAGCGGCCCCGCAGGAGAGAGGGCCGCTGCAACGTGGGGGCAATTTTGGTTCCCTGAGTGGGACCTGAGAGGCACAGTGGTGCCAGGTCTAATTTCTACAGCTGCACCGCGAGAGAAAGCGGGCAGCTGCAATGGCGGGCATTTTTCATTTCTGATAAGGGAGGGGTGAGTTGCACCCACCTGCCCCAGTTCGTTACCTTCATTACTGATGCTGGCCTGGGGGCCTGCACCCGGCTGATAGTGGCAGCTCAGCGCCCTGACATTTTTGGACATAGGGCATTGGGCCACAGAGAAAGGCCAGTTGGCCTGGGGTCATGGTGGGTACCATAGTGTTGGTAGGGCGCAAGGCCCTAATGTAATGCCTACCGAGATGGCATAAGGTGTTTATGCATATGAGGTTGCATAAAGTGTTATGCTGATGATTTATGCCCCATGTGTTGATGCCTAATGTTATGCTATAGTGTTTATGCATAATGTGTTTATGCGGATGATTTATGCACCATGTGTTGATGCCTAATGTTATACTATAGCGCACAGCTTTCCAAACTTTTCATGTTGGTGACACACTTTTTGGAGATGCATCATTTTGGGACACAGTAAGGCAGTGTAGCGAGTGAGCGTAGCAAGCGAGCCGAACCACTTAAGTGGGGTTTGGGGGGGTTCTCCCCCCGGAAGAAAGTTTTGAAATAAAAGTGGGCAAATGGTGCATTTTCAAGCAAATTTGAGACCATGAGGTTGAACACAGGCCCCTGCAGCGGATGTCTTCGTCCACTGAGCCACCAGACCCGGCATACACACATCTCTCTCTCTCTCTGTCTCCCTCCCTCTCTCTATCTCTCTCTCTCCCTCCCTCTCTATGTCTCCCTCCCTCTCTCTCTCTCCCTCTCTCTATCTCTCTCTCTCTCCCTCTCTCCCTCCCTCTATCTGTCTCCCTCTGTCTCCCTCTGTCTCACTCACTCTGTCTGTCTCCCTCTCTCTCTCTCTAACTGTCTCCCTCTCTCTGTCTCCCTCCCTCTGTCTCCCTCTCTCTCCCTCCCTCTCTCTTCCTCTGTCTCCCTCCCTCTCTCTCCCTCCCTCTGTCTCCCTCTGTTTGTCTACCTCCCTCTGTCTCCCTCTGTTTGTCTCCCTCCCTCTGTCTCCCTCCCTCTGTCTCCCACCCTCTGTCTGTCACCCTCTGTCTGTCGCCCTCTGTCTCCTGCTCTCTGTCTCCCTCTGTTTCCATCCCTCTGTCTCCCTCCCTCTGTCTCCATCCTTCTGTCTCCCTCCCTCTGTCTCCCTCCCTCTCCCTCTGTCTCCCTCTCGCTCTCCCTCTTTCTCCCTCTGTCTGTCTCCCTCTGTCTGTCTCCCTCTGTCTCTCTCCCTCTGTCTCCCTCTCTCTGTCTCCCTCTCTCTCTGTCTCCCTCTCTCTCCCTCTGTCTCCCTCCCTCTGTCTCCCTCCTTCTGTCTCCCTCCTTCTGTCTCCCTCCCTCTGTCTCCCTCCCTCTGTCTCCCTCCCTCTGTCTGTCTCCCTCTGTCTGTCTCCATCTCCTTCCCTCTGTCTCCGCCTGACTCCCTCCCTCTGTCTCCCTCCCTCTGTCTCCCTCTCTCTCTGTCTCCCTCTCTCTCTGTCTCCCTCTCTCGCTGTCTCCCTCCCTCTGTCTCCCTCTATCTGTCTCCCTCTCTCTGTCTCCCTCTTCCTCCCTCTGTCTACCCCGGACTCCTTCCCTCTGTCTCCCTCTTTCTCTGTCTCCCACGGTTTCCCTCTCTCTTTGTCTCCCTCCCTCTGCTGTCTCCGTCTGTCTCCCTCTGTCTGTCTCCCTCCCTCTGTCTCCCTCTATCTGTCTCCCTCCCTCCCTCTGTCTGTCTCCCTCCCTCTGTTGCCCTCCTCCCTCTATCTGTCGCCCTCTGCCTCCCTCTCTGTCTCCCTCTGTCTCCGTTCCTCTGTCTCCCTCCCTCTCTCCTTCCCTCTGTCCCTCCCTCTCTCCCTCCCTCTCTCCCTCCCTCTCTGTCTCCCTCTGTCTCCCTCTCTCTCTGTCTCCCTCTGTCTCCCTCTCTCTCTGTCTCCCTCCCTCTCCCTCCCTCTGTCACCCTCTGTCTCCCTCTCTCTCTCTCCCTCTGTCTCCCTCCGTCTCCCTCTCCCTCTCTGTCTCTCTGCCTCTCTGTCTCTGTCTGTCTCAGTCTCTGCCTCTATCTGTCTGTCTCTGTCTCTGCCTCTATCTGTCTGTTCCTGTCTCTGTCTGTCCCTGTATGTCCCTGTCTCCCTCCCTCTGTCTCCCTCTCTGTCTCTGTCTGTCTCTGCCTCTATCTGTCTGCCCCTGTCCCTGTCTCTGCCTCTATCTGTCTCTGTCTGTCCCTGTCTCTGTCTGTCTCTATCTCTGTCTGTCTCTGTCTCCCTCCCTCACTCTGTCTCTCTCTCTCTGTCTCCCTCCCCCTCTCTCTGTCTCCCTCCCTCTCTCTATCTCTCTCTCTCTCTGTCTCCCTCACTCTGTCTGTCTCCCTCTCTCTCTGTCTCCCTCTCTCTGTCTCCCTCCCTCTCTCTCTGTCTCCCTCTGTCTCCCTCCCTCTGTCTGTCTCTGTCTGTCTCCCTCTTGTCTGTCTCCCTCCCTCTGTCTCCCTCCATCTGTCTACCTCCCTCTGTCTCCCTCCATCTGTCTCCCTCCATCTGTCTCCCTCTATCTGTCTCCCTCTATCTGGCTCCCTCTATCTGTCTCCCTCCCTCTGTCTCCATCCCTCTGGCGCCCTCCTCCCTCTGTCTGTCTCCCTCTGTCTGTCTCCCTCTGTCTGTCTCCCTCCCTCTGTCTGTCGCCCTCTGTCTCCCTCTCTCTGTCTCCGTCCCTCTGTCTCCTTCCCTCTGTCTCCTTCCCTCTGTCTCCTTCCCTCTGTCTCCCTCCCTCCCTCTGTCTCCCTCTCTCTCTCTCTCTCCCTCTGTCTCCCTCTGTCTGTCTCCCTCTGTCTCCCTCTCTCTCTGTCTCCCTCCCTCTGTCTGTCTCCCTCTGTCTCCCTCTTTCTGTCTCCCTCTCTCTGTCTCCCTCTCCCTCCCTCTGTCTACCCCGGACTCCCTCCCTCTGTCTCCCTCTGTCTCCCTCCCTCTGTCTCCCTCTCTCTCTGTCTCCCATGTTTTCCCTCTCCCTCTGTCTGTCTCCCTCTGTCTGTCTCCCTCCCTCTGTCTCCCTCTATCTGTCTCCCTCCCTCTGTCTGTCTCCCTCCCTCTGTCGCCCTCCTCCCTCTGTCTGTCTCCCTCTGTCTCGTCCCTCTGTCTCCGTCCCTCTGTCTCCCTCTCTCTCTGTCTCCCTCTCTCTCTCTGTCTCCCTCTCTCTCTGTCTCCCTCTCTCTCTGTCTCCCTCTCTCTCTCTGTCTCCCTCCCTCTGTCTTCCTCCCTCTGGCTGTCACCCTCTGGCTGTCACGCTCTGTCACCTCACCCCAGCTTCCCGGGCACACACACAGCCGCACCCGAGTACTTCGCAGGTCTTTAAAAGACCATTTACTGGGAGACGTTATGCAATAGATGAGGTATAGTGAGAACAAAGCTTTCAAAGGAATGCTTCTTAATTAGCAGCAGTTATGTGCTAAGTGCCTGTTAATACCAGTGTCATCCCGCGACACACCCACCATTTGCAGGTGACACAGTACTGTGTCGGGACACACAGTTTGGAAAGCTCTGCTATAACGTTTATGCATAATGTGTTTATGCTGATGATTTATGCATAATGTGTTTTATGCCTAATGTGATGCAGACATAATGCGTTTATGTTGCAGGTGATATTGCTAAGTACAGTATTTTACCAGTAGTCACTGGTTGTGTTTTATATGTGCTACTAGTGCTTTCTAAAGGTTCTGACAGTGGCCCGATTGGCCCTGTCATGTATATAATCCTCTGTAAATATTGCCTAGTGCCAGTTGGCAAAATGTATATTGTGTGATTATGATTCTAATGTGTTTTGGATAATACAAAGGCTATTTTTTATATAACCTTGTGTGGGGTCTCTTTTGTAGTGTACCTAGTGTGTTGCTGCTGTATGTGTGTGTGTTGCGCAAACACTTTACACATTGCCTCTAGGATAAGCCTGACTGCTCGTGCCAAGCTACCAAGGGGGTGAGCAGGGGTTATCTTCGGTGTGTAACTCCCTTGCCCTGACTAGAGTGGTGGTTTCTGCCTGGCTTAGGCGCATGAACTAGCCAACCAGAAATCCCATTTCTAACATTGGTTGTCAGCGGTGGGATAGGACTTGCGTTTGCGCAGTACCACAGCGACAACTAGTTGCACTGCAAACTCTGCATTTAGATAATCACAGGTTTGGGGATTATTTTTCCTGATTTTGTTTTCTCCTCAAAAGTGTCATTTTTAAATTGTGTTTTCTGCTCTTTTAAAAGTTTGGTGGCAGAAGGGAGAAAATGACAGGGCAGGGGACGCCAGTAGGTAGGGAGGATCCCATAGAGAGGGAGTCCCGTGCTGGGTCCAGTGCCAGGGGCAGTGCCCCATCCCTTTTCCTGTCCCCAGAGGAGTGGGTGGATAGGAGGGAAGAAAGGGAGCATCAGCTGGTGTTGGAAAGGCTCAGGTTGGAGCTAGCGCAGCTGGGTGCTGAGGAGAAAAAGCTAGAGACCGAGAGGGTCTTAGCGCAGGAGAGGATGGCGGAGGCAGAGAGGGCCTTCACTGGAGAGAAACTAGCTCTGGAGGGTAGGTTATCCCTGAGTGCAGTTTTAGTTGACTGGATTCACCAGTGAGGGTGGGGTCCAGTGGTGGCAGCAATATGGAGTCCAGTTCAGGAAGTCCCACTCCCAGATCCCAGAGCATGGTACCTAGTTCCCAGGAAGAGGTTGTCACACCTGAAGGGTATAGGTTGAGGTTCAGGGGCAGTAGGAAACTGTCTCACCAGTCTTGGGGGGAGTCTGTGGATGAATGTTGTGATGCACTGAAAGGTTGGGTGATAGGTAGCACAGCAAATGATTTTGAAGGGCTGTTCAATCTGTTTGTCAGAGAGCGCGTGTTCAGTAATTGTTTTCCGGGGTTACGCCAACACCTGTTGGAATGTGAGTTCTCTGATCCCAGGGAGCTTGCACGGGAGGCAGACCTCTGGCTGTGTGACGGAGGGTCTGAAGAGGCATTGGGGAGTGATCCTAAAAGCAGTGGCTCAGGTATCTTCTGGTCCTGTGTGGGGGGAGAGGTTCAGAGTAGCCCAGCTAGGTCCCGGTGTAATGGGAGGGGTGTAGGGGCTCACGTCCTGTCTCAGCGGAGAAGGAGTGAGTGTGGGCTGTGTTTCAAGGTGCCCAAAACACAGTCTCAGGGCCTGGAGGGTTCCCTAAGGGAACACCAGGTTGGGGGCCTAGGCTGTACTAGTAGGCCATTTGAGGGGGCTCTCCTAGTGTCAGGAGAACCTGAAGCGTCTGTAAACGGAGCTCCAGTGGTTCTGTTGTCTGGCTGTGCCATTCCTAAGTGGAGGGTGCAGAAGTCCAGATGGAGGGGTGAGAGGGGGATGTGTTACCCAGTGGGAGAAACAGTGGGTCAGGGGCCAGCCAGAAAGGCTGAGTCTCCTAGGAGTGAACATGGTGACACCACTTCTGTCCTGGGGGATCTTCGCGCACTGTCAGATGGACAGGGGTTGGGAGATCTGCACCAGGCACACTGTCACACAACACATGAGGTATGTGTTACCCTCAGGGGGAAGCTGTGTGCGCCCCCGGAAGTCCTGGTGTGCCAGGCAAGTGTTCAACCACAGGGTTTAGTCCCTGGGTTGGGAGGCCAGGTTCAGGTTCTGCCTGACCTGGAGGGAAGGACATCTGTAACCAGTGTCCTGACCAGTTTGTCTTCTAGGGGTACCACTCCAGGTGGGAGGGTGCAGAACTCTGGAAGGGGGTGCAGAGGGAGGGATTCGTCACCTCTGACCCCGGTTGAACCGCAGGGTTTAGTCCCTGGGTTGGGAGGCCAGGTTCAGGTTCTGCCTGACCTGGAGGGAAGGACATCTGTAATCAGTGTCCCTACCGTTTTGGCTTCTAGGGGTACCACTCCAGGTGAGAGGGTGCAGAACTCTGGAAGGGGGTGCAGAGGAAGGGAGTCCTCGCCTTTGACCCCGGTGCAACTTGAGGATTTAGACCCTAGGTTGGGAGACCAGTTGCTGGAGAGAGGTACTGAACTGGTGGGAGAGTTGTGTTCTGAGGGTGCCTCTCCAAGGAGGAGAGTGCGGGACCCCAGAAGGAGAGGTAGGGGGAGGAGAGCCTCACCTGTGACCTCTGGTCAGCCTGAGGGTGCGGACCCTAGGTTGGAGGATCATTGGCAGTTTAGAACTGCACTGATCAGAGGAAGAGTGGAGAATGGTTACTATGTGCCAGGGGTTACTGCCCCCCATTCTGTGAGATGGCAAGGACCGGAGATATCTGGATGGCCTAGGGCCTGGTCCTGGCCGTGGACAACTAGGGAGTACCAGTGGGGTAGCTTAGTTGGTCTTGGGAGTTTTGACAGAGGGAACCACCTGGGTTCAGAATGGCGTAGAACTGGAGTGTGCCCCTGCAGTTGCGGGCCCGCGTCCGTGTTCTATCTCCCACAGCAGGGAAGTCCATCAAGGTAGTGATTGGTCTGCCCTGCGTTTTGGCTTGAAGGGGTTGTGTTGGACTTGGCCCTTTTCGCAGGGTCAGCCCTGAACTTTTTGCCTTCCTCCTAGCCTTTTTTCTGACTTGGAGTTGGTGGTTTTAGGACTCTGGGCACTTTAGCACTGCTGTCCAGTGTAAAGTGCGTGTGCTTTCTGTGGTAAACATGGTAAGATTGGTCTACACCTGTTTGGCATATTTAATTTACCTGTCAGTCCTTTGTAAACTGGTATCTCAGATACCCAGGGCCACTAAATTAAATGCTACTGGTGGGCTTGTAGCGCTGATTGCGCCACCCACCAAGAGTAGCCTTTCAAACCTGTCTCAGGCCTCTGCCATTGCAGGGCCTGTGCGCACAGTGTTACTGCCGCTGTGACGTGGCACCTAAAGTGTGTGCCACGTCTGTGTCCCCCCTTTTACTGCATGTCAGTCACACCTAAGGTAGGCCCTAGCTAGCCCTATGAGCAGGGTGCATTGTAGGTAGAAGGTAGGACATGTACCTTAAGTGTGTGACACTTAAGTGTGTTGGTTTCTCACTGCTGTGAGGCTGCCCTCTCATAGGAATGCATTGGGAATTCCCTGATAAGTGTTTCAGTGGTAATTCCTGATATGAGAGGAGCAGCGTGGTCAAGTTTGGTATGTTTGGAATAGTGATAATAAATGCTACGCAATGGTGTGCGCAGATTTATTATCCCTATTTTACAAATGCCACTTTTAGAAGTTTGCATTTCTGTGTGCTATGTGTCTGCCTGCCTGATGTGTATTGCATGTCTGGCCTTGGAGTGACAGGGGCTGGTGAGGTGTGTGTGGCTCCAGGGAGGGCAGGGTGAGTCAGTGCTAGGCTGAATGGGAGATCTGCATTTGGGGTAGTGGGAGGAGTAGTCCCCTGACCCTGAACAGGTCTGTGCCTGCCTAGGTGAATGCTGGCTCCGACCCCCTGTGGAGTGTCTGATGACAGAGCCCAACCTGACAAAGGGGAGGAGGAGCCCTGTAAACAGAGTGCTCCAAAACCCCCCAGAACCAGCTGAGGCTGGTTCCCCCAAGCCCTGTGCCAGGGCAGACAAAGAAGAAATCTGTATATACACTGGGGCTGTGACCCCAAGAATTGTGCTTCCTTGTGCTACTGAGGGGACCTGCTGCTGCTGGGCCCCAGGAGGAACCGCCACGAGGGACTGCCTCCCTGCAGGAGGGCCCTGTGAGCTGGCCTGCCTGGGCCCAGCCTGGTGCCCCTGAGACTTTGGGCTTAGTGCCTCGAGAGCGCTATATTTTTACCCCATGAGGAGTGCTGGTGGACTGCAGCACGAGGCTGTGACGTGTGGGAATTCCCCCGTACTTCCAGTGCAAAGCGGGAGCCCACCCTGCGTTTATGCCACTTTCAGCGGGAGCCCACCCCGCATTTATGCTTATTTAGAGCGGGAACCCACCCCACATTGCCTCTGCTGATGGGAGCGGGAGCCCACCCCGCATGAGTCTTTAAGCTAGAGGCGGGAGCCTACCCCACACTCTGGTGAGGAGAGTGAGCCACCGCTGAGACGAGCAGCGACCCGGAAGCCAGGCAAGTGCCGCCTGGTTCTGGGCGCAGCCCCACACAAGCCAAGGAGGAAGTCTGGCGTCTTGTCCCTGAGGGTGAGCAGGGCTCCCGTGCACTCCGAGCCCCGCACGCTGGCCAAAGGAGGACGGAGCTCCCGGGTTGCTCCAACGCCGGGGAGAGGGGCCGGAGCCTCGCGGGCTCCACTTGGCTGATTCCTGCAGCCCCTCCCTCCGAGAGCGGAGTCAAGCGGAGAAGAGAGACGGGGCCAGTCGAGGCACATTGTCAGTGCCTGCCCCGAAACCTCAGAGGAGTCAGGAGAAGCCCGGGTGAGTGGGGGCTGAACGGAGAGCAGTATAGGTGCCCTCCAGGGCACGGTGGGGGCCAGTGCTCGTGCTCTACACGACGAGGAGTCCCAAGAGAAGCCCCGGTGAGTGGGGCTGTAGCGGGAGCATTTGTTGGTGCTTCCCGAGGCACAGTGGTGCCAGTGCCTGTTGGCCGACACCGCAGGAGAGCAGGCCGCTGCAACGTGGGGGCAATTTTGGTTCCCTGAGTGGGACCTGAGAGGCACAGTGGTGCCAGGTCTAATTTCTACAGCTGCACCGCGAGAGAAAGCGGGCAGCTGCAATGGGGGGCATTTTTCATTTCTGATAAGGGAGGGGTGAGTTGCATCCCCCTGCCCCAGTACATTACCTTCATTACTGGTGCTGGCCAGGTCGGCCTGCACCCGGCTGCAAGTGGCAGCTCAGCGCCCTGACATTTTTGGACATAGGGCATTGGGCCCCAGAGAAAGGCCAGTTGGCCTGGGGTCATGGTGGGTACCACAGTGTTGGTAGGGCGCAAGGCCCTAATGTGATGCCTACCGAGATGGCATAAGGTGTTTATGCTTATGAGGTTGCATAAAGTGTTATGCTGATGATTTATGCCACATGTGGTGATGCCTAATGTTATGCTATAGTGTTTATGCATAATGTGTTTATGCGGATGATTTATGCACCATGTGTTGATGCCTAATGTTATACTATAGCGTTTATGCATAATGTGTTTATGCTGATGATTTATGCATAATGTGTTTTATGCCTAATGTGATGCAGACATAATGCGTTTATGTTGCAGGTGATATTGCAAAGTACAGTATTTTACCAGTAGTCACTGGTTGTGTTTTATATGTGCTACTAGTGCTTTCTAAAGGTTCTGACAGTGGCCCGATTGGCCCTGTCATGTATATAATCCCCTGTAAATATTGCCTAGTGCCAGTTGGCACAGTGTATATTGTGTGATTATGATTCTAATGTGATTTGGATAATACAAAGGCTATTTTTATATAACCTTGTGTGGAGTCTCTTTTGTAGTGTGCCTAGTGTGTTGCTGCTGTGTGTGTGTGTGTTGCGCAAACGCTTTACACATTGCCTCTGGGATAAGCCTGACTGCTCGTGCCAATCTACCAATGGGGTGAGCAGGGGTTATCTTCGGTGTGTAACTCCCTTGCCCTGACTAGAGTGGTGGTTTAGGCCTGGCTTAGGCGCATGCCCTAGCCAACCAGAAATCCCACTTCTAACATTGGTTGTCAGCGGTGGGATAGGACTTTCAATTGCGCAGTACCACAGCGACAACTAGTTGCACTACAAACTCTGGATTTAGATAATCACAGATTTGGGGATTATTTTTCCTGATTTTGTTTTCTCCTCAAAAGTGTAATTTTTAAATTGTGTTTTCTGCTCTTTTAAAAGTTTGGTGGCAGAAGGGAGAAAATGAAAGGGCAGAGGACGCCAGTAGGTAGGGAGGATCCCATAGAGAGGGAGTCCCGTGCTGGGTCCAGTGCCAGGGGTAATGCCCCATCCCTTTTCGTGTCCCCAGAGGAGTGGGTGGATAGGAGGTAAGAAAGGGAGCATCAGCTGGCGTTGGAAAGGCTCAGGTTGGAGCTAGCGCAGCTGGGTGTGGAGGAGAAAAAGCTAGAGACCGAAAGGGTCTTAGCGCAGGAGAGGATGGCGGAGGCAGAGAGGGCCTTTGCCGGAGAGAAACTAGCTCTGGAGGGTAGGTTATCCCCAGAGTGCAGTTTTAGTTGTCTGGATTCACCAGTGAGGGTGGGGTCCAGTGGTGGCAGCAATATGGAGTCCAGTTCAGGAAGTCCCACTCCCAGAGCATGGTACCTAGTTCCCAGGAAGAGGTTGTCACACCTGAAGGGTATAGGTTGAGGTTCAGGGGCAGTAGGGAACTGTCTCACCAGTCTTGGGGGGAATTTGTGGATGAATGTTGTGATGCACTGAAAGGTTGGGTGATGGGTAGCACGGCAAATGATTTTGAAGGGCTGTTCAATCTGTTTGTCAGAGAGCACATGTTCAGTAATTGTTTTCCGGGGTTATGCCAACACCTGTTGGAATGTGAGTTCTCTGATCACAGGGAGCTTGCACGGGAGGCAGACCTCTGGCTGTGTGATGGAGGGTCTGAAGAGGCATTGGGGAGTGATCCTAAAAGGAGTGGCTCAGGTATCTTCTGGTCCTCTGTGGAGGGAGAGGTTCAGAGTAGCCCAGCTAGGTCCCGGTGTGGTGGAAGGGGTGTAGGGGCTCACGTCCTGTCTCAGCGGAGAAGGAGTGAGTGTGGGCTGTGTCCCAAGGTGCCCAAAACCCAGTCTCAGGGCCTGGAGGGTTCCCTAAGGGAACACCAGTTTGGGGGCATAGGCTGTACGAGTAGGCCATTTGAGGGGGATCTCCTAGTGTCAGGCGAACCTGGAGCGTCTGTAAACGGAGCTCCAGTGGTTCTGGTGTCTGGCGGTGCCATTCCTAAGTGGAGGGTGCAGAAGTCCAGATGGATGGGTGAGAGGGGGATGTGTTCCCCAGTGGGAGAACCAGTGGGTCAGGGGCCAGCCAGAAGGGCTGAGTCTCCTAGGAGTGACCATGGTGACACCACTTCTGTCCTGGGGGATCTTCGCGTACTGTCAGATGGACAGGGGTCGGGAGATCTGCGCCAGGCAGACTGTCACACAACACATGAGGTATGTGTCACCCTCAGGGGGAAGATGTGTGCGCCCCCGGAAGTCCTGGTGTGCCAGGCAAGTGTTCAACCACAGGGTTTAGACCCTGGGTTGGGAGGCCAGGTTCAGGTTCTGCCTGACCTGGAGGCAAGGACATCTGTAACCAGTGTCCTGACCAGTTTGTCTTCTAGGGGTACCACTCCAGGTGGGAGGGTGCAGAACTCTGGAAGGTTGGTGCAGAGGGAGGGATTCCTCACCTCTGACCCCGGTTCAACCGCAGGGTTTAGTCCCTGGGTTGGGAGGCCAGGTTCAGGTTCTGCCTGACCTGGAGGGAAGGACATCTGTAATCAGTGTCCCTACCTTTTTGGCTTCTAGGCGTACCACTCCAGGTGGGATGGTGCATAACTCTGGAAGGGGATGCAGAGGGAGGGAGTCCTCGCCTCTCACCCCGGTGCAACCTGAGGGTTTAGAACCTAGGTTGGGAGACCAGTTGCTGGAGAGAGGTCCTGAACTGGTGGGAGAGTTGTGTTCTAAGGGTGCCTCTCCAAGGAGGAGAGTGCGGGACCCCAGAAGGAGAGGTAGGGGGAGGAGAGCCTCGCCCGTGACCTCTGGTCAGCCTGAGGTTGCGGACCCTAGGTTGGAGGATCAGTGGCAGTTTAGAACTGCACTGATGAGAGGAAGAGTGGAGAATGGTTACTATGTGCCAGGGGTTACTGCCCCCCACTCTGTGAGATGGCAAGGACCGGAGATATCTGGATGGCCTAGGGCCTGGTCCTGGCCGCGGACAACTAAGGAGTACCAGTGGGGTAGCTTAGTTGGTCCTGGGACCTTTGACAGAGGGAACCACATGGGTTCAGAATGGCATAGAACTGGAGTGTGCCCCTGCAGTTGCGGGCCAGCGTCCGTGTTCTAGCGCCACAGCAGGGATGTCCATCAAGGTAGTGATTGGTCTGCCCTGCGTTTTGGCTGGAAAGGGGTTGTGTTGGACTTGGCCCTTTTTGCAGGGTCATCCCTGACCTTTTTGCCTTCCTCCTAGCCTTTTTTCTGACATGGTGTTGGTGGTTCTAGGACTCTGGGCACTTTAGCACTGCTGTCCAGTGTAAAGTGCGTGTGCTCTCTGTGGTAAACATGGTAAGATTGGTCTACACCTGTTTGGCATATTTAATTTACCTGTCAGTCCCTTGTAAACTGGTATCTCAGATACCCAGGGCCGGTAAATTAAATGCTACTGGTGGGCTTGCAGCGCTGATTGCGCCACCCACCAAGAGTAGCCTTTGAAACCTGTCTCAGGCCTCTGCCATTGCAGGGCCTGTGCGCGCAGTGTTACTGCCGCTGTGACGTGACACCTAAAGTGTGTGCCACGTCTGTGACCCCCATTTTGCTGCATGTCAGCCACCCCTAAGGTAGGCCCTAGCTAGCCCTATGGGCAGGATGCATTGTAGGTAGAAGGTAGGACATGTAACTTAAGTGTGTGACATGTCCTGGTAGTGACAAACAGCCATTTTGGTTTCTCACTGCTGTGAGGCTGCCCTCTCATAGGAATGCATTGGGGATTCCCTGATAAGTGTTTCAGTGGTAATTCCTGATATGAGAGGAGCAGTGTGGTCAAGTTTGGTATGTTTGGAATAGTGTTAATAAATTCTACGCAATGGTGTGCGCAGATTTATTATCCCTATTTTAGAAATGCCACTTTTAGAAGTTGGCATTTCTGTGTGCTATGTGTCTGCCTGCCTGATGTGTATTGGATGTCTGGCTTTGGAGTGACAGGGGCTGGTGAGGTGTGTGTGGCTCCAGGGAGGGCAGGGTGAGTCAGCGCTAGGCTGAATGGGAGAACTGCATTTGGAGTAGTGGGAGGAGTAGTCCCCTGACCCTGAATAGGTCTGTGCCTGCCTAGGTGAATGCTGGCTCCGCCCCCCTGTGGTGTGTCTGATGACAGAGCCCAACCTGACAAAGGGGAAGAGGAGCCCTGTAAACAGAGTGCTCCAAAAACCCCCAGAACCAGTTGAGGCTGGTTCCCCCAAGCCCTGTGCCAGGGAAGACAAAGAAGAAATGTGTATATATACTGGGGCTGTGACCCCATGAATTGTGCTTCCTTGTGCTACTGAGGGGACCTGCTGCTGCTGGGCCCCAGGAGGAGCCATCACGAGGGACTGCCTCCCTGCTGGAGGGCCCTGTGAGCTGGCCTGCCTGGGCCCAGCCTGGTGCCCCTGAGACTTTGGGCTTAGCGCCTCGAGAGCACACTTTTTTTACCCCAGGAGGAGTGCTGGTGGACTGCAGCACGAGGCTGCGACGTGTGGGGATTCCCCTGTACTTCCAGAGCAAAGCGGGAGCCCACCCCTCATTTATGCCACTTTCAGTAGGAGCCCACCCCGCATTTATGCTTATTGAGAGCGGGAGCCCACCCCGCATTGCCTCTGCTGATGGGAGTGGGAGCCCACCCCGCATGAGTCTTTAAGCTAGAGGTGGGAGCCTACCCCGCACTCTGGTGATAAGAGTGAGCCGCCGCCGAGACGAGCAGCGACCCGGAAGCCAGGAAGTGCCGCCTGGTTGTGGGCGGAGCCCCACACAAGCCGAGGAGGAAATCTGGCGTCTTGTCCCTGAGGGTGGGCGGGGCTCCGGTGCACTCCGAGGCCCGCACGCTGGCCAAAGGACAGAGCTCCTGGGTTGCTCCAACGCCGGGGAGAGGGGCCTGAGCCTCGCAGGCTCCACTTGGCTGATTCCTGCAGCCCCTCCCTCCGAGAGCAGAGTCAAGCGGAGAACGGAGACGGGGCCGGTCGAGGCACATTGTCGGTGCCTGCCCCGAAACCTCAGAGGAGTCAGGAGAAGCCCCGGTGAGTGGGAGCTGAACGGAGAGCAGTATAGGTGCCCTCCAGGGCACGGTGGGGGCCAGTGTTCGTGCTCTACATGTCGAGGAGTCCCAAGAGAAGCCCCGGTGAGTGGGGCTGTAGCTGGAGCATTTGTTGGTGCTTCCCGAGGCACAGTGGTGCCAGTGCCTGTTGGCCTCAGTGGCCCGCAGGAGAGCGGGCCGCTGCAACGTGGGTGCAATTTTGGTTCCCTGAGTGGGACCTGAGAGGCACAGTGGTGCCAGGTCTAATTTCTACAGCTGCACCGTGAGAGAAAGTGGGCAGCTGCAAAGGGGGGCATTTTTCATTTCTGATAAGGGAGGGGTTAGTTGCACCCCCCTGCCCCAGTGCGTTACCTTCATTACTGGTGCTGGCCTTGTGGGCCTGCACCCGGCTGCAAGTGGCAGCTCAGCGCCCTGACATTTTTGGACATAGGGCATTGGGCCCCAGAGAAAGGCCAGTTGGCCTGGGGTCATGGTGGGTACCACAGTGTTGGTAGGGCGCAAGGCCCTAATGTGATGCCTACCGCCGGCCACACGCTAGACTCCATCTTTTCCGCAAGCCCACACGTCTCCTTCAACCACACCTCCGAACCCCACTGGACTGACCACCACTGCATCAACTTCACCTACAGGAAGCCCACCACGCACCACCGCACCGAACAAATGCCTCGCCGCTGCTGGAGCAGAGTCACGGAAGACCAGCTAACCACAACCCTCGCCCTGAGCCCACCCGCCGAACCCTCCGACCCCGACACCGCCGCCCGCAACCTCAGACAGTGGATCGACGACTGCGCCAACACCCTCGCCCCGCTCAAGAATCCGCCCAACAGCCACACCAGCAAGAAAGCCACCTGGTTCACCGAAGACCTCCAGGCCTCCAAACGAACATGCCGAAAACTGGAGAAGATCCGGCTCCACGAACGGACAGCGGACAGCTACGCCGCCCACAAGAGTGCCACCCGCAGTCACCACCACCTCATCAGATCCGCCAAAAGGGCCTCACTCAAAGACCGCCTAGACAACAATGCACACAACAGCAAAGAGCTCTTCAACATCGTGAAGGAACTCTCCAACCCCAGCTCCAACACCAACGACATCCAGCCGTCGCGAGACCTGTCCGACTCACTGGCCACCTTCTTCCACCGCAAAATCACCGACATCCACGACAGCTTCAACACCACGACCGCCCCGGCAACCACCGAGACCACTGCCCCCACAACCACCAACCGCCTGCTCTCCTGGACCAACATCAACGACGAGGACACCAGCGAGATCATGAACACCATCCACTCCGGTTCACCGCTAGACCCGTGCCCTCACCACATCTTCAACAAAGCCAGTACAGCCATCGAGCCCCATCTCCGGAAAATAATCAACATCTCCTTCGAGACAGCAACCTTCCCGGAAAGCTGGAAGCACGCCGAGATCACCGCCTTACTCAAGAAACCCAAGGCAGACCCCAAGGACCTCAAGAACTTCCGACCCATCTCTCTGCTCCCGTTCCCCGCGAAGGTCACCGAGAAAATCGTCAACAAACAACTGACCCGCTACCTCGAGGAGAACAACATCCTGGACCCTTCCCAGTCCGGCTTCCGCAGCAACCACAGCACCGAAACCGCCCTCATCGCTGCCACCGATGACATCAGGACCCTGCTAGACAACGGAGAAACAGCAGCCCTCATCCTCCTGGACCTATCAGCCGCCTTCGACACGGTCTGCCACCACACACTACGAACACGCCTTCACGACGCCGGGATCCAAGAGAAGGCCCTGGACTGGACCACATCCTTCCTTTCCGGCAGAACACAAAGCGTCCGCCTCGCCCCCTTCCGATCCAAGGCCACCAAGATCATCTGCGGCGTACCCCAAGGCTCCTCCCTCAGCCCAACGCTGTTCAACATCTACATGGCACCCCTCGCCCACGTCACCCGACAGCACAACCTCAACATCATCTCCTACGCCGACGACACCCAGCTGATCCTCTCCCTCACCAAAGACCCTCACACCGCCAAAGCCCACCTCCACGAAGGAATGAAGGCCGTCGCCGAATGGATGAGGACCAGCCGCCTGAAGCTGAACTCGGACAAGACGGAGGTCCTCATCCTTGGTTCCAACCCTTCAGCCTGGGACGACTCCTGGTGGCCAACATCACTGGGAACAGCCCCGCCACCCACTGACCACGTACGCAACCTAGGGGTCATCCTCGACCCCACCCTCTCCATGACTAAGCAGGTCAACGCCGTTTCCTCATCCTGCTTCAACATCCTCCGAATGCTCCGCAGGATCTTCAAGTGGATCCCCACCGAAACAAGAAAAACAGTCACCCAGGCCCTCGTCACCAGCAGGCTGGACTACGGAAACGCCCTCTACGCAGGAACGACGGCTAAGCTCCTGAGACGGCTGCAACGCATCCAGAACGCCTCTGCACGTCTTATCCTCGACATCCCCCGACGCAGCCACATCACACCCCACCTGAGAGACCTGCACTGGCTCCCTGTCAACAAGAGGATAACCTTCAAGCTCCTCACCCACGCACACAAAGCACTCCACAACTCCGGACCAGCCTACCTCAGCAGACGACTCAGCTTCTACACCCCCACCCGCCAGCTCCGCTCGACCAGCCTCGCCCTCGCCACAGTCCCCCGCATCCGGAAAACGACCGCCGGCGGCAGATCCTTCTCCCACCTCGCCGCCAAGACCTGGAACACCCTCCCCACCAACCTCCGACAGACCCAAGACCTACTGGCCTTCAGAAGACTCCTCAAGACCTGGCTCTTCGATCAGTAGCAGCACCACCCCCCTCTTCCCCCAGCGCCTTGAGACCCTAGCGGGTATGTAGTGCGCTTTATAAGTGACATGATTGATTGATTGATTGAAGTGGTTGCATATATGCTTATGAGGTTGCATAAAGTGTTATGCTGATGATTTATGCCCCATGTGTTGATGCCCAATGTTATGCTATAGTGTTTATGCATAATGTGTTTATGCGGATGATTTATGCACCATGTGTTGATGCCTAATGTTATACTATAACGTTTATGCATAATGTATTTATGCTGATGATTTATGCATAATGTGTTTTATGCCTAATGTGATGCAGACATAATGCGTTTATGTTGCAAGTGATATTGCTAAGTACAGTATTTTACCAGTAGTCAGTGGTTGTGTTTTATATGTGCTTCTAGTGCTTTCTAAAGGTTCTGACAGTGGCCCGATTGGCCCTGTCATGTATATAATCCCCTGTAAATATTGCCTAATGCCAGTTGGCACAGTGTATATTGTGTGATTATGATTAAAATGTGTTTTGGATAATACAAAGGCTATTTCTTATATAACCTTGTGTGGAGTCTCTTTTGTAGTGTGCCTACTGTGTTGCTGCTGTGTGTGTGTGTGTTGCGCAAACGCTTTACACATTGCCTCTGGGATAAGCCGGACTGCTCCTGCCAAGCTACCAAGGGGGTGAGCGGGGGTTATCTTCGGTGTGTAACTCCGTTGCCCTAACTAGAGTGGTGGTTTCTGCCTCGCTTAGGCGCATGCCCTAGCCATCCAGAAATCCCATTTCTAACAGGAAGATTAAGTAATATTCATGCCGCAGCATTCTGGACTACCTGTAGTATGTGGATGACAGAGTCTGGTAGTTCAAGGTGCAGAGAGTTGGCAGAGTCCAACCGAGAAGTAATGAGGGCCTGAATTTTCCTGGTTGGAAAAGACAAGAACAGCAAATATTTCAGTGCTCGAAGAAGTCCGAAACACGTTTCAACCACTGACCTAATCTGTGGCTGGAAAGATAACTGATTATCAAACCTAACCCCATGGTTCTTAACAACCTTTGTTTGAGAAGCCGGAAGGTGTGCTCCTTCTGGCCAGCATGGCTGCCAATTGATAGGAGTCAGTGTGCCAAAGAAGAGTATGTCCGTCTTGTCGGTGTTACACATCAGCTGTTTCTGATGCATCCAGGCGAACACAGCAACCAGGTAAGGTCTAATTTAATCAGGGGCAATATCTTCACCTTCACCAAAGTAAAAGAGAATCTGAGTATCATCTGCATATGATGTAATCTTGGCACCAAATGATTCTACCAAGAAGGCAAGAGGGGTAAGGTAGATATTAAACAAAGTGGGACTGAGGGCGGAACCCTGAGGGGCCCCAACTGTTATCTTCTTATTGCCAGAAGCAAAAGGGGTTTCCAAACTTCCTGTTCTCTAATCGCTAGAAAAGAGACCATCCACCTAAGAGCCAAACCCTTTACTCCAATCATCAGGAGACGGCCCAGAACGGAAGAGTGAGGTACTGTATCAGAGGTTGCTGATAGATCTAACAAAATCAGCACCGCCTTGCCATCTGTTTCCAAAGTGCTTGCTCAGGTGCCTCAAGTAGGGCCCTTTTGGTATTCAAATTCTGCCTGAAGCCTGACTAACTAGGGTGCAGGAGGTCCTTTGTCACCAAGTAACAGGAAAGTTGCCTGTTCATGAATTTCTCTAGGATCTTGGACAGTGCCGGAAATAGGCCTATAGTTACTGGAATGTTGGGGTCGGCCGATGGCTTCTTCAACAGAGGAAGACTTTTTGGCCTGTCTCCAACCTGTAGGGACCACAGCCATAGCAAGAGAGTCATTGAGCAACTTGTTTACCAGTGGATTAATTGCCTCTGCACCCATAATTAACAAACTAGTGAAGTAGGGGTCCACTGGTGAGCCAGATTTAAGTCTCTGAATGGCTGCTAACGATTCTTCTAAGGAGACGGAGTTGAAGGAGAAGAGGGAGCATTCTGCCACCTTGGTCACGTCCTCAGAAAGAAGAAGGCTACTAGCTTCCAAAGAGGAAGTTACCAAACTCAATGGGTAACTGTGTCAACTGAGTTCAGCATGTCTTTCATTATGTGAAACTCGATCGGCGTCCTAGTGTCAGTTTCCTTCCTTTCTGACCTGGCCCAGCCTTTGAGAGCTACTGGTGGGGTCTGGGTGACCCTGCAGCTTTGCGGGGTAGGCCACTGCTGAGAGGTGCCTGTATACCTATGCATGACTCCTTCTCTTTTCCCTATCCCATGCTATACATTTCTGCCCTCTTGCTTACAAGGGGGCAGCCTCTGTCTCTGCTTGCCCGAAGGATGGTGTCGGCATAACTCTTGGACTGTTTTTATGTCCCTGCTGTGAGTGATAGTTCCTCTAGTTTTGCAAGCTGCAGGTGGAGGCTTTCTTGATGGCATGGTGCCTGGAACTGTCCAAACCTAGCTAATGCATCAGGAGCATTATAATCGGTGCCCTCTGTATGGCAAGCCCTGCACTCAACATTCATATACAAACACACCCTTATCAGTTCCCTCAAGAGGCTTAGCGCCCAGGGGCAGGGTGCTGATTAGGAATTGATTGACTGTACCACTGCCGTATTGTCAAACCAGATGAGGTTTCTCTTGTTGAATAGAATGTGGGGCGAGGAGTACCCAAGATGGGATTTTTACTGGTCCCAATCCTTTTATGCATACAATCTACACATATTTTGTCTTCCATTGCATCCAAACATGATCTTGGCCTAGACAGAAATATAGGGTAGTGCCATCAAAGAATTGCCATCATATGATGTTTGACGTCCTGTAATTCTGTGCTGGATATCAACAGCAAGTTGTAACGAAATCGAGTGGGTCCATTTAGACCCTGGTGGGCAGCTTGCCAGGTCAGCAGATTCTATGTCCTCCACTCCTCTGACAGTGGGTTTTAGGCCAAATTTAGAGATCCCAGCCAGGCATGTAGGTATCTCTGCCCTTAGCAGTCCCGGTGCCGCAAGTTTACTGAAGGGACTGAATTTGCAGAGTGGCGCCATGTTTGTTACACCTGCTTGTCAAAAGTTTTTAATTCTCAAGAAACTAACTCTCAAAGTTGGAGTTTGTTTATTTTCTGTGCAAAACAAATCGTTTATATTTGCCTACCATGGACCATGGGCCTAGGCAGGTACATCTTATGACGGTCGTCATGGTACATACAGGGTTGGGGGTTACTGCCGCTGTAACCTGATGACCCTGGGGCAGACAAGCCACCAGTTCAGAGGTTTTCGATGGCGGAGTCTGCTGAGGCTCTGGCCTCATAACTAACCCTGGGCGTGAACTCCGCTCCGCTCGCGCAGTTTGCAGAGTTTTCCGCACTCCACGTTACGCGGAGATCACGGAGTTCCCAAAAACTCTGCTTCGCGTTGCGGAGTGGAGTTTTTTTCCTCGGTCGCGTTCGTCAACGTCATGTTGGCGAGCGAGGTAAATCCACCTCCCGGCGATATTATTCCTCGTTCGCGATCGTCAACATCAAGTTGGCGAGCGCAAGTGTGGAAAATCAACCTCCCGGCGAGATTTCTCAACGCGGGGGTCAGATTTCTCATTGGGAGTGGTCGCGTATGCTCGCGACAGCTCGCGTTGAGAAACTGTCCATTCGCATAGAGAAAGCTGCAGCTCGAGTAAAAATCTACTCGAGCGGCAGAAAGGAAAGCAGCGCTGTGCCGTTCGCGATGAATGCACAGTACGGACAAGCATCCGGCACCGCAAATCACCGCGAACAGCATTTTTCTATTGCACTCCGCCTCTTGCGGAGCTCCGCGTAGAGCGGCAGAGTTTTTTTTCCACTTCTCCGCGAACTCCGCCCAGGGTTACTCATAACTTTGTGGTTCCCCAACTCTAAATGAGGCAGAGGAACATCAATTTTGATGCGATGAGAAGATGCTGCTTTACGGTGGTTCTCCTGCTCCATCAAACTCTAAATACCCACCGAGGTTTCACTTTCCATTTAGAGTAGGCAGCATCACGAGACAAGTAGTGGATCACAACAGCCACTTGAGTTGGTTGACAAGGGACTCGAGGCAAGGAACCAAATAATGGGAGAGGTTATTTACCTTTTAAATAGGCTTAAATGTGTGGGCTGAAATGTGCAAGACGATTCGGCAATTAACGAATTGGATTTCTTCCCAGGCACTGTTGACCCGCTATTACTCCACCTTGAAGCGGTGTATCTGTCTATATGTTTACATTTTGATTACACTGAATGGTAGCCTAGTGGCCCTTGAAATAAACGCAATTGCAGATTAAATGTATTCTCCTGGTGCCAAGTGACAGCTCATAAAAGGCACATATTGCTTTACACTGGTGCACTGGTGCATTTACAGTAGAAATCATGGAAGCTACATGGAATTTAGGTGATATGAGGAGCTATGGTTTGAGATGCTTTTCAGCGCTTTGCAGTAACTAAAATGCCTCAAGTGGCGCTTTACTAAATCTGAAGATAAATAAATATATAAGTAAATAAAAAACAACTGTATAGGAAGAATAATAAAATAAATGTACACAAAAACATTGTGCACCATTAAGGATAAGGATAGTCTAAAATATGCACTGGTTGAATAATATCAGTTATGCATTGCTGGTGAATTTCAGAGCTTTTTGGGGTTTTAAATTGTAGTAGTTATTTTAGTACATTTTAAAGGGTTTTTTAACATAAGTTAAAATCTACTACCGTCCTCACGTATAACTCCACTTTAGGCTTTTGTGTTTTTTCAGTGAATATACCCAGGTTTTTTAAATGTAAGTTAAATCTTACAACCTTCCTCATGCATAACTGCATTTTACCCTTAATTTGTTTCAGTGAATTTCCTAGGTTTTTTTAACGTAAAGTAATATCTTATTATGATCCATCTGCAGCCAACCTACCGCGTACATGGCATTTGGGGTGATGGCTGCAGCTTCAAGCCAGGCACACGGCTACCCCCATGGGTGGCTAACACATCACCACACACAGCTTTCAGCTGGCGCGGGCTCCCCTGGACTCCTGTGTAAACATTTTTTTTTTTACCCTTCTCTGGAGATCCCCATAACAATGTGCAGGGGTTCAGGGTACCACTGCCCTGCACCTTTATATCTTTTTTTTAAGATATGCAGGTCATAGAACCTAGTCCCCTAGTCTTGTAATGGTGGCAGCAACATTAATGTTCAGGTTGCAGCCAGCCAATTGGAGAACGTGAAAAACAGCTGACAGAAAAAAAGTCCCTTTGGTCAGTTGGAAAGGCTTTATTTTTGTAATTTGTGGTCATGCCCGGCCAGCTCTCAATATATCTATAAATTCAGAATCAGAAATACTGTGTCACTCGATTTTCAGGAGTTCAGAGGGCATTCATGCGCATGCGTATGCGTGTGCCTGACGTTTGACCCGAGGAGCGAGGAGCGAGGGGAGCTGAGGACGGAGAACGGCTGGGAGCGGTATACGGTCAAAATGCTGAGCCGCGCCCCCCCCCCGCCAGCGGCAGCTACCGGACCTTTTCGGTGTCTGGCGCAGCGGGAGCAATTTCGTTCGCCGGATTTTGACTGGGGTTGCTGTTTCCTGTCTTCAGACGGACGGGCTGGCTGGCTGCCTGCCTGTGTCTTGTGCCTCGTCTACATGTGGCCGTTGCTGTTGCCCCAGTCCCGGTCCTGGTTCTTTGCTCCCTCTCCTGCTTCTCTTACTCCTGGGAGGCGGCGGAGGTGGAGGCGGTGGACCTGGTGGCGGACGTCGGGCGGCGGCCTCAAGAGGTGGTTGGTGCCCAGGAGTTCCGGTTGGCTGGGTGCCGTGAGGTCCGTGGAAAATCCGCTGGAGTTGGAGCTGCGGACATTGTATAGTGCGAGAGCCGCCCAGGAGCAGCTCATCAGAAGCAGAGTGAGTGTTCCTGAGTTTTTGCCTCCCGCTGCAGCTACATTTTGTAAGAGCAAGAGCATGAGCATGAGTTCCCTTGGGTAGCTGAGACTGTGGAAGCTGTAGCAGCAGCGTGCGTGTGAGTGTTTGGACCCGGCCCGCCGTATTGGGACCTACAGCTGTTTCCTGAGTTTCCTGAGTTTCCCTAGGTGGCTTGTTGGCTTGTGGCTTGTGTGGAAGGAGTCACCCCAGGTCCAGCCTGCCGAGTGGGTTTACAGTAGTTTACACGTGTGGCTTGTGGCTTGTGCAGCAGGATTCACCCCAGGTCGCCCCAGGTGGGAGGCGCAAATCAGCCACCAAAAATCCGCGAGCCGCGGAGGCAACAAACTGATGAATTAACGCACCTTGCTTGCTTGTTAAACTGGAGGAATTTGAATAACAGCTGTTCTTGCCAGAGCCAAAGTAGGGAAGAAATCAATTGTGTGCCCTCTGTGCCGCCAGTCAGGTGGACTGTGTGTAAAAAAAGTCCTGGCAGGTTGACAGGTTGGCAAGTTTGAATCAGTGAAATTATTTTGGCCGAGCGTAGTTTTTCATCTGGGGTTTGAGTGAGCAATCCAGGATTATGAGATCAGGAAAAACTCGACAAACACCACAGAGAAAACCAAAAAAGAGAGTGTCAAAAACAGATTTGAATACAGTCTCAAACATTAAGAGAAGGAAAGAAAATTCCTTATTACAAAAGGAAAAGCTGGTTTCGGTGTTAACACCAAGAAGTGCATTTTTTAATTTTGGAGGAAAAAACGAGAACCAGAAATTCCATTTTCTAAAGGACCCAATGGCCGCAATCTATGCCACAGCTGGGACACAAGGATTGCCGAGTCCAATTACACCAAAAAAACAGGACAAAAGAAGCCTCCTGTCGCCGGGACGTTTAAGTACCAACACCAAATTAACACAATCTAGTTCTGTAAGAGAAAGCTCCCCACTTACATGGATGACAAGCCATGAATCAAATAAAAGTGAGTTTAACATAAACAAGGCAAATCAAGAAGCAAATTGTGAGGCGGCCAGAGTTGAAGTTTCCTCAAACAAAGGGCGGATAACTACCACAGCGCAGGTGCATCTGCCTAAGGACTTGCCTAAGGATATGTTTGATCTAAATAAAGAAGGGAAACATGGAGAATACCTAAATGAAAAAGTAGACCCCGGTGCAGTTAGAGCCAAAGAAAATAATAAAGTACAAACTGAGGATTGGATTAGTTCTTTCTCCGTATCAGACGATGCTGACCTCATTCAAGCACTGGACTTGAACACACAACCAAATGAGGATGCACATATTCAAGATCTAGGAAAGAGGCCAGCCTTAGGCACACCTCCGGACCAGCATATTGGGGAGAAAGGAGGGGCAGCCTCCACCCCAATAAAATATCCAGTGTGTACGGACCAGCAGGAGGGGGAAAATATTACACTAAATTCCAGTCCCACGTGTAGTCAATCATCTAGGTCACCCCCAATTACAATCTCCTCAGTGAGTGGAATTGATCTAATTTCAGAGCCTTCGTTGAAATCCTCCCACTTAATAAAATGGAGTGATACTCTATTAAGATCTTTACAGCGAGCTATAGACGTACTAAATTTCCAATCAGATAAACTTGATGTTCAGATTGATTTAATGAACTTGATCGCGACATATATCGCAGGGATTAACAGCAAACTGGACACATTATCAGTATTGATCACTAAGGACAACCATATTAAGGCTGCCAGCAGTGGACATCAATCAAACTCAATCTGTGGATTTAGCCAGATAGTAGATAAATTGGCATCTCTGCCAGAAATATTAACAGAGATTTTACATGTCGTCAAGCCAATAGAAAATAAGGTTGACAAGGAACACCCTGCCATGACCAAAAGAAAAGAGGAGATGAACGATAAAGCGGGCGCTGAAGACTTAATACATTACTCTCAACATGATGACAGCGTAACAAAAAACAAAATCAAGGAATCAACTCGATCAGGGGAAGCACAAACTGTCCATGAAATAACTTCTACACTTAGTCTATCAAATGGTGGATTAACAAAAAGACAACGAAAAAGAGCTCGTAAGGCCAGGCTTAATGTGAATAAGCAAAGTGGTCTAGAAAAAAAGCAAGTTTATCCAATATTTTCCCAATTGTACAGCCATAAAATTAACCAGCATTGCAACAAAAGCCCTTCTGGGGTTTCATGTGGATCTACGGTTCATTTGCAAGATCCAGTTGTAAATTTTGATAATTCCTTGCAACGTGATACATCATTAGGTATACAAGAAAGCAATGTACACTTAAAGGAAGGTGTCAAGCAAACAAAATGTGACAAAGAGTGTATAACAACAGTAAAAAAACAGGACATTCCAGTTCTATTTAAAATTCCTATTAGAGACAATACTTTGGAACATAAACAAGGAATAATCAAAGATTCGCCAAAAGAAGGATACGGACAAAAAATTGCCAACGAGGGTATTATTACCCTGAAAACACGGCTTGGTGACAAAAAAGTAACCAACAGACAAGATGGTGGAAATGGAATCTCACCAAATTTACAAATGATATCTTTAAATGGGGAAGGAAATTCAATCGAACACAGGATGGTAAACTTCAAAGATAGAGTACAGGAAGATCCAAATAGATCTAAATTAGACCGGCGGTCTTTAATAATGTCAGAAAAATCCCAGGGTATTTTAAGTGAAAGTATAGGAAATAAAAATTGGAATAAACTAAAAATTTCTTTGGACAAACAGGGACGAGTCTGCGAGTTTCCAAAAGATACATCTAATTCACATGATCTCATAATCACGGAAGTATGTCAAAAAACAGATAAACTTATAAGTACAACAACAAGCAACGGACAAGTAAAGGTACTACATCAAGAAAGGAAAATTCTTGACAATATAGTGCAAAGTGGAAACAAAGTCTATAATACGCAGCTGGAACAGACGAGTTCCCCCCAAATAGGGATTCAAAGTGGTGAACATGAAAAGCCATCGAAAAAACTGATCTCTGAGCCTGGATATCAAACAAAGGGCAGATCGGATTCTTTAAACAGGGGAAACCTAATGAGATTGTTTAAGGAGATACCAAGGCTGCAACAGCAGATCTCTTGACAGTTGAGTTCTTGCAAATAGATAATATATCAGAAAAAGAGGTTACTCTTACAACTTGGTTCTCAAAGGAACTAACAGCTCTGATTTTCTCAGAAAGAGCAAATTTTGATGCTTGGGGAATTTCTCTATCTTATCCAAAAAAACAAAATATCCGTACCCATTATTAATGGATATAATGAGCCCGATTACATCTGGAAAGGAGATTCATCCAACTACATGTTTAAGGGGGGCCAGAAGTACTACTCCTGAAAACACATATCTGGCAAATAAGACACTGGAGAAAACAAATCAAAACCGAGCTCGAATAACTGAAGGGCCAGAAGAATTTCACGATTGGTTATGGGTGCCACATTTCTTGAGTCATAAACGATCCTGATGAATCCAACGATTCTAACAGGTTAAAGCCACCAATGATATACCCAGGCACACCTAAGGATGACAAAATAAGAATCTGCTCATGGAATATCCATGGGTTCAAGGAAATGGGGCAAGACCCTGAGACGCAAGCCTTTCTACAAAGCTTTGATATTATATTGTTACAGGAAACCTGGAATCTGACTTCTAAATCCATTAGTGGATATGTGGAATTTCATGTTTTGGCAGAACAATTTTATAAATATGGGCATCCTAGGGGTGGGTTGTCTACCTATTTAACAGAAAAATTAGCCTGTAATATGGAAGAACTTGACACCTGTGAAAATTGGATACAGGTTGTGAAATTGGAAAGTAACAACTTAGTAAATAAAATGCCTTGGCAGCTCCTGATCTTAAACATATATATCCACCCCAGCAAAAAATTGAAAAAGGAAAAACTGGTATGCCTGATTAACCTAATCAAGGTTTTGCAGAAAAGCTATCAAAATAGTGAGATGATAATCACCGGTGATTTTTATTCCAACCTAATAGGGAGCAAGATAAATAAGAGAATGTGTCAAACGGAGCAAGCGGCTAATGAACTGAAAAACGATCTGGACACTTTAGGATTACACATTCTAAACGGCAAAATAAAGGGAGATCAACCAGCAAGGATTACCTTTCTAAGTGGGAGGAAACAATCAACCATTGACTACACCATGGTCAGTAATGAACTATACATTACAGTTGACTCGTTTTATATAGAATCCCGCCTGGAAAGTGAACATTTGCCGCAAGTTTTGACCATCAACGCAAAATTGTCTCAGAAAGAGAAAATAACTGTATTGACAGAAATCCCGGTAATATACAATCTGAAGAAACTAAAATGGCGCGGTACAAATGTCTCAAAAATAATGGCTGCTGTACATAAATACATAATCGATGGCGGGTCACAGTGTACCAAGTCACCAGAAGATATTTGGGAACATTTGGGAAAGTTTCTTCTAAACAAATTTCCAGTTCTCCCGGGACGTCATGGTACACAAAGTACAACTTATGAACCATGGTTCAATATACAGCTGCGTAACCTAAAAAGGGAAATCACTAGGGAATCGAGAAAAGCAGTTTTGGCCGTAAGATCCGGAAATCCAGTAACAAACAACAATATTAGAGACATGAGGAAGAACTATAGGGAGAGGTGTAGAGTGGCAAAAAGGAACGTATGGAAAAACTCTGGGAAAAATTACTCTGGGCCAGCAAATTGTCTAATAGTTGTGAATTTTGGGGCATAATAAATAAGTTAACAAAGGGAACAGGAATGTCTCAAAAAGCAGGAATAAGTGAGAAGATATGGGAACAACACATCCAAAATGTATACAATATTACGAACCTCGAAATGATAACGAATTTGGAACCTGATCTGGATATTCTGGAGGAGGACAAGCATACAAAATTTGACATCAGCCCCATTTCCTGGAAAATAGTGCAACCTGAAAAAATTATAGTCAATCACGATAAAGTTCAAATCAAAGACAAGTTACAGGAACCAAATCATAATGCCTCAACCATCTTAATGAATATAAACCAATTAAAAGATATAATAAAAAAATTGAAAACGGAGGGAGTCGCAGGGCATAATGGGCTTCCGAACGCAATTTTTAAATATGATGTGGAATTTTGGGCAAATTTTCTTACTCCACTCTTCAATTACCTGTATTATCAAAACAAGATCATTAAATCATGGAGAGGGAGCATATTTCATCCAATATATAAAAATGGTAATCGCAGGGAGCCTGGAAATTACAGGCTTATAGCCCTGACGGATGTTGATGCAAAACTATATGCTTCCTGTTTATTATTACACTTACAGGGATGGATGGAAGAGAAAGGTATAATTCCCAAATATCAAACCGGTTTTAGACAAGGAATGGGTACTAGCACAAACCTGGCAGTAATTGCACTCCTTACGGAAAAAGCAATTTTAAAGAAATCAGGTCTATTTGTATGTTATATCGATTTAAAATCGGCTTTTGATAGAGTCCCACGTGAACGACTATGGACAAAATTGAAAGGTTGGGGTGTACCACAACAACTAATTAACTCCATAGTAGCCCTCCATAGTGAAACCTGGGCCCGGGTAAAGCTGGGGGATCGTAGTGTACAAGGGTCCCGTTCTACCATATAACAGAAACCCCAAAGTACCATCCTGCTCTGCTCAGGCAGCATGACACTCCCAAATAGGCCCCACCAGTCAGGCCCTGATAGATGTCTTAAATTGCCCACTTTCCTTCCGCCTCTTAGCACCTGCCACGTGAAGCCCACCTTCTTAGGTGCATACACCCATGTAGGCCCAAGCCCACCCTCTTAGATACCCACATGTAGGCCCAAATATGCCACTTTAGATACATACACATAGGCCCAAAGCCCAGTGCCTCTTGCTATTTTATTCTTTAATAAAACAGATCTCGTAGGCTTCACTGATCTGACAGCAGGGATCTGTGCCATCCACCGCGACACTAGCCCCCCGTGGAAACTTCCACAGTTACTGCGTACGTGACATTCTGCTGGTACATCTGGCTGTTTCACAAGCAATGTTTGCAATATTTTTACTTATGAAACTTTCAGCGCTTGCTTAACTGAAACTGGAAAGACGGCAACGTGACAGAGAAATAATATATAAAATATTAATTTCTGAGCATTTTACGGTAAAAGTTATCCTTTGTTTATGTGTGTTTATTGTTTGCGGTCAAGAGCACCAACCACCTGCTAAAAACCCCTGGTTTCACCATGGTGCCATTTCTCAAATTTTCTGTAAAACTTTCCACTGTTACTGTAAGCGTGCGGTCAAGGGCCCACGTCATGAACCCACGTCAGACGTGGGTAGGAGTTCTGCATTCAGCCATATAAAAGGGCTACACCTAGGCCAACGCCCCGAACTCTTCAAACCACTGCCTAGTTGCATGGTGAGGGTTCCCGATCGATCGTTATCCTGACTGGGCCTAGAACTTCTACTCCCAAGGTGGTAATGCTCTTTTCTAATTACTAGCCTATTGGCTTTGTCAGCCTCTCTAATTTAGCTCATCCAAACCCAAGCCATTGCATTTGTTTTAGTTTAAATTGTGTAGTCTTGGATGGTTTTGTTTTCTCATGTAAAATTTGCCTTCTAGGTGCTTGCCTATTCATCCTTTCTGAATTCAGGGTTGCCCTTTAGGCAGCTGTGCTTTGAATAATATCTGCATATTTTTGCTCCATTTTGAACAACTGATTTACCAACATTGTCGATGCTTTCATCCTGCTCATGTGTTGATGGGCAGCTTTAAATGAACAATTTTTCTGTGTTATTGAATTGCTTAATAAAGTGCCACTGTATTTCACACCGTTGTTCCTTCCTTTCAAGTGAACGAGCAGAGTGCGGGTCAGGCTCTCAGGAGCCGGTAAGCGGAAGGGTGTGGCCATCCATTTACCCTCAATCAGCTGGCGACCACGAAGAAGGTCTCGGTTGGCAGGTCATCTAGGGTGCGGACATAGGACACCTGGGTTACACCTGTGGCTGCCCCCAGACCCCCTCTCCTCACGCACATCTGGGTAAGTCAGGGATAGTTTTCTTTTTTGTCCTTGAATTTACCTCAGGGTGTGGCGTGTGTCGAGGGGTAGGCCTGGCTGCTTCAGCCCTACGGGGTCTCCCTTGTGTCTGCTCCTTTGTCCCTCTGTGGTCTGCTGTCTTGCCACGACGTCCTCTGTGGCTGGTCACATCTTGCCGAGGTTCTTCGGTATTTTTCCTTCTGCTCTCATCGACTCCGTCTTGGCTTCCTCTTGCTTGGCTTCTCTTGGCATTTCTCAGTATTAGTTTGTGGTGCTCTTGCCTTTCACATATATTATGACTAGGTTCTGTCCGCGTTTTTGAAGTTGGCGTTCTTTCTTCGAAAATATGATGATGCATACATGGCTTTGACGTTTGAGGTTTGAGTCCTGCACACATGACGTTTGAGGTTTGAGTCCTAGACACATGGATATCTAAACTCCTATAGAGGTTGGAAGTCCTTGGCATGGCTTAACTGTGCCTAAACCCCCTCACAGGTCTGAGTCCTTGGTCCAGCTGGTGGCTGGCTGAATTCTGCACAGGTTGGGAATCCTTGAAACTCTCCATGCTGTCTAAATTCTGAGTCAGGGCTTTTGCGTCCTTGGCACTGTGCACAGGTGGCACCGTGTCTCAATTATTATTGCTGACTCCAGGGTGGGGTCCTCCTGCATTGTGCTATTTAAGGTGTGGTCTTTGTCTTGTTAATACTTTTCAGTCCTGCGCGTCTTCTCTGCGTCATACTGACGGTGGTTACATTTTACAGTGGTTTTGAGATCATTATATTTCGGGTTGACGGTTGTTCTCTACACCAGTTGCTCATTTACTGTGTTTCCTATTTCTTGCTTTACTGTGTTTCCTCCTTGGTCCGTGGCTCACCCACGCACCCCCTTTTCGTCTCTGCTCTTCACCTCCTCCCCTGCATCTCCCATGTGTATTTCTTGGTCGGATGCCCTTTTAAATGCGCCCTTACTTTTTCAGGACTCTTTCCGGTCTTTTTTCACACTCTTTTTTCTCCCTTTCTGCTGTGTCCCTCTCTGATTCCATTCTGCATGGCTTGGGTGTTTTCTTCTTATTATCTCTCAACTTAATTTCTCTCTCTGACAGGCGCATCTCTCGCTTTTTAACTGCGCCACTCCTAAATGAGGAACTAGCTCTCTCGGAACATCTAGGCCCTTCAGAGATTCCCCCACCTTCTTCTGCTCAGTGCGCTCGCAGAACGAGGAAGTGCACCTCTCCCCTTCGCAGCTCCCCCTCGCCCCTCCCTTCTCTGTCCTCACAGACTGCTCTTGACAAAATATATCATTGTGATCACTATTACTTTTGAAAATGCATTTCGTTTATTTAATACTTGTTTATTTGTTGTCTATTGTTTCTGTTTTTTGTGCTTCAGTTCCTTAAGCATTTGTCTGCCCTGCAGCCCCACCATGGTTGCCTCCCAGCCCCGCCCCATCTGATGCTGCCCTGCCAACTCTACAGTCACTAGCCGAGTGACAGGGCTGCCAGTTATTGCTGTTGTCTGAGTTGCCCCCCACTCTTTCCTCCCCATTAGCGGCAACTCCGCCAGGTAGCTGTTGTCTGGGTTGCCATTAGTCGCAATCCCGCTAGGTATTTCTTCACTTACCCTCCATCACACACACATTGCGCCTCCCTTTTTTTCTGTCTCTCACACCTTTGGCCTACCACTTGTCCAGGCCAATTGGTAGCCAAAGGGAGGGTGGAGCTGTATCTCCATTCCTCCTGTCAGCTCCCTTACCCCCTCTATCCGGTATGTCCCTCGCTCCCCCGCACATCCTTAATCTTCTCATTCATTCAGCGCATGAAACACCCACCGCAGTCTACCGCCCTGCCCTTATTCGTTATTGTCCTCTCACTCGCCATCAAAGCGACATCCTTGCTGCCGCTTGGGATATCTTAGGGGTCACCTTTACGCCTACTACTGAAATCCGCCTGTCCCTTTTATCCCTCACAGACTTACCTCCCTCTGCCCGTACTCCTTCTCAGTCTCCGCCACGTTCAGACACCACTCGCCCTGAGCTGCTTTGGCCTGACCACTCCTCTAACTGTTCCTCTCGTTCCGCACCATCCTTGAGCTCCTCTGTGTATTTTGCTGATTCTCCCATTGTCATTCCCATACACGGTGAGTCTACTACAGACTGTTCCATGACATCCTCTGAAGAGGCAACGCTCCCTCATCTTGCCACCCCGGCCTCTCCCACAGTATCAGCATCAGCCTCTAGCAGTGCTCTCCACCAACCACCGTCTCCTGGTGACGTATCCCCATTTCTTGCGGCACTCCTGCAGACTATTCAGTGGACCTGCTGGACCCTGCACCAGACATCCTCATTGTGCCTCCCCCTGCCTGCCCACCTTCGCACTTCCACTCACTGTAGGGAATGTGTGATCCTTCCCCTGATAGCACAGTATCTCACATTTTTGTATATCTAGTCAATAATCACGTTGTAGGTCTTTCCACTGGTCACCCATCGTCCTTTGTCCACGTTACACCTTAGGCAAGTACTGTCCTTCTCACCATATTTCAAGTTTTAGGCATTGATTATACCCATGCACACCAGATAACGCTCTCACTAGCACCGCCCTTTCCGCACCCCATTGCCACTAAAGTCAAAGAACCAAAACCTTGCAAGCACTGACATTTCAGGGAACACTCTTGTCCTTCATTTATTACTGGTCCTCATGAACAGGATTTTAGGTACCTCTGTTCACAAAACACCGATTGCATTTACATACGCATCCGCTTGATATCCCCAGGCTTGGAGATACCCACCACATTAACCACATCCTACCCACGCAACCCGCTACAAAGCAAGATCATTGCTGCTCTCTCTCATAACCAGCTCCAATTCCCCGACTTCTCCCCTACTGGAATATACAGCGGACCACAGGAACTGGACTTAAGGCAAACATTATACCACATTATTAGTAGCGCCATAGGAGAGGAAATAGTAAAAGACGTCCTTCCCACTACTCCGGACACTCAACCCTCGCCTGACACCTAATTGCATCTCTTTCTAAACTAGCGACATTCACCCTCAAAGCGCTGTGTTTTAAAAGAATTCTTCATGAATGGCATATTGAGCTCTACAGTGTATAAAACGTCCACTCACTTTCACATATTTTTTATTATACGTCCCCCTGGATCACTACTCACTGCCATACTATCTAGCACGTGGCCAAGGCACCAACTCCAGAGTTATATTGCTGAAGCTTGCTTTGACGGCCAGCTTCGCTTCCCTCTTTATACTCTAGCACAAGAGCGAGACTTACAGGACGGTGTGTATGATATTGTCATTCAGGCAGTAGCGCAAGAACTAATCAGAGACATTGTCCCTAGCACCTGAAACACGCAATTACACATAACACGCACCCCTTAATATCAACACCTTCTCTAATTCAGGCCTTGCCTATAGCGCCCTGCGTTAGACACACCAACATGGCCACTCCACTGCAACATGTTTTAAAAACATTCGGGGGGCAAGAACAACATATACTAAAGCATTGCAGAGAATTGCATAAGGGTACCTCCAAGATGAGCCATCCCTGGCCGTCAGAAGGAAGTTTTGATCCAATCATACTAGAGCATGCCACCACCTTCCTAGACACCAAGTACTCTGGCACTAAGTTACAGAAAAGAAAGGCTACTTTAGATCTCTGGCGCATTTTCAAAGACAAGGCTCAAACACACTCTGACTTGACACACCCAGCCATACCCAATGCTCCCTTGCCTCCTCCGCCATATCACTTCAGTGGTATGTATACCGAACGCACTCACAAGGAACAACCAGACTTACCAGTTACCACTAATGATTGTCCGGCTGCTGGTTCCCAACCGCTACCAAATGATGCATCTCCCGCACCACACCTCGGTCCAGACACAGACATCACACAAACGGATGAATTCCAGACTTCCCACACATCACCCAGTCACCCGTATCACCGCATGGACAGATCACCGACTCCACCCATGCCCCCCGGTGATGTATACCCGCGCCTGACTGAACGTCAGAACATACACATGGCCGTCACCCACGGTACAATAATGGAGACAGCAGTATCAGGTCTCCCAGGCCTTATAGACGCACAACTGTCACTGAAATTTACACCAACTGTCAATACTGCACAACCACGACCAGGTGAAGAGGATGAGGAAGACTCTGACTCTGCCTCTCAAGCATCATCTCGTCACTCACGTACACCCAGCAATGCCTTCCGTGACACCAGCATTAAACAAGCCGCTGTCACCAACCCCTTCCTTGACACCAGCACGCAACTGTTCCCAAGTTCGTGCCTCCCACCCCAAACTAGCCTGCCTTTCACTCCCACTGCACCCTTGGGTGAGGGACAAAGATCTGACCTCATGACAGCTCAGCAGCAACTCAATGAGTTCAACAACCCACCATTGCTGTGCATGACTGGGGGACAGCGTGCCCCCCTCACAGATCTTCACTCCCCATACCAGAATTGGAGACCAAGTGCAGACTTGAGCAAAAGCATTAGCTTGGAAAGTATCTCGCCAGAGCACCTCGAAAGAGAACTGTCACACATGCATCAACCACCTAGCCACACAGGACAGATAGACACAATGAGACGTATGTCATTTAAATTAGAAAACATGCAGAAAACATTTGCAGACCTGATCGCTAAGGTCAACTCTCCAGCACCACCACGACCACCAACACTGCACCAGCTCATGCAGGACCACCCACAGACAAGTATCAGTGGGAATGGGGAAGGGATTACACAATCTCTCCATAATGAGCACCCCCACCACTATGACGCTGCCGCCTCTGGAATAACACAAACAGTCACCAACACACACCAAGCCTACCAATCACCAACAGCATTAAGGCCTGAAAGGACACCACTACTGGTACGAGAAGGTCACGATCCCTTAGTTGGCGAGCTCCCCTTATTTACTGAGCACCTGCAGACAGAAGGCCCAGTTGTAAGAAGGAAGGTCAGGCCCACCGAAGCACAGAAACTTAAAGTCTTGGGGACACATGGGCGCCCAGACGACATACTATATGACGTCTCGGGCTCTGCTTCCTTGTGTACCGTTAGGATGAAAAATAGACACAACATGTATCTCAGCAGACCATGCGTACCACAAACTAGCAATGATCTCACTCCCAATGAGATAGTGACATTAGCGGAAGGCTCAGACTATGCAGTTAACCCCTTCTCAGACGACTTGGCAGGCTGGTCAGAACCCTTAGCACTGCAAATACTCCCGTGGCCAAGAGAAGGCTCTTTTGAGCATCAGTATATGGCAACAGCAGTTGAATGTATTCTAAAAGGATTAGGAGATGAGGATTGGGACTATGACTACATGCAAGAGAGTTTAAAGGTCTGGCAAAAATATGCCCGCCAGCATGACTCTACAGGACCTACAGTGCGACGAACAGGAGTGATGCGCCAGATGCCACTGCTGTACAAAAATGTCACTGATCCCCCCATCTATATCCCTTGGTCTACACTAGACAAAGAAAATCTCAAAAAACATCTCCCACCCCTTACGGAGGGTGCTGGAAAGTGGATTGCAGCTTTTGAAAACTACACCACAGGTAACAACATAGCTATAGGAGATGTGAAAAGCCTGCTGATCTCCCTTATCGGAGAAGACGCAGAAGATCTCTTCACACGTGTCCATGCCAATCTTACAAAAACAAACACCAAACATGATGGTGTTTCCTTTAATGAGATCAGAACACTAGCATGGTCCGAGTTGCGCAGAAAATTCCCTGATGTTCCCGATATTGGGGCTCTGTTGTCACAGACCATGCAACCCAATGAAGACCCTGCCAACTATCTCTCCAGAATGAAAGAGAAATGGCATCAGGAGTTAGGGCAACGATGGGATGCAGCAGGAGGGTACGGAAGGCTATTTTATCACACAATAAAAAAGGGTCTGCCCACTGAAGTACAGGACAAATTAGATGGCATAGTAGCAATGGAATGTAAGCCATGGCCTGAGATACAAGACCACATTATACATTACTGCAAGAAGAGGCAGGAACAGGAAAAGAATAGACAGTTGGCCATAGAGAATGCCGCTGCCAAATTGGTACAGCAGAAACTTAATAAGAAAAAAGACAATACAGACACAGTCATGTTTGCAGCACCGGTCTCTCAGATGACGGCAGTAACATCCTTCCCCCAGGCTGCCATGAATGCTCTTGCAGGCAACGCCCAACCTGCCCCACAACAGATTCAAGCACAACCTGCCGTACAATACATACAAGCCCAACCCCCGCCTATCATATAGTATGCTCAGCCACAACCACCGCCAGTGGTACAATACATGCCAGCACCACCTGCTTACAGTACCGACATACAGCCCTACTACAATAACAGACAGAGCATGAACAGGAACACAGGTATACTGGGAAGAGGGCGAGGGATGGGACAGCCAAGGTTTCCACAGCAGCCAGGATCACCCATCATCTGCTATTATTGTCAGAAAGTAGGCCACATGCAAAGAGAGTGCCACACTAAAATGCGAGATGGGGGACAGCAGTACATGGGTTCCGGTTACCAAGCACCAGCACCATTCCAACAACAGCAGCGCACGCAACAACACCTTCAACAACCCCAAATACTATACTCTTATGCCCAACCAGCACAGCAGCAACAAGTGATGCTCCAAGCCCCCATAATGAATCAAGTTTAGCCATCTGTCCAACAGGTGCAGGTTCCAATGCAACAGCCACAGCCACAGCAAGTACCTGCTTATCAAGTGGTCCCCCAAACCCAAAACAATGTACCCCTAGGAGGAACGATTGTTGCCTCCAACAACCCCTTTACACAGGGCACCATCCAGCAATATCAGACTGGAGGATACACTGGCTAGGACAGCCCACAGACAACTCTTGTGTGCCCAATTTTGTCGTGCACTAGCAATACTGAAGAGGACCCGATTGCTTGTGTCACGATAAATATCAAAACATATAGCTTTCTTGTTGACACAGGTGCCACATACTCCTGCATTACAGGTGGCCCTCTGCCCATTTCTGATCAAATAGCGGACACACAGGGATTCTCTGGGGCGATAGCAAGGGTCCCCTTCACCAAGCCAGCATCAATTGAGATAGGAGGCCATGTAGTGGAACAGCCACTGCTCTATTCACCCAGGTCCCCAGTCAATCTCTTAGGACGTGACCTCATGGCCAAACTAAACATGACTTTCCACTTTGATGAGAATGGAACAATGATTTGCTCAATACCAGGTACCCCCCTAACTCGGATAATGGCAGTCACTGCACATTCTTCCTTAAACAGCCAGGTCAGAGCACGTCCAGTGGATGAGCATGCCTTCTCTGCAGCTGTCCACACTATTGTCGCCACAACCCCCGAATTGCAAGGCCGCACTGTTCAGTTACCAAAAGAATTTCTTTTCAGACCCCAAGCATCAGGCTCACAAGTATTAGACAAAAACTTGACCCTTGACATATGCGCTCTTGAGATAACTCCCACCTATGGTGCATTCCTGGCATGCGATGACAACGCTCATACTTGGGCTTGTGTCATTTTCATTGAACCTAAAGGGTTAGTTAGAAACATTTCAGATGCCCAGCTATTTGGATCCCCTGAAGAACACTCTAAAACTGAGATTATCTATGATAATAATGTGCCCATCTCGGTGACAGTGGAAATTAGAACACCAACAGTCACCCCCAGCTATGACTCTGTCCGAGAGGCAGATTTGGCTCAAGTACCAGCACATCTTTGGACAACAGGCCCAAACGATGTAGGCCTTATCAGCTCTGCCACGCCATTTAAGATAACTCTCAAGCAAGGTGCTATCCTGCCCAGGATAAAACAGTATCCCTTGTCCAAGGCCGCAGAGGAGGGTATTGCCCCTACTATACAAGCATTGCTGGATCAAGGAGTAATATATCCTTGCATCTCTCCTTGCAATACGGCCCTTTTTCCGGTGCGCAAAGGGAAGACAGATCAATGGCGGCTAGTTCATGATCTTCGCGCCGTTAATAACATAGTCATACCCGAGTTCCCCATCGTCCCAGACCCCTCTGTCATCCTCACAAACGTCCCCCCCCCGATGCACAGTACTTTTCTGTCATCGACCTGAAAAATGCTTTTTTTAGCATTCCCCTGCACCCAGACAGCCAATACCTATTGGCTTTTACATTCCGAAATGTGCAATTAACATACCGAAGACTGGCTCAAGTGTACTGTGAGTCCCCTAGCGTCTTTAACAGAGTTGTCAAAGCAGACTTGTCCAATTTCCAATGTGACAGCACCCTACTGCAATATGTCGATGACATACTGCTTTGCAGCCCCACAGAACAACAATGCAGAAAAGACACCATCTCCTTGCTCACCACCTTAGCACAAAGAGGATACAAAGTTGACAAACAAAAGTTACAATATTGCCAAAAAGAGGTACACTATCTAGGTCAGCTACTGTCAGCATCAGGCAGGCGAGTCACTCCAGGTCGAGTTGAGGCAATCAAAGGCACTTCTGAACCCCAAACTGTTAAAGACATGCAAAAATTCCTCGGCCTGGTGAACTATGTCCGTCAGTGGATCTTTGATTTCGCCACAATAACTGCCCCATTGCTGAAAGCAGTGAAAATGGGCAAAGACAGACACAACAAAATAGAGTGGACACCTGAAATGAGAACAGCCTACACCCAGCTCAAAGATGAGATAAGAAATGCACCAGTGTTAGGATCACCTGATTACACAAAAGAATTCTACCTATTCACCCACTGTAATGGTCTAGTCATGACTGCAGTACTCACCTAGAAATACCCCATGGGCCATAAGCCCATTGCCTACTTCAGGGGCATGCTGGACGCTGTCATGAAAGGCCATTACCCCTGCGAGCAGGCCCTTGCTGCCGCAGCGTTTGCTGTTGAGAAAAGCACCCCCATTGTAATGGGTTCCCCACTGACTATGTACACCGAACATGCTGTCTTTGCAATAATACAAAAAGCCAAGACAACCTTAACCACACAAAGAGTGTCAGGTTACGAAGTCATACTGTCATTGCCTTCTCTGAAAATTGTCAAATGCCACACAGTAAACCCTGCCACATTTTTTGCCCATCCCATTGCTACGTCAGATGATGACCCCCATGATTGTGCCACATATTCACCAGATGAGTCAGGAGCAGCAAAAGAGGACCCCTTGCCAAACAGTACTGTATATTTTGTTGATGGCTCCTCTACCATCGATCAAGAAACAGGAATAAGATACACAGGAGCTGCAGTAATTAGAGCACAGCAGAATGATTCCTCTGATTCCCTAGACATTGCACAGCAGCTTACATTACCATCACATTACTCGGCCCAGGCAGCTGAACTAGTAGCACTGATAGCTGCCTTAAACATTGGAGCTGATGACCGCATTACAATTTACTCAGATTCTGCATACGTCACCACAACTACACACTCCAGCATCCTTCGCTGGAAGAGGCGTGGCTTCCTTAAATCAGATGGTACACCTGTCATTCACAAGAAGTTACTAGAGGAACTTATTGAGGCCCTTACACTACCAGCTGAAGTAGCCGTAGTCAAATGCGCAGCGCACACCAATGGCCAAGATTTTGTCTCCAGAGGTAACGCCCTGGCAGATTGGGCAGCTAAGGCTGCAGCCAGAGGCCCCCCAGTAACAGGTCCCCCACCTCAAACGACACCAGAAGTTCCATTTGCCCCCATCCTACTTTCCCAAACGCTACCTCCAACAGAGCATGAGAATAGCACTGAAGGTACTTCAAAAACACCATCCCAATTACCAACCCCATTTGATATTGACACAACACAGCAATATGATCACACTGCACAATTACACCTCAGAGAAATGCAAGAAAGTGCCCCAGATCAAGAGAAAGAGTTGTGGAAGAAGAGGGGAGTACAACAGGACTCCGCCGACTTCATTTACAGACAGACAATAACAGGGAAACCTGTGATGCCACAGGCTTTATTGCAAGTGGCGTTGGACCAACTCCACCTTCCTACACATGTCACCCGAGATAACATGTCCACCACCTTGCAGACAGACTGGTTCATTCCCAATGCCCATGAACAGATACAGCTTTTCATTAATAAATGTCTCATTTGTCAACAATATTCCCCCAACCCGACTCTCAAAACTGTTGCTTCCACAATTCCTAGACCATCAGGCCCCTTTAAAGAGCTACACATTGACTATGTCGACATGATTGATCGCTGCCAAAATTATCGCTATCTCATTGTAGTAGTGTGTCCATTTTCACGCTGGATCGAAGCTGGACCCTGCGTCCACTGCGATGCCAAAGCAGCAGCCACATTCCTACTCCGTGATGTCATTACTCGCTGGGGCATCACGGACGCCATCCGGTCTGATAATGGAAGTCATTTTTCAAACGCCATCTTTTCCTCCCTGACCACAATGCTAGGCATTAAACACAAACTGACATCAGCCTATGACCCACAAAGCAACGGCATTTGTGAGCGCCTCAACGGCTTGCTCAAAAATAAAATAAGTAAAATAAGTGCCACAATAGGAAAGAAATGGCTTTATTGCCTACCCATAGCACTCTTTGCACTAAGAAACTCCCCAAGTTCGGATCACCACCTCACGCCCCATTAGCTTGTCACTGGACGATCCATAAATGTAACAGTTCCGTCCACACGCCCTAAAACAGATAGTGAATCATCTTCCGAAATAGTTAGGGCTGAGCTTTACCAATATCTGTGTCAACTAACCAGCGCAGCGCAGTTCCTTTCTACCCAGGTATCCAAGAGGAAAGAAAAGGGCCCCACCGATCCTGAGCTCCCACCAATCCGTCCCGGGACGCTGATCTTTGTGCGGAAAAACGTCAGACGTTGGAAGGACCCCAAGTTCGAAGGCCCCTTCCAGGTGATAGACTCATCACCAACCGCAGTACGAATCGCTGAAAGAAAAGCATGGATCCATCGCAGCCACGTCCGTTTGGACCCCGCACCACCACCTCAGCCAATGGACTAGAGGAGGGAAGAGACATACCAATGGTGCCGCTCCACGGAGACAGCGGGTTTCCATCCTCCTCTGATGAAGACGACGACACTCATGTGTTCATTGATGAAGACCATAATGGCAATGCTAAGATATGTATTGTTACTCTTCTAACATCCTGTATTATTGCTACAGTGGCGCTAGCCACCTTTAACTGGTATATGTTTTACCTTACAACAATTAGGCTGTACTATCCTGCAAATACTACCACGCCTTTTAAAGCACAACCCCGTGTACCAGCAGTCACATATGCTCGCCCACATTTGTCACACCACACCGAAGGGCCAATACTCCCTGATTGTACCACTGACAGCACACCCACTAGTACACCTCCCACTTCCCCAACTGCTAGCCCGGATGATGATGTCCTGGATATAACAATAGGTCCCCTAGTGCCCCGCCATCCCAACTCCTGCAACACCCGCAGATTCAGAAGGGGTAGGCCAAGGTATTGGAGGACCCGCAGACCAAGCAAAAAACCTGAGGTCAAACAAGAGTGGGCCACAGCTCTTCAAAACACACTGGTTCACATTGCACACCACTATCCCATGCCCGATTTCCATTCCACACGTCCTGACAACTTAGCTGAGGACCATGGAGCACATAATGCCCTGTTAGACAACATGTGGTACCGGCACATGACCGAAATAGGAAGAAAGGTCACAAAAGAGTCGTGCTACGTGTGCTCCCATATTCCTCATGCAGTAGGAGCAGACAAAATGATTTTTCCCTGAGAAATACCACCACCAACTGCCCAATGTCTCCTCCATTTGTTCCTCTGCCGCATACAGGGACTGATCCAGCTTTTGTCAGCAGAACTAGACGTTGTGTTTGTAAACACCACAGCGTGGGATTATAAGTACATCTCACATAAGGTTGTGACTGATGCACGAGAATTCCAGAGGGAGTTAGAACACAATTACACGGCTGAGACACCTATGATAATGATACAGGGTTATGAGGATTTATTCAAGGAAGTTGGTTATTTCCTCTTTACCACACCCTCCCCAATATGCCAGGCAAAAGAGAGCAGGAGAATTCTCAACGACACTTCACGCAGAACCCAATACCCCTGTGATCTCAGAACTGCACTACAGATTCAGGCCAATATTTATTTCAAAAATAGATGGCATGGTCCACACAACCTCACCTGCAAGGCAGCCTCCCTAGGAGCCCCATTCGTAGATACAGACTATCACCACGATATTGATTGGGATGTTGAGACTCAGTGCAAGCAGGTGTGGGCACAGCAAACTAGAAGGTATACCTTTGGTAAAGATACTACATACAGATGGAAACAGGCATACAAGCTAAAGCATCCTCTTCTTTGCTTCCTAGGTAACGGTACTCGTCCTGTGGGTCGCAACACCAACTGTAACCACACTATCTTTAATTTGGACCTCCAAGACGACACCTCCGGCCTCATGGACATCTTTTGGGCATGCGGAGAACGCCTCTATCTCCAATTGCCTCCTCAATGGAACGGCCTATGCACCATGGTCAATGTGCACGAGCTGCATCTCGTTGTCCCGGCATCCAACATTTCCCAAGTGCTTGATCACCCCATGACAGGTGATGTCACCCTGCTCCACCGGCACCGAAGGAGTGCTCAATATTTTGCTAACGACGCCTTTAGCGAAGTTCCTGATGAATTTCGCCTGTTCAATGGCACCCAGGAATTCTTTGGGGGCCTGTGGCCCATCTGGCAAACATCAGCTAATGCCCGATGGCTGCAGGTCACACGCTACGAACTAATGACTCTGATAAATAACACCTGAGATGGGTTCAACGCAATACAGGAAGAGTTACGGCCTTTAAGCTTTAAGGCTTATGGTTCTAGAGCATAGATATGTTCTAGATCAGCTCACAGCTATGCAGGGTGGGGTATGCGCTTCCATAGGGAAAAGCTGCTGCACGTTCATACCATCAAATGATGCCGCTAACGGGTCACTCGCTAAGGCCATAGAGGATTTGGACAAATTGGGAAAGAAGATGCATGAGGAGGGAGGTGCTGCCGCAGATCCTATTACGGACTGGTTCAACTTGGACTGGATGCCTTCATGGCTATCTGCTATCTTGAAAATTGTGTTACCTATTTGTTGTGTGTTGATGTTAGTGTGTTGCGGTGCACAGGTCATAATAAGATGTGTCAACAGATGTAGCACCAAGGTGGTAGGGATGAATTACGCTCACACAGGAGTGCACCCGAATGCACATTACCAGGTCATGAACAGTGTTCCTGGGGATGAGAATGAGCTAACACACATAGAACTCCCAGAAATAGCAGCCCCTGCCACTTCTCCCACCACACCAACAGTTCCCCCACTCCCACCACCTAGATACAGTATCAGGGAGGAACATGCTCCTCACGAATATGAACAGTTACCCAGCACTGATGAGGGACAGTATATTACCTTGACACCAAGCTTGTCCGATCATACTAAGTGCATCTACGTAAATGACCCTCTCTGTAGGTACCAAACAGCAGAAGGACCAGCAAGATACTATGTGAGAGTTTGTTCAAAAAATGAACAAGAGGAGAGAAATGTACAAGGGTCCCATTCTACCATATAACAGAAACCCCAAAGTACCATCCTGCTCTGCTCAGGCAGCATGACACTCCCAAATAGGCCCCACCAGTCAGGCCCTGATAGATGTCTTAAATTGCCCACTTTCCTTCCGCCTCTTAGCACCTGCCACGTGAAGCCCACCTTCTTAGGTGCATACACCAATGTAGGCCCAAGCCCACCCTCTTAGATACCCACATTTAGGCCCAAATATGCCACTTTAGATACATACACATAGGCCCAAAGCCCAGTGCCTCTTGCTATTTTATTCTTTAATAAAACAGATCTCGTAGGCTTCACTGATCTGACAGCAGGGATCTGTGCCATCCACCGCGACACTAGCCCCCCTTGGAAACTTCCACAGTTACTGTGTACGTGACATTCTGCTGGTACATCTGGCTGTTTCACAAGCAATGTTTGCAATATTTTTCACTTATGAAACTTTCCGCGCTTGCTTAACTGAAACTGGAAAGACGGCAACGTGACAGAGAAATAATATATAAAATATTAATTTCTGAGCATTTTACGGTAAAAGTTATCCTTTGTTTATGTGTGTTTATTGTTTGCGGTCAAGAGCACCAACCACCTGCTAAAAAACCCCTGGTTTCACCATGGTGCCATTTCTCAAATTTTCTGTAAAACTTTCCACTGTTACTGTAAGCGTGCGGTCAAGGGCCCACGTCATGAACCCACGTCAGACGTGGGTAGGAGTTCTGCATTCAGCCATATAAAAGGTCTACACCTAGGCCAACGCCCCGAACTCTTCAAACCACTGCCTAGTTGCATGGTGAGGGTTCCTGATCGATCGTTATCCTGACTGGGCCTAGAACTTCTACTCCCAAGGTGGTAATGCTCTTTTCTAATTACTAGCCTATTGGCTTTGTCAGCCTCTCTAATTTAGCTCATCCAAACCCAAGCCATTGCATTTGTTTTAGTTTAAATTGTGTAGTCTTGGATGGTTTTGTTTTCTCATGTAAAATTTACCTTCTAGGCGCCTGCCTATTCATCCTTTCTGAATTCAGGGTTGCCCTTTAGGCAGCTGTGCTTTGAATAATATCTACATATTTTTGCTCCATTTTGAACAACTGATTTACCAACATTGTCGATGCTTTCATCCTGCTGATGTGTTGATGGGCAGCTTTAAATGAACAATTTTCTGTGTTATTGAATTGCTTAATAAAGTGCCACTGTATTTCACACCGTTGTTCCTTCCTTTCAAGTGAACGAGCAGAGTGCGGGTCAGGCTCTCAGGAGCCGGTAAGCGGAAGGGTGTGGCCATCCATTTACCCTCAATCAGTAGTATAGCATCATCAAAGATCGATATAAAAAATGGCCTGAAACAGGGGTGTGTTTTGGCCCCAAGCCTTTTTAACTTGTACCTTGCTGATTTGCATACCCACTTGTCAAAAGTAAACGGCCATCCTCCGAAATTGGCAGAGGACCACATTCAGTATCTGCAATATGCAGATGACATATTGGTCCTTAGCCAAACCCCCATTGGCTTACAAAGAGTCATTGACTACTTAACCAACTATTTTGACTGTCAGGGGCTAGAGATAAATATGAAAAAAACAAAGGTGGTGCGATTAGTAGGATCAAGTCTAAAAAAAAAAATTCAAGTGGTCAGCCAAGGGTAAAGAAATAGAGGAAGTTGGCACCTACAAGTATCTGGTCATTAATTTAGGGCGATGTATGTCCTTTACTGATCAAAAAAGTGCAGTAAGAGCAAAGGCACAAACTTTAATTTTTGCATACAAACAGCTACAAATGAAATTAAGTTGCCCGTCTTACAGCCATCTTTTAAAAACAATGGCAGCACAATTACTTCCAGCATTGGCATATGGTTTGGAAATATGGCACGGTCGGGAATTTGGAATTTAAATGATTTACAAACAAAAGTGTATAAAGCAGGTTTTAACCTCCCTAGAGTAGTGTCACCAGCACAGATTCGTCTGGAATTTGGGCTACAAAATCAGAAATTCCAGAGACAATCGGTTTTTGTGAAACTATGTTGGAAACTTCGCTCCTCGGAACCCGGCACCATGAACAATCTATGCTGGACAGAAATAAGGGCCCAGTTTGAACAAAAAAATCCGGAATCATGGGGTGAACATCTAAGATCAGCCCTGGTGGAATTGGACATTCAAGAGGCATGGGACAGTAAGATGGAGAGGATGGCGTTTAATAGAGTGTGTAATGGCGCCGCAAAAAAATTATCTTTCTTAGATGACAAAAACACAGTGGCAAAAAGACGACATTCTTGGACAGTAATAAATTCTTATGTAAAATTAAAACCTCAGGATTACCTAGCAGCGCACTTCAGATTGTTTCTAAAGAAGAAGTACATGCTGTATCGGTTTGGAGTATATGAAACCAAGGATTTGCAACCAAGTTGGAAAGGGAAATATCTTAACACAACTTGTAGACTATGTGGATATCACAACGAATCACTATGCCACGCGATGTGTGTCTGTCCCACTGTCAGCGAAGCAAGAAGAACATTTCTAAAACCAATTTTAAAAGTCCTTAACATTCGTACTTGTAGACAGACTATTATTCGCTGGGCGGGGGGGGTCATCAAATATTCTAATTTGTCGAGGGGTAAAGTTTTTTACTTTGATTGACACACTGTTAAGAAAAGCGGATTTTGAACTTATGAACTTGGCTATTAATGAGTTGGAAAATCCTGCAGATATACAGTTATAATAGGGTTAATAATGAGTTGGATGGAAAGAAAGAAGGGGAAATGTTTGTACATATTTTGACATAATGATGCATTTTATCGTGAATTTGTTTTGACTTCACATTTTAATAATTTTAAGTGTTTTATTTTATGGTTGTAAAAAACCAAATAAAGTATTTTTCGCTGTGTCACCGGATCACAAAAAGCATTCTCTCTGAGTGACAGAGATATTTTAAGGCATGGGCAAAGTGGGCAATTGCACAGGGCCCCCATTTTCCATGGGGGCCCCTGGGAAAGTGCCCTTTCTTTCTATAACTCAGCCTCTCTCCCTTACTCTGCCTACCTCTAGTTTGACTCCTTTAGTGTAATGATAACGACATTTCAGCTGTTTTTGTGTAAACCCCATATCTGAAAGTTTGTTTGACATCATGCAGACTTCAATTAGCAGATAATGGATAATAAAATTCAAAGTTGTTATGAGGAGGGGCCCCAAAATGTGTTTTGCTTTGGGTCTCAAAAATCCTTAAGAAGACACTGCTGAGAAAAAGTCTAGCTTTCTGTCAAATTTGGTGTAATTCTGTTCAGCTGTTTTTACGAAATCCCTGTCAAATTTTTCTTATAGAAAATGCATTAGGAAGTGTTATGGCCCCCCTCACTTTTTTCCTTTCTGCTTCACAGGTCACCTGAAAACATTCCTGCCCGAGCTGTCTTTTTGAAAAACATCTATTGTGAGTATTCCAGATATTACAATGGGCCTAAAGCCAACCCATTGCTTATTTTTGGTTGACATTATTGTCACTCTCATTGCTTGCGTCTTACGCAATGGATAGCCTTGTCCTTCTTGTGTCTGTCCCCCTCGCTCTTTACCTGTGCCCTTCCACTGCTCACATTTAGGGGCTACTTTTTTTCTTTTTGCTTAAACACATGTATTTTCCAGATGACTCTCATTCGTGCTTGTATTGCACCCTCTCTGGCTAGCGTGCTTCTCTTCCCCCTCTGCTTTTCCCTCACCTGAGGGAGCCGTCATGCTGCTCTGCTCCTCAGACTTTTTTCTGCTTTGCTACTCTTCTCTCAAACTAGAGCCCAGAAGAATCAACATGCTGCTGCTCCTGCTTCTTTCCAAAGCACAGCTGTTTTCTCACACAAGTTCCTGCCCCACTATGCCTCCTTGTTTTGTCAGAGTGCTCTTTCTAGACAGAGTAGTAGTAGGAGACGAATCCCACATGTTCCGCTGCTAGGTGACGGGCGACTCCTCCTCTTCCCCACAAGGCATTGCATGCATCGGTTTCCACTTCCGGAGTCTCGGAGATGCCGAGACGCAGCTACACGGGGCAACGGTGATCGGGCCATCTAACTGCACTGCATGGCTGTTTTGATCCATTGATAACAGCCGAGGAAGGGCATTTACGGCGCCGCATGAATATGGCTGCCTGACTGTATTGTACCATCGACAGCTGCCGAGGATGGGCATTTCCAGCGCTGTAGCACGGAGCGGCTCTCGTTCCAGAGCAAGAGGAAGTGAGACGCTGGAGTTTCAACACTCCCTCAACTCAAGGACGGTGTCAGAAGGCTACTGCAAGGCATCGTTAGGGAAGAGCCACCAGGCTTCACACCAGGGCTAAGTACTTAGCTGAATACTGATATTCATATAGATTTACCTGGTAGTTGGTCGTGGCTGGTTTCTACTCTAACCTGATATCAATATTACAATAGGGATGCATTAAAAAATGGCAAAGCTGAAAGGCAATCTGGATGCTGCTGTGGCCCTAAAAGTAAAAACACAGAAAACCCAAATGAAGACAGGATCTGCAGCAGCAAGAGCAGAGCACAGTTTGAAGTCACGCCAAGGGTCAGTGGTAGCGTCAAGCCCTCTGAGTGCGGAGTAGGACTTGGTGACTGGAACAGAAGTTGGGTAAGCTGGGGCTGCCCTGGATAGTGCCCCACAAGAGTCGTAGGCAGTAGAAAGGGTGGTGGGGGTGGCTTCCCCCATACAAGAGGAAACACCAAAGCTGCGCATAGAGAGTAGCAGGGCAGCAGAAGACCAAGAAAATGAGGAAACTAAAAAGGAGAACGAAACTAAAAAAAATCTTCCTCAGGTGGATATTAATGATGCAAGCACGAGCTTGACCTAAGGCAAGTCGAAAGAGTACCCGCTCTTTACAAAAGGGAAAGTAACGCCGCTTCAGGGGCCTCTCTTTCATGCTGAATCAGGGCTTCCTACAAATACACAGACCCCTGTCAAGAGTTTAAAGCAGACAGCACAGTTGCTGGACAGTGATCCTCAGCAATCCCCATATGTTCAACGTCGATCTTCGTTTCCAGCACAGTCTCTGTTGTTTGCAGCTGTTTTAGACATGGACCAGCAAGATCAGTCTCCGCCTCAGGTCCTGGAATCAGACGGATCCCAGGAGGTGCATCTCTCAAATCAGCAGCAAGGAAAGGAGGCTATCATACAGTGGGACATAAAGACTATGCTCAACCTTATTCTGAATGAAATTAGAGAATTAAAAGCAGCACAAGCACTTGAAATAGCATCTTTGCACCATCAACTATCTGAAATTGAAGAAGCAGTGGGCAGCTTCCCTGTAAGAATGCAGGAGGCCGAATTAAGAATCTCGCAGCTAGAGGACCAGGTCAATGTCATGCAGGAACAAGTCAACCTAGTAGGGAAGGAAAAATCTTCACTAGAAAATAAAATCGATGAGTTGGAAAATCATCCACGCCTCTCTAACCTATGCCTGGTAGGAGCTCAGGAGGGCGGTGAAGGGGTGCAGGTCCTTCAGGAGATCTGACAATCACACAGGTCATTTCACAAGCCATTTCCAAACTCAAAACGTACAATCTTTATAAATTGTGCTGACTTTTGTATAAAAGAGCGAATTTCAGCCAGAGCCATTCAAACGAAAAAATTCTCAACTGATGAAGTACCTTGTCATATTTTTTCTGACATGTCGGCAGCGGCTGCACACAGTAGGAAGGAATTTGTTAAGTTGCTATACTTGTTTAAAGCACAGGGCGCGCAGGCAGCAATTGCTCAACAGTCTAAATTAAGGGTACTGGTTAAAGGGCAGTTTCACATGTTGCCAACTTAGATGAAGCCCAGGAGTTTCTGCAAAAGATCTCCAGGTAAGTATGTAGCAATGAAATGTTAAGTCAGAAGCAGAAATAGATGGACATAATGAACATATTGATGGTGGGGATGGGGGGTTGTGTGTTTACCTGAGGTGCACCACCATGGCACCTAGTGAGGGCGTATACCACGGGGAGAGGGGTATTGTTGGCCATTCCCCTCTTGCTTGGAATCAGGGTTTGGGGGGGCAAGGTGTCTTGGGTGGTGGGGTGCGTTTTGGATGGGGGAAGCATGTTTAGTAAAAATGAGCAGAAGCAAAGGGGCGAATGTAACTGAGAAAATTAATTTTTTTAAAAGAGAGGATTCAAGTAAGAGCAGGCTACCGGGGCAATGGGTGTTAAAGCTCAAATAATATCATGTAATGTTAATGGAATGTCCAATAAGCAAACATATGGGGGTTTGATCAGGTGGTTAACTTCTTTTTCCCCACAAGTTTAATCCCTCCTAAGCTTTTTATTCCTAAATATTATTCTAAGGCATATTTTGCTTGGGCTGGGTTGGCGGTAACGGTGGCAGCGATTTATCTAGGGTGAGGTGTGGATTGAGAGGTTGTCCAAGTTCGTAGGGATCCCAATGGCAGATGGATCTGGATTACAGTTAGAGTTAACGGCGACCCTCTCAACTTTGTGAACTACTATGCCCTGATAGTGGATGATCCTAATGCAATTATTCAAATTAACGATATGGCCATGGAAGCAGTGGGCCCTATAATCATAGGGGGGGATTTTAATTTTATCCAGGACTTAATATGAGATACTTCAAACAAAACAAAAAAAACTGTTGAAGCCGAGTACTAAAAAGCTGTTAGATGTGATGAAGCAGGATTATCAATTGACTGATCCATGGTGGAGTGCTCATCCGGGACTTTAACAGTATACTTGTTTTTCCCGTCGTTTTTAGTCAGCTTCTTGTACAGATTATTTTCTTATTTCCTGTTATCTTAAATGTATTGACTCAGAAATTTGGGCTAATTAATTCTTAGATCACTCACTGGTTGGTATTGAAATTGAATTAGAGGCAAGGAAAAGAGAGAGGTCCAGGTCGCAGATGGATCGCCTCCTTCTTTATAATCAGGAGTGGTTAGCAAGCACAAAAACATATAACGAGGAGTTTTTTCAGCGCATCACTATTTTCAGTTTGGGGAGCGTTTAAGGCAACAATGCGGGGTCAGATGGTGCCATTTTGGCTTCACAATCTAAAAATTGGGTCATACGCATAGCTGAGCTCTGCTCTGCAGAAGAAGGCTTGTTCCTTGTGGCCACAAGTGTTATCAGATATACAAGTGGCTGAAGTTAAGCGTGAGCAAAGCAAAGTTTTTATTTTAGAGGAAATCAATAGCTTGAGGCTGTTCCAACTGCAGGTGTATCAGGGAAAGCCAGATGGTAGGGAAATTCCTTGCTAGGTCAACTAGGGTTAAACAGGAGGCAGAATTGATCACCGAGCTACAGAAACAGGGGATTTAGTCACTGAAAAGGACGAGGTGTCTAAAAAAAAAATACAGAGTGCTCTTTCTAGTTATGAGCTTCCTGGCAAATCTTTATGGCTGCACCTGCTTTTGCACCCTTCCTTCAGTGGGTAATTTGACATAAAATCTAATGTTAACAGGAGAAATTGTGTACCAAGGTTTTTAAATCAAAGTAGCCCCTCAGGCCACGGCTTTGCGGTCAGGTTACTGTGTGCTTTATAGACAAGGGTTCAATCCTACATCAAGAAACATATTTTGGGTTCATATTTTTTTAAATATTGTTTGAAATATTGCAGAAGCTTCAATCATTAAATCTTCATTTCCTATTTAAATTTTGTTTAGAAAGTGTCTATTTATAAGAGCTCAGTTTCTCTTTCCTTTACAACACCTACTGTGGCTCAAAAACACAGAACATAGCTATAATTATATCACATTCTCTAAGATATCCTTTGGGATGGCGCCTTAAGCACCATATTATGGTCATACCGCTTTTAGATACTTCTGTTAGACTGCAGATTGCGCTCATAACTTTTAATGTTAACAGTAGAATCTGAACAATAATTTTTTCTCGTTATTGTAGCTGAGTGCTTTATGGTGCTGTATTCAAATTACAATGTAATCTGTAGTCCGCGATTAGAATCCTCTTTTTGGCTTCAGGTTCTGTGTTATTAAATATTATTTAAAAAGTTTGCAGAAGTTTGTGTTCAGTAATTTGCATGCACCAATTATATTCTGTTTAAAAAGTTGCTTTTTGCATAGTATGATTTCACTTTCCACTAAAAGACTTGGGCCTGATTTATACATTGCCGGTAAGCATACTCCGTTGCAACGGCAGCTGAGAATCCTTACATCCGATATAATGGTCCGCCCACTGCATTTAGATGAGGGCGGACCATAGTTTGACAACTATGGAGACTACTCCATCTCTTACAATGAGAATACTCCCTCAGGGCCTATATTTCTGTTATCATAAAAACTGAATCATTTATGGGCTCAATAATCAATTACATCATTTCAATGACACTAACATTTATAATTTGATTACCATTGTTTATTTCATTTCTTTATATATTTTATAACAATTCATTTTTTTCCTTTTTTCATCTTTAAAACTTTTTTTTTTAAATGTATATGTTACAATAAAAAATCGATACTGTTATCACATCAAATACAAAAACATATATAATGTACTATTAAACAAGGAAACCATCGGAGAAAATCACATCAATACAAAACTCATTCAAACACATACAGACTCATACAACAATCATACAGAATGCATCTGGGAAAAGGGGAGACTGTAGATAGCAGGATCTCCACGACCAGGTTGAATAAATATGTTCAAAAGGGTCTGAACATAGGGTCGACGCGCGTTTCGGCGGTGTATGAAGAATAATAGGACCACCTTCTTCAGGACCTTTCCAGATACCCACACAAATCTCACAAAACCCAGGGGACCTGAAAAAACATCAATATTAAATAATATGAGCCCATAATCTTAAATTAATTAATTGACTGGACCAAGATTCAAAGACCACAAAAGCCATTAACACAGACAAAAGAGTGACATTTATTAGAACCCACACCACCAAACTGTGTTACTCCCAATACTTACCAATGGGAGTATTGTGATTAAAATAGCAGATCTCTCCAATAGATACTAGATTAGGAAAAGAGAGAACAGAAGAGTATTCAAGGGTACATAGTGTTATAATCCCTTAATTTCCATAGAGTACAGACCAGAGATTCTTTAGGCCCAAAAGTAGAAAACACCCAACAGATAACTTCTTCATGTGCTACCTCCAATGTGTTCTAATACCGAGGTGAATATATGTATGATAATACTTACAAGAAATGAGATTGGCCACAAAGATCGCTGGCAGAATCGTACAGCGGCGTCTTATAAAAATGCTATTTAATCTATGTAGAAAAGATATTACGGAGACATGAGCACTAGGTAATGGTATTACTGAATATAATATCAGTGGATATAAGACTGATACAACCTTACCTAAACATCTTTTCTTGTTGTGCCCAAATTATGAGGCAACCATATTATCCGCAAAAATAGCATCCCATACGGGAATCAAGATTCTAAACAAGACAAAAACGTACGTAGGTGAGACTCCCACAGACAGACAATTGCCGATAAGCTAAGATTGCTAAACGAATCATCTTGATATACGAACCGAGTTGGATACCGGATAGCGTCTGTATTTTATCCCTTGTTATTTTTTCATAAATGCGTAGTGGTCCAAATCCTAGCTTCCTGCAACTTGTAACTATTATAATGTGCAGAGCGACACCCTCATACCAATGGGTACCTAGTATAAATCTGTAAGATTGAAAGAGAAAGTCTATAAATCGTGATAATAAAAAATATAAGAAATAAATACATTGCACTGATAGACATAACGGTCTATGTGTATCACGAATAGGTATCAAATCTGATAGAAATTAATGAATTGAATACCCAAAACTATAACTAAGCAGTCAAATAGAAATCAAGCTACGATATATTTAAAAGCCAAGTCACAGTTCTGTCTATAAAGACATATTAACAAAAGAGTTAAACGATTTTGCAAAAGCAAAAAATAATTCAAATCGGGCCTATCACAAAAAAAAAGATTCTAACAATGGAATATGCTCCGAAACTCTTCCAAGAGTATTCCTACAAGGATTTCATTCTTATAGGAACTAACAGTTCTTCAAAGTATAAGAATTATCAGGTCGGGCCTGTTGCAATAGTTTAAAATAGGCTTCTTGTAATTAAATGTGTAACAAGGCTCTTCCAAAAATCACCCTACAAACACTTGAATCCTAAAGGAACGCTTACCATCTAAAACAGCTCTGCATACGTACACGGGACATCAAGCGTCTAACCGGAAACAAGGCAGAGACTAATAGCCAGTGCCCTATAAGTAGGGAGCATCCGGTATGTAAACGGCGCGAACAGTTAATTTTTATGTAACGTTCGTCGTTGTAGAAATAGGACAAGAAATCCTCAACTTTGGGCGCCATCTTGAAGTGTGTAATGTTTCACCGATCCAGAGAAGACATGCAGCTTACTAATTATAAGGGATGTCAGTGTCGTAAATCTATCACAAAACGACAACAGATTTAAAAAAAGATGCTATAATATCAACCAAAGTAGTTGTTTATTATAACAAACACCTAACTAGACAATTGACACCGATATAGGAAGGTAGCATATCTTCAACCAAGATGTCCAATTCCATACTGTGAGACCAATACGTCTCATGTTGATAACTATGGATAAAATAGGTCTGAACGGAACAAAGATGGCATAAATTCATATTTGTCCAACCAAAAACATATATTGATCGAGTAAAAGCTATTCCAACACACATACAGATATGTGTAGTTGAACCAGATAAGACCAATAAACCTATGTCTTCATATCGAGACAGGTACAGGTTAAAGTAAAAAGCACTAGGGAGGAAACAACCGATCAACTCTATAGAGACTATTATACTCTTAAGGTTCAGAAATAGAGTGCAGACACAATGAAGATGCTATTAACAGGACGGATCTGTGACCATTTCATAAAAGGATCAGGTTTTGGTATTACGCCGGAGGAGGATTTTGAACACCAAAGAACATGAAACCCAATTAAAGCAACCGCTAGTTACATATAGGAGAAATCGTAATTTAAAAGGCCTTTTGGTACATACAAGACCAAAATTGTCCAACGCTCAGCGTCAAACCACCATTACTGGATTACCTCCTATATTAGGAAATTATAAAAAAAGTTAAAATGCCCCCTCCCGATGTGGGATGACTCCCATAGCGAGGCATTGGGTTTCCCCCCCCAAAAAAAAATCTACTTTGGGGTTTTGTTTTTGAAAATAAAAAAAGTTCTGAAATGTTACTGTACGTCTCCATCATTTTTGCTGCAGACAAATGGCAAAGTACCAATAATTTGGCAGGAAACTTATTGACAGAGGTTCTTGGCAAAGGGTGAAACGCCCATCAAACTCAGGGACATTTCAAAATTTGGCAGATGGGGACTCTGTCGGTGTGAAGGAGTAACTTACTCTGTCCATCTAATGGAATACAATCCATTTGTCAAAATCAAAATCAACCCCTCACTGTGGCTAAAGCAGATCCCGCTCACTACATGTCATTTTAGCAGGGGTGCTATTCCGAGACGGCTGTTGCAAATGCGTGTGTCTCTGCAACAATAATGTTTTAATGTATTTTTCTAAATTATAAGATCATACATTCAAAGATAGCCTCTACAGATGCACGCATATTTATGAATGCCATCTACAAGAAGGAAAAAGCAATGCCAAAGTCAATATGTTTCATGGGTGAGACCTAGTGGCTTTGCCAATGCTTGGTATTACTTTAGACTGTAACCTAGACATTTGCCACAGAGCAAAAAACGTACATAATAGGGGAAAGTAAACACCACTCTGTGGTGAGAGTAGAAAAGGAAGAACCTGAGAAGCAGGGTGGGAACATGGTATTTTAAAAAATATATAAATAAAGCAGTGAGTGGAACACAAAGGGACAGTGAAAGCTACATACGAGCTTGGAGTGGGGACATGAGGAGGGAAGCAGCACATGTGGCAAAGAACAAGAAGCACACATGCACATACATAGAGTGCTGAAAGTAAAATAAAAAGTCCACTCAACTCAGCAGTTAAAGGCTATAATTCATCCAATGAGAATAATATGAAGCCAAGATGCCCCTGGGCAGGACAAATATGAGTATAAGGAGGAACACCAACAAATCAGGTGTAGGAAAGGTAGATAGTGAATAAGCCATCCAATCATGTGCAAAGGGATGTCCCAAGTCCACTCGATGAATATTGGAAACAAAAGGTCTAGCCACCTGATATCTAAGTATATTGTAGCTGAGTTCTAAAAATAGAGGGAATAATTCTGTAAATCCTTCTTCAAATAACGTTTGCAAGAGGCAGAGTTTCAAAACTACAGGCTATCACACAGGAACAAGGAAAAGAAACCCAGAGAAGAGACCTTATCAAGATTAAGAGTCAATTTTATTAGATGCAGGGCCATATAAAGAGCACAACACTGTGCACATTTAAGACAATTAAGCGTATCCATTACATTGACTTTTTACAGCATTACATAATAGCTCAAAGCAACCACCACATCAAAATACTGCATATTATCAACAAGCTTAACTTGCCATCTTCACTTTCTGTTTCAATGTAAGAAGTCAGGGTTGAGTTCTTAAGGGCATAGGAAGGGGGCTTCATACATTTGTAGCAAAGCCTGAAAAGGATTTTTTCACGACTAGAGAGGCTTTGAAGCGTAAAACATGGTGTGGCAGACTATTTTTTGTAAGGGTATCCCAGCTGTGGAATTCTCTTTCAGCAGATTTGCATTGTGAAATTAAGAATCCGAAATTCATAAAACCCCTTAAAAACACTCTCTACAGTTAAGAAAGAGACAAGTAATCCGCACCGAGAGACAGTTTGGTCTGTAGTGAGCGCTATGTAAGTGTTTTCAGTCACTCACTTACTTATCTGAGGCGGGGTGTGAGAAGACATCACCTCTGAGACAAGAAACTGATGCGCCCTTTGTTCAGGTAAGAGCCAGAATGCCAGTTGCAGAGTGGTCTTAGATGCTAATCCAAAATGGAGAAGAAATGCAAAACCCTTTCACAGAGATCTGGAGGAGGGAACTGCCGGACCAAGACCTCGAATCCCTAGGGCAAGTATCAATGTCTCTATTGTGGTTGTATGTGAAACCTGCTCCATTAAGGAAAAACCATCTTTTTACCGTCCACAAGGCCTACTGGACGCCACAGAAATTATCGAAGCTGGGGAGTCGAGCAGTGAAGAAATGCCCAAAATGCGGAGAAAACAACGAGAATGAGGCTCATATGTTTTGGCAGTGTCCCTCAATCCAGCTTTTCTGGCAGCAAGTGGGTAAGATCATCTCAGACATTATGGGCCATGAGATTAAGGTGAGCTTAACGCTTGTGACTTTTGGAGTGGTCCCGGGAGAGGTGGTCAATCGGGGCCTTCTCAATATCCATAAAGCCCTTATTTTTGTTCTGATTCTCCTTTCACGTAGGGAGTTGTGTGTTAAGTGGATCCTCCCTTATCCCCCCACTGAGGCCGAATGGATTCACTCTATTAAAAAAATCTCATATCTTGACCGGGCTAAAAAACTCGTCAAGAGAACAAAATTCTGGGAACTCTGGGACGATTGGTTTAAGCTTTATGCCTCCAGTTTATCACATTGAGCACTGGTTTTTTACCCTTTTTATCTTTCTGCATCATTCCCTCTCTTTGGTTCCCTTTTGCCTTCATTTTCCCCCATTCTTTGTCTATTTCCTTTTTTTGGTCTTTGCACGAAGTATGTTTACATTTATTCTGAAACCTTATGGTCCAATGATTAACTATATGATACACAGGCTGCTTTGGTGCTGGGGTCACCTCTTGTTTCAGCACCTGTTTCAGAGGAGCCAGCAGCACTTACCAGCCGGGAGGTATTTGTGCAGACCCGGGATATTTCCATCCTTCCTCCCGAGCGGAGAGACCGGGTGCCTTTTTACCTCCTTCTGGTATGGCCAGGTTTGGTTTTCCTGAATTCAGAGCATATTTAATAAATGAGGACTAAAAAAAAAAAAGAGCCAGAATGCCAGGCCTTGACTTCAATCAGATCTTCCGATACAGTTTCTTTAGCTTAATTTGTGTCACAACTGGTGATTAAAGTTGCACAGAACCATGGTTGCCTCTACTCTAGCAAGTTCATTTTCATCTCTACTTTCTCCCTTTATCACTTTTGCTTTCTTGGTCATTCTTCTTTTTCCGCCTCTCTATTTTTTACTTTGGGTAAAAGTCCAATGATGAAAAATAAGTTCTGGTCCCCAAAATTGGCTACCAGTGCCCACCACCTGCAACCTTCAATGCACATTAAGCATTGGTCACAGTTCAATATAAACCAGTTCTGGATCATCCATCCTGTAAATTTAGTTTAACCTTTCTAATAGGGCTTAGACCTTTTCAGACATAAATCTAAGTATCAAATGGGACTGTGGGCCATCCACTTGGGTGATCTATTACAGTATCCTGAAATATTTGTAACCCCAAAACAGTCCCGCTCTGCAGGAAGCGCATGGGAACCTGCTGCTGTGATGAGCCCTGGCTGAACGCAGGGAGGAGTCCATTTAAGAGTGACTCATTCTACCCCCAGAGGCACCTCCAAATAAAAACAATCTATATGAGCAAGTGTGAAGGGTTATTTTTTTGTCTGCACACCAGCAATGTAACCTTTTTTTAGCCCTTGATCAGAAGTATTAATTGTTGCTGCAGAGCCAACATTTTTAAGGTTTAAAAACAGACCATGCCATTGTCAGATTGAACCTTCTCCATGATGGTATACAGATCCAGGCAGGGTTATATCCAAGAAGTGCCTCCACTCTAAGAAGAGGTCCTCTTTTTTAGGGAGCCTAGACATTTAAAGATTACAGTGTGCCAGAGTACAAGCGGCAGGAACTGGTCTGGGCAAGAAGAAGCAAACTTGGCTAAGAAGTGTGCAATTTCTACTAACTGACAAGGTTTGACCAAGATAACTGACAAGGGTTGACCAAGAAAGCAGCACAGGAGAGCTAACAACTTGGCCACAGTGGCAATCCCATTCTATTCAATGTAAAAAGGTTTGGATACCTCGTTAGTGCCCGCTGCAAGCCACTCTGTGTTTTTGAGATGACAAGAGTATCATCTGCAAACATGAGTATAGGTGTTTTTATGCCTGCAAGAGATGGTGCGTCTGCCGGGAATGTAGAAAAATAGTTGACAACCCCATTGATAAATAATGAAAATAATGTCGGGCCATGACACACCCTTGGCGGACCCCTTTGGATACTGGGAATCGATTAGTGATGTTACCCTGAGTACTCCATCAAACCTGGGCAAAGTTCCCCGTATGGAGACTCACCACAACAGATAAAAGTTCTGAAGGCATCCCTAAGTCCTTGAGAACCCACCAAAGTTTGTTGCGGGGCACCAGGTCGAAATCGGATTTTAAGTCCACAAAAGTGGCGTAGATGGTGCCGCCCGCCAGCACTACAACACGCCAGTAAATTAATACAAAACGAAAGACCTGGTCTACCGTACTCATATGGGTGCGGAATCCTGTCTGCAGTGGGGTCAATATGTCTTTATCAATAATCCAATCTTGGATTCTATTTAATATCATTCTTGCTATTATTTTTTGCATAGCATCTATGAGGCTAATTGGCCTGTAGTTACCAGGGCATGAACGATCACCTTTTTCATAAATTGGCAGAATCTCAGCACCCCTCCAGGAGTCGGGGACGGGCACCCCACTGGCTATTGCATTCGCTAGCAGGAGTATATACTCTTGCCAGATAGCCCTATCGTTTAAGAACAGATCTGCCAGGACACCGTTGGGGCCTGGGGCTCTTCCGCTGGTAACTGAACCCAACGCTAATTCGACCTACCCCATGTCAAAGTGCAATACTGTGTCACATGGCGGGATTTGATAAGGTTCTTCGATTTCCCCCTCTGTCTCTAAGGCAAATTGTTTAGCAAAATGGGAAACCCATGTTTCCGGAGCTATATTGTTGTGCGGCAGAGGTGCTTGCCCCCCTCCCCCCCATTTTACCAGCTGCCAAAAGTATTGCAAGTTTCTCCCTTGGCTGGCCTGATAGAGGTCTAACCATCTCAATTTGTCCCAGTCCTTTTTGGCTTTGTGCATTATGGATTTATACTTCCAGCGGGATAACTTGACGGTGGCCGGGTCTTTCTGTTTTATGGCAGCCGCCAATGACTTGTAGGCTACCCTACAATCCTTGTTATACCACTTCACATCTTTACCCTTCTGCTTACTCGAGCGGCTAGCTGGTTTTAAAAAATAGGTCCTGATTTTACCAAATAGGTCTTCGTGAGACCTTGTAACTTTTTTATTTAACTGAGACTGTGTGATAATAATTTGTAGCTCTGCCAGTGTGTTGGTGACATCAGCTCTTATACCTATGAGTGTTTGTTCACTCTCCACTAGCTTATCCCATTTCACCCTCCTCATGTTATTACAGAGCAGGGCGTCACTAGTGGAGCAGAGCATTGTCGGGGTTGGCAGCAAACTAGGTCCTGGGGCATTCATTTTTAGTAAAAGGGGATTGTGATCACTTTCGGCTCTCTCCTGGACCTCCATGTCGCTAAGAGAAGACCAGTGTTCCAGATTAATAAGTATATAATCAATTCGGCTTGAACTCACACCATTATTATAGGTATGGGAGCCCTGCTTATCAGAAGGTGTTCGCCCATTAACTGCCCTAAGTCCCCTCTCCATACAAAGAGCCTTAAGTTGTAATGCTGCCTCAGACCATCTCTTGCTAGGGGGCAGCTCTAAGATGGGAATACTCCATTGTACATCTTCTTCTTCGGTAAGTTTACAATCCTCATGGTCAAGGGCCTCGAAGGTGGTGTTAAAATCCCCTGCAATTACTAGATCAGGGACACCAGTCATCCTTTCCAAAACGTCCTCAAGGATGTCGACTGTATTAGACAGTCTTCCACCTGTGAGACACCTGGCATAAACATTGACAACTATTATCACGGTGTTAGGTTTAATCTGAAGACAAATGGCCATAATGTCTGGGCTCTCTATTGGGACGTCACGTATTCTAAAACGTATGTTCTGTTTTACCCAAATTGTTAGCGCTCCTGATGGTCTGCCCCTCTGCCCTTGGATTTCCAGTTTATAAAAATTAAGATATCCTGATTGATGTAATGGGTTAGTGGACCCTGTCTCCTGGAATACACAAATATCGTGGAGTTCTATTAATTCCGACCAATCCCGGGACTCTAATTTCGACTGTAGCCCCGCGATGTTCCATGAAATATAAGATAGCTGAGCTGGCTTTGGGGAAGTTACCAGGTCTAAGCTGCCTATTAATTCACGTGGAGTGGCATCCTTACTTTCCTTGTTCGGGTGAGGAGCTTGATGGTCGATTGGGCCATTGTTACTTAGGTGGGTCCGATGTTCACAGGGATTTAGTCAGTCACATTGTTCTAGACCACTAAGGGGGGGCAAATCTGTTCTCTAGGGTTACTCCTATATTGCCTACATTGCATTGTGCTTCATACTTTGAGTGCCCCTCCCCCGTATATACACTGGTTTCACTAACCGTCATGTGAGGGTGCCTATAAAAAAACGTGTAAGGTAATGCTCTAATTTGAGTACCTTTACATGGGTCCCAACATAGATGGTCTAAAAGAAATCTCGGCATATAACAATTGTTAAAATTTAAAACCACACAATCACCCTCCAGTGCTTTCTGAGCCGGTCCTAGCCACTCTACCCTTCTGGCCATAATAACTTGATTTGCCAGTGGAACCCCCCTGATCTCCCTACTGGTTATTTGATGAGCCAACCAGTGCAGGGATTTGTTCATAAGTTGGACGGTAGTTTCAGACTGGTCCTCCCTCAGGGGTGGGACATTTCCCAGGATAAGTACAAGAGGTGATGAGGCCCTTGGAAGGTGTAGAGACTGGTATGTGTTGTGAGGTCTCCGCGAGTCTAATCCTCGCTGCTTTGCACGGAGCTCCCTCCCTTCAACTCCCTGCAATGGCAACCCTGCACTGGTAGCCAGCCCATGAGTAGAGCTGGTAGGGCGTAACTGAGGATTTAAGTTTCCAGCCGTGTTCGTGGAGTTCGCCGTTGGACTGATGGGTAGCGATTGTGGGTTGTGACGGGGGGTTGCTACAGTGTTATCTATGCGTGAGTGTTGACCCTCATTAATACGGACCCTTGACAAAGGTCCCCTCCCTGCGGATGCTCGGGGGGCTGCGGCTACTTCAGGACCTGAGCATTTACAAGAATATGCACCTAGGTTATACGACGATCTACCCAACCCTTCAATGTGCAACAATCTCTCCTCAATTAACGATAGTTTGTTTAATAGAGGGTTCAGGAGGACAGAAACCAATGTCTCAAGTCTTTTCCACAGTTCACCGTCGCTCCCCAAGACAAATGAAGTGAGAGTGTCATCGTTGGCCAAAGGATGCAAATTTGTCCCTGATTCCATATCTCCAGGTCCTTTTTGCTTGGTGGGTTGTGGCTTTTGTTTAGGCTTTTGCTTTTGGGGCGCACCACCCCTTCTTCGTTTTGCAGGGGGTTCGCTGTTGGTGACGGGAGGAGCTGCAGCAGCACAACCCCTTGAGGCTAGTTTGGATCTGGTGGAAACCTTGGTGATACCAGGTTCACATACCGCTGACGCCACAGAGGTTACAGGTGGTTCTACATTCATATGCAGGGATGAGGGGGGCATGTCTAGTGTAGTTGTTATGACACAGTCCCTTGAATCTGTTTCAGATCTAATGGATTCTTCCAGAATCAGGAGCCGCTGACGCCACAGTGGTTCCAGGGGTTACTACATGCAAGTGCGCAGATGAAGAGGGCTCGGGGGATCTAACCGTACTTATTCGTCCTAGAGAGGAGCGCTTCTGAATAGCTAGGGAGTCCAGGGAGAGTCGCCTCTCTGTTAGTTCTATTTGGTGGGTCAGGACCGACTCAGCCCTCGCTAAGAAAGCATCTAATGTCCCTGCTATTCCACACCCCGGATGCATGCTGGTATCTTTGCGCTTGCCCATACTTCATACTGAAACCTTGTATGTAACAACTTATAACAAAGACCTCAGATGAAGGATCATTGGGAGGCTCAGTCCTGTTGTTAGAGAGTGGGCCCAGCCCAGCCTCATCCAGGCTCTGACGGGTGCAGACGGACCCGCCCTTGGCCCGGGCTTTGCCCGAGCGCGTCCGCGCGCGTCCCGTGACGTGGGAGCCCCGAGCAGCTTTAATGCGCCTCCTGGCGCGAAAGAGACGACGTTGCCAGCTCCAGCCGCGATGCAGGCTGGGAAATGGAGTCCCCGGTCAGGCGGCAACACCGGCAGAAAGTGACTAGTGCGATGAAGGGTTTGGATACCATTATTTGACAGTATGCATGAAATAAGACAAGCATATAGATTGAAGCTCTAACCACGGCTCTCAAGATAGTGCTAAATCTTGCATGTGAGTGTACACAGATTTGTATGGTATTTCAACTTATTTTACCTGGAAGTCCTCAAATTCAGACATGGTTCTGGGTATAAATTAGACTCAGAGGTCTTCAACCTTTTCTGTACTGAGAGGTTCTTATGTTCAATGAAAAGCATTGAGAGCTACTAATATTATTAGTGTTGTATAATCTCCATTCTTTTATATGTATATTAATTCAACCAAGCAAAAACGTTCTAATTTGATAAGCGGGGCTGCACACAGGTGAGCTACTCAGAGGTGATTAGACCTTTGCGCATCAGAGATGGTTTTGCTGATGGATCTGACTCAATCAGGTTATTCTTCACTACTTATTTGAGATATATAAATTGATCCATCTTAACATTCTTTCACTCAATCTAACAAAATTTATCAATTTATCTAACCCCACAACCCTAAAGAAGCGGGTGGTCGTCCCTGCGAAACACATGTGGCTGTCTTTAACATTTAATGGACGGTTACAATGAACTCAATAGTTATGGTTCTTATCTGTTGTACTTTACACTAAGACATGGATTCCAAATAAGTTCAACAAGAAAAAGGATTTTGGACTCACTGGATTAACTCCCAATTTAGAGACATTTTTGATGAAGAAACTGCCTCTATTTTAAGATGGACATTGTGAAATATGTACATTATTTTCTTTTTTCCCTAAACGGATTTCTCATTGAAATCTTCAAATGTTGATTTGTTGTACATTATATATACTTATTTTATTTTTTCATCTTCAGAATAACATTTTTATGTATATTCTCTCAGGATTTCCAAATTGAACTCTTTGCAACACTGTGTAGTTAGTTGTGCAGTTTGATTTGCAGTGATGATAACACCATAGGGTTCCGTCAGGTCGGTTATGTCTACTGGGGGGGCATTTGGATTTTTTTCCTTTTATATCTGAAACACTCAGACATCATGTTTTTTGCCTGCATTACAGATATGTCTGAAAGGATGACGAGGCCATCTTGTCTTGTTATTGTGAAATGCCACAGAACAGTGTACCATCCATTCCGGTACCAGCCATGGTGCTCAGGTTGTCACGATCTGGCACTTCAGTGCCATTTTGTGGAAAAGAATGAATTGAAATTAAGCTTATATCATAGCTACATTGTTTCTTGGAAATGCAAATTATTCTGCAGAATACTTTCATGAAGGTAACTTAACTGCAATGAAAGCCGTAAGAATAAGTAGCAAACTTTATAGAAGCTATAGGGAATATTTTACAGAGAATGCAAAGTCTACCTGAAGATTTCAACCTCAGGAATGCACTTCATGAAAAGACTAACAAGGATTGACTTTATGGAATTTCGCACAAGGGTGTCATACAGGTACAGTGGATTTTCATAAGGTCGACCTGGCTCCCAAATGCAATAATATTCACTTGTTTTTAAATGGTTCTAAGCCACACTTTTTGCCATTTCTAATTGCTGTAAATACCAAGCGGCTAAATAAACCAACTAACTTGTACCTATTTATCTACCTCAGTACAACGAAAGGTCTAATAAGCCTTGCTGGGATTCAAATTTGTGACCCATGCATTACTCTGTGGCAGGGAGGCGTTCCATGGGTGGAGCCTGGGTGTTCCCACGCATCCACACATGGATTTTGGTGCATTCCCAAATTTACCATTAAGGCTTCAAAATGCTATGCCTCCACATGTGAGGCGTAATGAGGAGAAATATCTTTATTTCTCCTCGTATTTTCCTTTTTCTACGTGTGCTGCATTCCCTAGCACACATAGAAAGAGGTCAAATGCCTCTCAGCATTGTTTTTGTGCAGGAAGGCGTCCCTTCCTGTACAAAAACAATCCTGCCTACAAAGCAGGCACTCTTGCAACATGACGTAAGGGTGCCTGCATTGTCGCTAGTCAGCCTAAAGTGTGCCAGCACTGGGAAAGGACAGGAATCCCCTGTATAATGGTAAATACAGAGTATTCCTGTCCTTTACCTTTCACGCAGTGCAGCAAGTTGGCTTCCTGCGTTGTACTGCATGAAAGAATGATAAATCAGCCCCTAAATTCTCACGCAATGAATCGTACCAGCCAAAAATGCGGCACTGCATTACGTGAAAACAAGAGAAAAGGACAGTGCCATATCAACAGAGATATGGCGTTCTCAACTCCTCTCAGTAGCGCCAGCGCACAATCAAGCTGCTGTGCGCCATGCACACACCTTTCCACCATAGTGCAAGGGTGTCTGCATGAGTCTAGCATAGGCTTTGTATTGGGAGGATAGCCTTCCAGTACAAAATACTATGCTTAGACAAACTTTAAACCTTTCCCTACTTTGCATGTGGGCTGTACAGTGCAACACCCATGCAAAGTCAGAAGAGAAAGGAGAAATAAAAGCTTTTCTCCTTGATAGCACCCATCTCAAAAGGGTGTTACTTTTTGATGCAAAACCCTGCCTACTTTTTTTAGTAGATAGGTTTTTGTATCAAAAACCATGGGTGGTTGCATGGGAAAGCACATGTACAAACCCTAGAGCGCCTCTTTGGTGCTAAGTAATGCACAGTAGAGCTGTGCTTTGCACTACTTTTAATGGAAATTCCAGCTCAAAACGAGCTTTGTGCTGCAAAGTAGATTGGAAAAAAAAGACTTTGCATCAATTTGCGTCACTTTTGTGACACAAACATGGCACAAAATATTTGTAAATATAACCCATACTTTATATGAAAATGACTATTCCTGGTATTTACCAGAATGACTGCAACACTTGAACTGCGCACTGTCGGAAAGGTCTGCATTTGGTGTCTACTCCTTTGCTTTCATGTCTATTCTACTGTATAACGTTTTTCTTGTAAGGCAGGGCCACAGAGAGGCATTTATGAGTATATGTATTAGTACTCCTGTCAAGGGAATAGCCAGAAAATTAATATTCCCCCCACTTTGAACCATCGCTCTGAGAGCACCAAGGAGGTAAAGCACCCTCCCTGGAAGAGTTCTCTTGTCTTGTGCATCCAAGCATCTATCCATTAATCCTGTCACCCTTCCATCCACCCGTTGATATCCACCATTTTACCTTTGCATTTTGTCATCCATTTATTCTTTTATCTATCATTCAATCTTTCATCTTTCCATCCATCCATTGGGCAATCCATCCACCCATACATACATACATACAAACATTCACACACACATCCATCATCTATGCATACATACATCCACCCAACATTTGACTTATTCATCCATCAATAAAGCCTTTTATCCGTCAGTTGATCTTTTTATCCATCCATCCATCCTCTCAGATTTCCATTTTATCTGCAATATTTTTAATCCATTCACTCAGATTTGAATTTTCCCTGCAACCATTTCATTTATTTATTTATTTATTTAAGCAATTTGTAGAGCGCACAAATACCCTTGGGTGTCTCGGCGGTGTCATCTGCCCATCCATCCAGCCTCACAGATTTCTAGTTACTCTGCAATATTTTTCCTATGCATTCAACCCATCCGTTCGCTCAGATTTTCATTTACTCTGCGATACTTTAGCCCACCCATCATCCTATTCTCTCAAGCACTCACCCACCTATCCTTTCACACACCCATCCACCCATCCTGTCACCCAATCATCAGCTCATACTCTCATCCTGTCACCCATGCATCCATCCATTCAACCAACCATCAATTCATACTTTCACCCACCCATCTATTTACCCACTCACACACACATCCTTTCACCCACTCATCTGTCAATCAATCAATCAGGGTTTTATAAAGCGTGCTACTCACCCATTAGGGTCTCAAGGCGCTGGGGGGGTGGGGGGTGGGGGGGTGGGAGGATGCAGCTCCGTTGGGGTCATTCAAAGAGCCAGGTATTGAGGTCTTTCCTGAATTGGTCCAGTGTCGGGCTTCGCCGGAGGTGGCTCGTTCCATGTCATGTCTTGGCTGCAAGGTAGGAGAAGGACCTTCAACCCTCTCTGTTCCTGTAGAAGCGTGGGACGGGGCTAGGGAGAGGTCGGGTGATCGTAGGTTTCTCTTGGGTGCATGGAAGGAGAGGCGGTTGTTGAGGTATTGAGGTCCAATGTTGTGGAGGGCTTTGTATGTGTGCGTGAGCAGCTTGAAAGTTATCCTTCTTTCGACGGAGAGCCAGTGGAGGTCGCAGAGGTGTTGAGTGATGTGGTTGTGCCTTGGGATGTTGAGGATTAGTCTGGATGCAGCGTTCTGGACGGTCTGGAGTTTGCGGAAGAGTTTCTTGGAGATTCTGGCGTAGAGGGCGTTGCCGTAGTCCAATCTGCTGGTGATGAGGGTGTAAGTGGTCATTTTCTTGGAGTCGGCCGGTATCCATTTGAATGTTTTACGTAGTATGTGGAGGGTGTTGAAACATGCTGCGGAGACGGCGTAGATCTGGTGATTCATTGTGAGCGATGAGTCCAGTATGATGCCGAGGTTGCGTGTATGGTCTGCGGGGTGGGTGGGCTTCCGAGGGCAGGGGGCCACCAGGTGTCATCCCATGCTGAGGGGGTGGTGCCGAGGATGAGGACTTCTGTTTTTTCTGAGTTGAGTTTCAGGCAGCTGTTCTTCATACAGGTTACAACGGCTTTCATCCCTTCTTGGAAGTTGTGCCCGGTGATGTCGGGTTCCTTAGTGAGGGAGAGGGTGAGTTGGGTGTCATCGGTGTAGGAGACGATTTTGAGCCCATGGTTTCTGACGATGGTTGCGAGGGGAGCCATGTAGACGTTGAAGAGGGTGGGGCTGAGGGAGGATCCTTGGGGTACTTCGCATCTGGTCTCTGTTGGTCACCCTAAGTTAAAGACACACCCTAAGTTGGCAGGGTATGTCCCAGGATGCTTGTTTCCGGTCCAGGGTAGACATGGCTTGGCAGTTCGGGCTGGACTGTTCCCATGAGGCACAGGGTCAAGACTGATTTTCATATAGCTGTGTCTGAACTGGGGTGGCGAAGTGAGCTAAAGAATGATGATGGATTCAACCCAGATCTGTGACTGGTGGTGAGTGTTTGAAAAGTTTCAGCACTCCGTCCATCATCTCCTTGTGTTTGCTTTGTTCACCGAGAGGAAGGGCGGGAGTCTTATTTTCTGTGTTCTGCTAGTGAGAAATGAGCGTATCCTTTCTAGGGCCTTTCCTTGGATGCCGGCGTCGTGAAGTCTGGTGGCTAGTGTGCGGTGGGAGACAGTGTCAAAGGCTGCTGAATGGTCCAGTAGGATGAGGGCTGCTGTTTGACCTTGCTCGAGGAGACCGCAGATGTCGTCTCTGGCAGCGAGGAGGGCGGTCTCGGTGCTGTGGGTGTTGTGGAATCCAGATTGGGAAGTGTCTAGGGTGTTGTTGACTTCGATGAAGTGTTCTAGCTGGGTGTTGACGGCCTTCTCGATGACCTTGGCTGCAAAAGGAAGCCTGAAATCCTTTTACCCAGCCATCCTTTCACCTACTCACCCACTCATCCTTCCATCCGTCTTTCACTTTACTATCAACTCATCTTTCTTTTTTCTTTATAGCGTTAATTTTGAATTTTTACCTGCCAAATTGCAGATAGACGAGGCCCATGAAGAACCCCACCCCTGCTGCAGCTGCTGAAGTGGGGGGTTGACAAGACCCCCGACTCCTTTAGTAGTAATTCACTTACAAATCAATGTATTTCCAAAAGGTACTTACTAAACTCAAAGGTACGGGTGAAGATCTGTATCTACACTAGTCCAGTCTCTTAAGTTCAGAGTTCTCTGCCAACAGTGTGTAGAACTACACACATGCACTTCTAAGCTTTAGGTATAAATGTGGGACTTACAAGTGTGAGTGGCTACAAAATGAGGAATAGCTACTAAAACGTGGGCTAAAGAATCAAACAGTCAAGGAGAGGCAAAGTGAAGGACTTGCAAATCCGAAAACAGACCAGTCATCTGCAATTCACAAATGTTCACAAATGGTAAACTCACATCTACTCCACCAGTACTACATCACAAATAGACTTAAATCTATTTAAGTCAAGCCTTGCAGGAGGACACACCACACATAGCCTTTAAAAGGTACTGCAAGGTTATATAATTTTAGGCATTGCAGACCCTTGATAAATCACTCTGTCAAAATCTAAAAAATTATTAAAATATGAATTAACCTAAGTAAAAATAAAATGAAAGAACAAAGTAAAAATGAAGGGACAGAAATGGTGACACAACTTTAAACATAACATGACACCCATACAGATCAAATTTTAAAAATGTCAACATAACAGATGCACACACTTATAAAATTACAAATATGTAAGTTATTATTGAATTTAAAAAAACAAACGACTCATCTCACTCACTCAAAGACGTATCATAACATATTACATGTGCCAAAATACACGTACACAAAATGATACACCCACACAATGATGCACAACAGAAGTGAAACTGATGTGTGCCTCTACGAAGCTGCATCACAAATCAAGAGTGTGGAGCTCAGGGTGTGGACTGAATTTATGTGCTTCCACTTATGATGATTGCAGGTGTGTAATGGTCTCCCTATTGTTTTCAATTTCAAGCAGTAGGTGGGCTCTTCTCCGCATCATAAGTTGGATCTGGTGCTTCTTGATGATTGAGGTGTGTTGTGACAAGGAAACGACTGTGCCAAGAGAAAACCCTGGCCCTTATTTATGTGAAGTGCTTGTGCCGCTTTAGCGCCACTTTTTGGTGACAATGCAGCGACGTAGACAATGCACCACACTGCGCCCTGTGCTACATTATACCTGCGTCATGTATAATATATGCAGGGTGGGCGTTCCCCCGTAAAAAAGCCTCATAGAAGTGGCGCAGTGAAATTTATGAGATTTCACTACAACTTTACTGCGCCAAAATACTTACGCCTGCTTCAGGCAGGCATAAGTATTGACGCTGGTCTGGAGATGCGTCAGTTTTCACCCACACTCCAGCAATGCGTCATTTTTGAACCACCAGATACGTCGGAATTCCTGACGTCTCTGTAAATCTTTGCGCCATGGAGCGCCGTATTGTAAATACGGCGCATACATGGTGTCATAAGGATGGTGCTATGAAAAGTGACAAATCGCTGTTTTTGCCCAGCAATGCATCATTTTCCATAAATGAGGACCCCAATGTTTTTCATGTTCTGAACCGGAGCGGTGCTTGTGCCCTGTTTCTGAGCCAAAGTGGATGGGGATGATCCTGGGGTGGCCCACATGTCAATAAAATCTGAATTTTAGTGATGTTCAGACTCAAGAGGTTGTCTTTCATTCTTTAATCAATATGGCTTAGTCAGGATGTAGGTTTATGCATACTTAGGCCCTTATTACGATGTCAGGCAGACGCAACACCGTTGCGGGAAAGGACCCGCACGACCATGGGTCGGCGGTTCAGCAGTCCCAATTAGGATGCGACTGCACATAGTGCGGTCGGAAACTTAAATTTTTCAATGGGAGGTTGTGCGGTGGGCTGAAAACTCCCGCAGCACAAGCTCTCATTGAAAAATTGAAGTTTGTAAACATCCCTGCAGGGTGTGGCAGGCACCTCATGATGCCTTGCACACGGTGCAGGGATGTTGAGGGGACACCATAGGTGCCCCCAGGACAGTATGCAGGGGGCCAGGTGGAAAGTGGGCCCTGCTAGGGGCCCCCAATGTCGCTTTCCGACAGCCTTTCAATGTCGGAAAGGCTGACATGGAATGGCTGTTAGAAACCAACATCATAATCCTGATGGCGGAAATGCCGTTCTTAAGGGATTTTGCTGCCTTTCTGACTGATCGACGGGCTCCTTGAGCCGGGCGAAACTCACGTCGGATTCCGCCACTGGTTTAAACTCCAACCGCCGTCAACCAAATATGTGGTTGGACTTTAAACCTACCATTTTGGGTGCAAAGCCTCCGACCAACGGTCGGAGGCTTTCTGCCCGACATCGTAATCGGGCCCATAGTGTAGGTGGAGATCTCCACCTAAAGAACTTAGACCTAGTATTGGCAGGTTTACATCTAAAGTATTACTGCAAGGTTATCAATTGTTTGTTTATGGATTTGTAGAGCGCATGGCTGCCCAAAGGCTTCCCAGCACTAGGAGAAGATGACAGTCAGGGCGCATAGGAGATTTAAGGGAAGAGCCAAGTTTTGAGTCTCTTCCTGAATACCAATTCATCAGTCAGCATACGCAGTTCCCTAGATAGGGAGTTCCATAGGCTAGGAGCCAGATGCGAGAAGGATCTGCCTCCCCATCTGGCTCTCTTTATCCTAGTCTGTTTCATGAGTAGATCTGCAGAGGATCTTAGGGGTCTGCCTGGGATGTAGTGTGTGACAAGCTTTTTGATTAAGGCTGGACCTTTGTCATTTATAGCTCTATGAGCGATACATAGTGACTTGAACTTGATCCTGGCCTGGATAGGGAGCCAGTGTAGTGTCTTCAAGGCTGTCTTGGCTGACTGTTGTCTGGGAATGCGCAGCAGTATCCTAGCTGCGGTATTCTGAACCACTTGCAGTCTGTTTATAACGTATTTGGGTGCGCCAAGATACAGGGAGTTACCGTAGTCCAGCTGTGACACCACTAGAGCCTGGACCACGGTTCTGCGAGTGTATTCAGGAATGAGAGGGAGGATCTTCTGTATCATTCGCAGTACTCCAAAGCATGCTCCAGATAGTTTTCTGGCTTGAGTCTCCATGGACAGACTTTCGTCTAGCCAGATTCCCAGATTTTTTACCGCTTTCTTTGGGACAGGGGGTTCTCCCAATTCTTGAGGCCTGCTGATCATGTTTCTTGGGACCGCCTTATTCCCCAGGAACATGAGCTCTGTTTTCCCTCCATTCAGCTTTAGGCTACCATTATTCATCCATTCTGCTACTTGTACCATGCATGGTGCCCAGTTGTTATGCATGGATTGGGGGCCCTCCATGCATAAATGGAGGGCCCGGGCCCCCAATCCATGCATAACAACTTAAAATTTGCAATCATGTTGTGAGTCCTATGTACACTCATCTACTCATGTAATAGGGTGGGGACATAAAATACTACCAGGCTTATTCTGGATTGCATTTATGAGGAGACTGAAGTCTAGACATGGGCATACATCTATGTGCACAAAGATCTCCGTACATATATTGTGCTCGATAAGAGTTGACAATTTATTTAGCTGGGTTAGGTTTTTCTACTAATAATTACTATGGTAAGTAGTGGCAAATTCTGAATGTACAGCAGTGAAAGCATCAGTGTAAGATGCCTTCACATACACAGTACAGTTACCGCATGGGCAGGACCAAGACAGAAGCACAGAAAACTTACATTGTCCTTGAGATTTGTGGTGGCCTCATATTAGATGGATATAAAGAGGTCAAATAGTATGACAAGAACCTTAGTAAGAGCAAGAGGAAGGTTAAACAAGAGGAAAGTTGGGAGAGAAGACAGTTAAGCAAGAGGAAGGTTAGAGTGCACTGAGAGACATAGACAACAGAAAAGGTAAGGTGTGCTACCATTGTGTCCCATGTTGAAAAAAAACCCTTTAAAATGGCTGACTAAACCATGAAAGGATGCACAACGAGCCTAGACAGAGGTTCTAGAGAGGATGGGCTACCAAATGGCTGCCATCTACCTCCAACAGCATTCTCACATTTGAATGTCCTCATTACTCGTCCACAGGTAAGTGCCTGCTCCATGGATCTTCTTCAGGGTCCTCCTTTTGGCTGGCAGAGCAGATCATGAAAATTAGTATGTTCCTGCCTTCATCCATCATGTGGAAGTCTGATAAGGATATTTTTGGTTGCTTGGGACACATCTGTTATTCTGGCGAGTGGTGGAAGGAAAACTGAATTTTAGGATAACAGGCAAAAGGCTTTGATTTCCCATCATGCCACTTCACCTAGTAATTTCATGATCTGCATTGTTCACTCCAGCATCAGAATCACCAAAGACTGTGAAGTGTCCAGAGCCCAGCCTAATGACAGTGAAAGTAGGTAAGGCAGCCTGAGTCAAATGGCTTTTGTGCTCCTGATTGAAAGCACAACACAAAACTCTCTCTGGTACTGCAGGATTTGCCCTAAAAATACTACATACGCACATACAAACGTACATGCGTGCATATATACTTACATACATACATATTGCAGTCTGGGTGTGAAATCTAAACTTAGATTAATTCTAACTTTACATAGTAAACACTAAAAATGCATTCCGGTCTTTCGCATATCTGTTCATTTGGCGCAGTCCATTACCTCTTCAATATTACTTCATTATTCTACATCAAACTGAGCTTCAAATTCACCACTTCATTGCTTCCATCTAGAGCTTCAAGACGAAGGTCTCTTTGCAGTTGTATTTGCATTTTCCGACCACATTTTTACTCTTTCAGTGATCCACAAACAAATTGCCTAAAACTTTTTTAGGTATTTTACATAAACAACCTTCATGAAGGAATTATTTTTCTGGGCCCACCTAAAGACATCATTGAGCATTTTAGTGATGTGTTTTTCAATAGGGGCACCTCAGAACAGCATGAACTATAATTGGCAAATAAACAATGAGATGTCAGGCAGGGAGTAGAGAATGGAAATGCACTAAAAGTCATTTTCTGTGGATAGTTATTCTTGTTTTTCACCCAATCAATGGCAGCATTTTGGTTCTCTGTAGGATCAAACCTTATTATCTATTTTTTCAGCAATGTATTTTTCAGTTTTTCTGATGTCCAGTACAGGCACCTCAGAGCTCATGGTACTCTGGAAGTGAAGTCCAGGATGCTTATCTCCAGATGATGACTTAGCTCTTGCCTGCATGTGCTTTATATTGTAGCACAAGCGAAGCTCATGGCGCTTTATTCTTCCTTCAAGGAGAAAAGGTGTTGGACCCAGAGGAGGCTGACAAGGCTCTAAAAGCCTCATTGAAGAAATTTGCCTCACAGGTTTGGGGACAATGCATTTCAGAATCACAGGCCCAACACTTTGATGGCTTTAGACGCCAGTTTCTTTTTGGTGAAATTGAGAACGGTCTGGTTGGAAGGCTCTGCTGTAGGTGTGGCCATAGTACCTCTATAGATGATCAATTTATTTTGAATATAAATCTCTCCTCCAGTCAATGAAGTTAGCTCAGAACCGAGGTAATGTGAGCACATAGCCTTGCTGTGTGATTTTGGATCCTTTAGGGCTGAGATACTATAATGGAACAGAGAAACTTCATGTGGCGCTTCATCTCAGGCAATGGGAAGACACTTCTCAGCATCGTAATATGGAATCTGGTGCTTGTTGTGATGATTGATATCTGTTATGACAAGAAAATAACTGGATCGAGCAAAAGCTCAGTGTTTTTCACATTCTTGACTGGGACTTGGCTTATGTCTTGTTTCTGAGCCTGAGTGGGTGGGGCTGGTGTTTGGGGTGACCCTCCTGTCAGCAGAATCTGAGGTTTAATGATATTCAGACACAAAAGGGTTGTATTTTATTATTTAATTAATATCTCATAGTTTGGATGCATTTTAATGCCAGTGTTTTGGATTGTTTTTTTTTTATCATGCCTGCATCTATACCTCTGCCAAGGATAGCATATTCGTTTTGGAATGTTGCTGTGATAGTTATGTTAATGCAACTTAACAAAACACCAAAAAGGTTCCTTAGAAAATATGGGGGAAATGAGCACTACAAACTAGAGGAAGAAATAAAGAGGTTCTGAGAAGAGATAAATCTGAAGCATTTGTCAGAAACTTGTAAGAGGAGAAAGAAGGGGGGATCTCCAGATGAAGGGAGAGAGGATGGAGATATGGCAGGTTATCAAAACAGCAGAAAATGATCTGAGGATGCTTTGAAGACCATACAAAAGTAGACATATCCTGAGAATTATTGTACTGTGCAGATAACTTTACTGAAAGTATAGTCCTTGATGGATAGCCAATGCAGGGATTTTAGTAATGGTTATAATATGATGAAAATGCAAAGAGCTGGTAATCATGTGTGCCTGTAGTCTCTGCCGTTGCTATTTTGGCAGGCCCAGGTATGATCACATATCAAATATGGTTGTATATCAGAACACTGACCACATATTACAAAAATATCATAGAAGCCTATTACGAGCCTGGCGGTCCTCGGACCGCCAGACTCTTGGTGGCACTGAGGTGGCGGTCTACTCACCGCCCACCGGTGGTCCTACCACCCCATTACGACTTCGGCAGTTGGACCACCCTGGGACCGCCGATGCCACCTGGGAACCGCTGTTCCTTGGCAATGGCGCAGTGGTCCTGAGGCCACAATATGCTTGGCCAGACAGCCAGAGTCCCACCAAGCATATTATGAGTTTACTCTCTGCCACGGTTTTCATGGTGGTTCTACCGCCATAAAAAACTGTGGCAAAGAGGAAACAAAGGGGGTCCTACAGGGCCCCCTGGTGCTTCACACCATGTGGATGCACACAGGGGGGCACAAGATGTGCCCCCCTGTGTGCATGCACACCAGTTCCTGCACAGCATGGACTCTATAGTCTATGCCTTGCAGGAACTGCTTTTGGCGTTCCCATTGCGGTGCCCATTTTTAGAGGCACTGCCGTAAGAATGCCAAAAACCAGCCTGCCAAACATGAGAAAACTCCTAATCTGGCGGGTGGCCCGATCACGACTGTAGCACAGGGGGAGCGTGGCGGTGGCGTACCGCCCACTCGTCTTCGCCAAAAGTCATAATCGGGCCCATAGCCAGAATATTGACTACCAAAGTACCATCCAGGTAAGTAATTGCATAAGTGTAGATTTACCATTCTTAACTCCACATTTACGTACCTTAACGATATACATATATAGTCAAGATACACATTTATGTGAAGTTTAGTAAATCCATACTTTCCCGTTAGATGCCTTCACAATATTTTTGTATTCAACCTTTTCGCTAAGATAGTTTTGCAGCTTGAAATTTGCAGATTGAAGTTTGTGTCTAATGTGACCCCTAACATGTACAGAGACAGAAGGAGAAGGGCAAATCTTAATTTCATTAGCTCACAACCAATTTATAAGAGGGCTGGAAGAGTTATCTACAATATGGATTTTGAGAACTTTATTTGGTTTTACCCAGTAACTAATCTTCTATTGTCAGACCCATCTGAGACACAACTGGAAAGCCACAGCTTATGAAAATGAGTCATGTATGAGTGTGACAAATAATTGTTATTAGCATACATGTAAAATCAGAATCCAGATAAGAGGAAGATTTTTCACAAATGTCAAACATAAATGCTGAACAGGAGAGAAGATAATGCTGACTACAGAGGGACGCAACAGTAAAGAGATAGAGGATAAGAAGGCAAAGAAGAGAGAATGACCAATTGTAAATGGTTACACAGACAGCCAGTCTAAAGACGAGTTGGTAACCACAATTGCACTGAGATGTTCCAGCACCTGGAGGTGCCTCAATGGTGTTAAATGAGATCTTTGAGAACGATGGCACAGACACAACCAGATTCCACCTCAGCTTAGTATGGTGCCAGAATATTGAGTCATAAATGTCCTCTGACAATATTATTGTGCTATAAATATGGTTTACTAAAATACTGATCATATTGGAGTTAATAGTAACCCTGGGCGTAGTACTACGCTACGCTCCCGGAGCGTGCGTAGTTTGCGCTACTATGCACTACGCGAATTGCACGTAGCACAGTGCAAAAACGCGTAGAGGGCATTTTTTGCTTGCTCGCGGTCCTCAACGTCAAGTTGGCGACCGCGAGCGAGCAAAATCAACATCCCGGCGAGACTTTTTCCTCGTTCGCGATCAGCAACATCAAGTTGCCGATCGCGAGCGTGGAAAATAAACCTCCCGGCGAGATTCTCAACGCGGGGAGGTCAGGTTTCTCATTGCGAGTGAGTCGCGTATGCTCGCGACCGCTCGCGATGAAAACTACCAGTCCGCGTTGAGAAAGCTGCCGCTCAAGTACAAATCTACTCGAGCGGCAGAAAACGACCGCTTGCACTGGGCAAGATGCCGTTTGCAATGATTGCACAGTGCGGACAAGCATCCGGCACTGTGCAATCAGTGCGAACAGCATTTCCCTACCGCACTACGCAGTTCGCGTAGCTACGCGTAGCGTGCGCAGTGCGAAGTGCACTTTGCGTAGCTACGCGTAGCGCTACTACGCAAACTACGCCCAGGGTTAGTTAATAGCAGTTAATAATAGAAAGTCTGCACCCAATTGAGTGATACATTTTGTAAACAATACATAGGCCACAATTTGTGTCAATATTCTGACGTACAAACCCATAATGCTAAGATCAGCAAAAGTTCCCAAGAGAATTTTCTCGGGAGCCATACAATATTAATTTAGTTGTTACTGGGAGTAGAAAAATGTGCTTACAGATAGGCTATTTTGTGGGTTTTGCATGAGGATTCTTTAAGATTGAAAGAAACTCTGGGGCATATTATCAAGGGGCTGCGATAAAATTATCGCCGCTTTAGCGTCCGTTTTCGGGCGAAAAGCGGTGATAATTGTATCGCAATATCATCAAGGACACGCTAGCGCGTGTTTCCTTGACTTAGCGCCCGTTTCCAGCACGCCTAACTTCGCATCTCTAATGAGATGAAAAGTGGGCGTCACTGGGCGTACCCCTGACGGACTACCTTGTTAAATATCGCGAAATGTACATCGCGATATTAACAAGGCGTCCCACGCATTTTTGCAGACGTTAGTTTTGGCGAAAACCGCGGTTTTCGCTAAAACTAATGTCTGCAAAAATGCTGACTTACCTATACCTAACAATGGGGTGGATTATGCTGATACGACCACAGGGTCGTATCAGCAAGGTTATCGCCGTTTTCCATGGAACATCGCTGGAAAACCAGCGATGTTCCATGGAAAACACCGCTATCGCTGGGAAATTATCGCCATTGCGCTATGCGTTGTTAACACAGCGATAGCATGGCGATAATTGCCAGTGATAGCCGGCGATAAAAAAAATCTCGCTAAGAGCGGCCAGCGATAATTATCGCTGCCGCTTGATAATATGCCCCTCTGTTTTTTAATTGCACTAGTACAATTACCTGCATCACAGAGGAGCTAGGAAGATAGGGCCAAAGATCACTGCTTCCACATTTTAAGGATTGAAACAAGGGTCAGTAAGATTGTAGTGACCTGTGCTCAAAATAAGTCATTCCATAATGTTATAATTGACAACTTGAAGATTTGATGATGATTATTGGTTTGCATGGAATATTTCTGATCCTTTAAGTGCACAAACAGAGAAATGACAAACTAAGCACCATTCTGCTAGAAATGTTGTATTATGTAGGAATACATGCAACTAATGGTAGATAACTTAGGGGCTGATTAGGAAGTCCGCCCGCCATCCTAGTGGTAACGGGACCGCCCGCCTGCCATGCGGCGGTCCCCCCACCCAAATTATGATGCGACCGTCACCGCGTCGGTCGCATCTGGCATTTTAACATTGCGGCGGATGCTGCAGGCTGCAGCACCCGCCGCAATAGGAAAATGCCATGTTGTGCATTTCCATGCACAACGTGGCAGGCACCGTGCGGTGCCTGCCACCTTGTGCATGGACATGTAGGGGGGTACCATAGGTACCCCCCAAGTGCACCCCTCCACCCCCCACCCCTCCAGGGGCCCGCAACGGGCCCCCAAATCAAATCACCGCCAGCCTTTCCATGGCAGCAGCGCCGCCATGGAAAGGCCTTGAAAACCAAACATCATAATATGGCTGGCGGTGCCTGCTAGGCACCGCCACCATATATGTGCCCCAGCTCTGCCTGGCCGGCAATCGTAATGATTGCCGACCGGCGGAAAAGCGGCGGACGGACTTTCTGTCCGCCGCGATACCCACCGCCATCGTGATATGGCGGTGGGTAAATCATGTTACGATGGCGTGACGGTCACCACCGCCGGCACGGCGGTGGCTATTGTTACGCCATCGTGATCACCCCCTTAGTGTCTTTGTCGCAGGGATTCTTCAGGTAAAGCAGAACTGTGACTTGGGATGACAGGAGGCCAGAATGTAGGGACTGAGTCTCTCTACCACGTCAGTACCTGTCAGCCCAAATCCTGGCTAGCTCACAGTGTCTCACCTGAACTTCTAGCCTTCCCAGAGTAACAGGTGATTTTAGCAACCTCGAACATGACCCTCTAGTCCCCAAGGGAACTGTGGAAACAGATCATGACCTACTGTCTCTCACTCATGCATGTCCTTAGTAAACAAAAGAAAGACACAAAGAAAGTTTACAATATATTAATTGAAACTATCATAGTTTATTATGAAGCAGATGTGCTGCGATTAGTAGGCAAATACAACTAAGCAACATAATCAACATTACTAGCAGGCTGTATACAATGAACAACCCCACCATGGAAAATTATCTATCTGTCTAGGCCTACTCTCACTATGTGAGCACTTTATTAGTGATCTCTGGGACTGTCCTCAGACCCCATACCTGGTGTGTATGGTTAGGTGGCTCGCATCATGGGTATAAAATTAGTTTATGCAAGCCTGCATATCAGGCTCTGCTGGCATTTGTTCCAGGACCAGTCTCTCTGTCACAATTCTCCTCTCTGCCCCGAATGGGAGCAAGCCACAGCTTATATTATAAGAACTTTTGTGTTGGAAGACTGCAGCTGTGCTACCATATTATGTCTAAAATGTTAGGAGTTGCTGCTGACCGAACAAAGAAAACGGTACACCATGTTGTTATGTATTCTAGGGAACCTTGAATAAAATGTGCAGCCTGAATCCAGAGAAGAATCACTGAATAACAAAGCAACATGTACACCGTATTTCTAAAATAATGTCACAAAAACAAATGTGTTATGTGCATATGTGCAAGCAGAGGCACCCTAAAACATCTAATATGCAAAACTAAGGGAGAACCAAAGTGGGCCCAAAAGGGGAATCACCACAACTTATTCACCTCATGGATATATAATTTCACCACTATGAAATCCTGGAGTTTTCTTTAATGTCTATAAAGAAAATACCAAGACTTTCCAGATTTTGTTATACTTGAGGGGCTGGGGAGTGATCACCTACCACTGATGTTTAAGCTGTTATATAATTTTGAACAAAAACTCCTTTCTTGGGCAATGGTGAAGACAGAGGAATAAAAAAGGTTTGCTGCCTCTCTGAAAACACTTGTGATTGATACATTTTCTGGATCTTCCAGACCACGACTTGGCAATAGCTTTCTAGATCCCACAGCACTAAGGAGTTTGTCAGCGTGCCAACACGAGATAGAGAGCCAGTTGGACTGAAACCCCCCTGCAACCCACTGAGCTGTACTTGAATGATTTGCGTTTCAGGTAACAATCAATTTTATAAGATTTCACAGGGAAAATTAGTGGAATCCAAACCTTTTTTCATAATAGAAAGGTACACTCAACAACACTAGGAACAATGGATATATTTTTAAAAATCATATCTTAGTGCACACAATATGAATGGGAACTAAAATAAGAAAAACTGAATAGTAGATACAACATTTATGAGAAATGTGTACAGCAGAACACCTTGCAAAATATTGGCTGTGTAACATTATATTAATCCCACCCTCATATCTTTGGCTCACTAGGCTAATTTCAGCACCAAAAAAAAGGCCTAATTTGATTTTCAAAGATGGTTCACACCATCATACCAGTTTTGAACAAGGAGGCAACTTTTCAGTAACATAGCATCATCTGCTACTCTCGTTTTTGTTTTGCTGGAAGGCAGGCTAATGATCCCAGCAAGTGAAGGCTAAATGTGCCTCCCACTAATAAATGTGTATATTATATATATATTATTTATATCTAAACAAATAACATGTATGGCTTAAAAAGCTGTATACTTAAAAGGGAAAAAGACATGGTAGGTATAACATTGATTGAGCAAATATTGATCTCAAATCTGTTCAAGAGGGCACAGATTTGGTGTTGTACGGTTTCCACTTTCTCAGTAGGCACTGTTCATTTGTTGGACAACATAAACGTTGGGATGGTGCCAGACTGGTTCCATGCACCCCCTCAGGATATGTTGGCCTATAGACCTGAAATGGTTTGGGCAACCTCAGAAAACGACAGCCCTGACTCCCCAAGGAAATGTGGTAACAGATCTAGAACCTTTTTGCTCAGTTATTCATGCTCACTCAGAAAGGTACACAAGAAATACACAAAAGGGCATATTTATTGAACCATTGTGATTCTTGTATAAAAATATATGCACTGCAATGATTAATAGACAGAAGCAGATAAAAGTGATTACAATATAAGAACAGTGAAAAGGATAAACAATTCCACCATCATGCTAAAACAGTGTACATATGATGACTGGGTATAGTGTACTCCTACTATGCTCTCCCTAACCAAGTTGCCTATGACAGGTGTTCTGCCAAGAATCCCCTACTGGATGATCTAACTCCCCATTACCTGAAGGCAAGGTATGTAGGTCACCGTCTTGGTCACAAGTTGGACATCCCTCCTAGCAGAGGGTAAACAGGAATCAGCTAGGCTGAGACTCGACACAGCAACGACCTCACAATGACAGCAGAGTGCTCCTCTAATTTGAGCAGGAAAATGAGTGTGTATTTATAATAACATCATCCGTGCTTCCTTGTCGAGGCTTCAGCTGGGCCGACATTGTTTATTGTTTTGTGATAGACGTGTCGCCTCACGGACGAATAACAAACACCAACATTTGCTCAATGTGTGTTCAGGCCTTGTACTAGATGTTCAAGGTGTCATTATAGTGTACTTATGAAGTGGAATTGTAAGCAATGTGGTTTCAGAGAAACTTATCCTGCACTGTCATGCAAGTAAATGTGTGTCAAAAGTCATCATGTAGAAAAGAAGGCAACTTAAGAAACGAGTGTATGTAAAATGGCAGTGTTTCTTCCGCGGCCTAACCTAGCTGCGTGACAATGGTCTCAGGCAGTAGCCATTCTGGTTTGTGGACTTATATTAAGATCCTCAACTGCTCTATATTGTGTAACCGTAGAAGATTCATGAAACATTTGAGATTTGAAAAAAGGGAAAGTAATAGAGAACTTAGGTTTCTGTGTAAAAACCCGATTATTGACCAAACTGATATGATGAAATGGGTAAGTTCAGTAAAGGCTATGAAAAATAAATTTTTATGTCAAAGCATCTGCTCTCTTTGTACTCTCAAAGTATACTGCAATTCGATGGGTGTGTCTTGCCAGAATCAGAAAATGTTTCTGTTTTCTTGTTCTGTGTAAAAAACACAATAAAAAGAGTTTTGAAAAATCAACTTTGGTCTGAAACATGTGTTAATACAGTGAGAAGAACTGGAACTGCGTAGTCCTCTGAACTTGTTCGCGAGAATGATCCCCACAGTTCTGGTCCTACATTAACAATCAGGATTGTAATCCTCAGAAAAGGTGAAGAAACACTGTTACCCAGAATGAGTGAGTTAGTTTGTTGTACATTGTGGATGCCTTAGGCTCTTTCCTCATGGGCATTATTATCCTACCACTTACAGCAAAGCATTGATATAAATGCTGATGCTATGATGGAAAAGAAAGTAAAATAGTGCAAAACCAATGGAGTGCTGGACTCATATGCCTTTCCAGCTGCAATATTATTTTTAACACTTTATTTTTAAATTTTGTTCCTCACAAGTGAGATTCTGCATGCTCTATTGAACCCATCACAAAACAAGTTACAGGGGGGTTTCATTGGAACATATTCAACCATTTCCATCGCCAAGGCATATTGTTTCCATGAATCACTTTATATTCATCATGCTGTTTACTCTACTAGTGGAGCTATCTGTGCATCATCTCTGTATGCCAATTCTAAGGTTTCTGGGGAGATTGTGTGGAGGCCTGCAATGCAAATGAGTTCAGGTGGGTGAGCAGCTAGAGGGTCCAGTGCCTGGTCCCTTGTGATATAGGTCTTGAACGCTTCCCAGACTTTGTGGAATTTTGCTTATGCATCATGCATAATGGATGAAACTTTTTCCATTGCATAAATAGTCCAGATATTACTCCACCATAGGTGTATTGGAGGTGCTATATGTTGTTTCCAAACGTGTGCCGAGGCCATTCTTGCTGCTATTAGTAGCTGCGAAATCAGCTTGCCCATTGGGGTTGTTAGCAAGAAAACTGAGCCTTCACCTAGATCACTAGGGAGTCAAGGGTTAGCTTGTGCTGGTGATATAGTGGATGTGTGTTAGAATCTTCACACAATATGTCTGAATGTCTGTGCAGGACCACCTGGGTAAGAAACCCAGTTCCACTATTGAAAGACAACACTAGTTATTGGTTATGCCCTTTATTTTGACACTGTTTTCAGCCCTGCATTATTCCTGGGAGCTGGTGGGGCCCCATTTTATTCCCAATTTCTCTACAAGGGTTCCTTCTATCTCCTCCAACAATCAGCTTATTTCCATGTTGGATTTTGAGATCAAACCTTTGCTGGACTGTTGCTCAATGCACTAGAGCAGTGGATAAATTCAGGTTTGCCTCTTTACCAAATGGGTCTTCAAGCTGAATGCAATATGAGAGACAACATTGTCTCCATTTCTACATTCTACAATAGTGCAATGTACACCTTTCACTAGGGGATCAATATTATACACTACGGGCCCTATTACAGATAGGGTGCACTTTTCCTGTTTGCGTCATGGTACACCTTCAAATAGGTGTGCCATGCGCAAACAGGGAACATGCGCCCTATTATGATGAATGCGCTGCCCGCACAGCAGCCACAAACTTGAGCTGCCCTGTGGGCAGCGCATTCATGTGAAATACCGAGCGGCTGCTTTAAAGTCGCTCTGTATTTTACTGTGCAGGTGTTAACCCTACTGCACTTTTAAGAGGCATTAGAGATCCCCTTGCAGGTGGGTGAAGTGAGTGACTGAATCCGCCTGTAAAGGGTTTTCTGGGGGGGTCCATTGCCCGTCTCCAGATGGCTGCCATAAGGGTGTGCACTGCCAGTGCACCATCTTTTTGTGGCGCACTGCCAGTGCGCCTCCTGACAGCTACTTTGCCATTGTGCCCACGTCCATAATACAGTGCAGGCAAAGAGGCAAAGAGACTCCCTCATTTGCATGGGACTACGCCCCCACGCAAATGAGGTAATGATCTCTTGAAATAGCTCTGGTACTACGTGTGCGCCACCGCTATCTGTATTACAGAAGGGTCAGTGGCCCCTTCTGTAATACCAAAGTGCCCTGGGGCACACCAAATGGGTGCATATGCCCGTTGCTAGTCTGGGGAACTTTCTATAAAATTACCCCAGTTGTATACATTTTAAAATGGCTTTTTGTCGTATGGATAGGGGGCTACTGTTGTGAAAGCTGCTAGGCTGAGAGATCCTCCCTAAACCCCAGATACTATTCAGGTCAAACACTATCAGACATGAGTCAAAATTAAATTAACGTCAGGAGCTCTGACCTCTGGAAAGCCTTATATTCAGCAAAGATTAAATCAGGGGCGCTTATGAGTACCCCTGTTGTAAATTTCTGTAGTACACAAATAGAGGAGAAACAGTGGCTAGAGCCAGAGTGTTTTCCCCAAAGCTTGAAGGTCTCGTGCTACTCATTTTGGAGTATGTAAGTGACACACGTCTCCTTGACAAGACAGTAATTATTTTACAATGAGCACAAACCGCGCATGAGTAATTTTGCAATGTCAACATGCTCAGGTGCCCGCAATAAACATCCATAAAACTAAAATCATAATTTTTGGCAGCTAGATCTCCAACCCTTAGAGAAGGATTTTGCATAATGCAGAGGCTGAACTTTTTCCCAGTTACTCTTTTCTGGAGGTATGACTTGAGAAGACAGGTGCATACTTCCAACAATTGGCATCTTAACAATCCAATGCCACAGCATTGAATCTCATACTTTCATGTCGTCTCACCCTTCTTTAGCTCCTATTTTACGAGGGTTGAACACTAATCACATGCTCTCCATTGCCTAGGATTTAATAGATGCTCGGGGCACACTAGCACACAGATCAGCAGGACGGAGTTGGACTGGTCTTACAGGACATAAGGAAAATCCCAAACCCCAACCATTCTAAAATCGTTGTTATTACTGGAACTGCACATAAAAGAGAGCGTTGGAGCTTACTGCTCTACAATGTACAGTAAGGGACCCTAAACTACTGAAAGGCTCAGTTAATGTGGGACACTGAGGTGTTTAGCTTGCTCTTTAAGCAGACCATAGCTATCCATGTGAAGGATATCTCCTATTAAGATGAATTTGAAGCATTATACGGGATAACGCGAGGTAGATTAGTGTTAGAATCGAACAGGTTGAGAGTAAGTCAATATAAAAATTTTAAAAAACAATTAATAATAATAGATGTATTTAAACAAAATTAAGAAAAGCATTGAATTCTGGGAATAATAGATATACTATTGCCACTCCAGTTTATGCAACAGTAGTGAAAGAGTAGGCTTTCAGAGGGGTTACATTACTATTCCCACTCCAAACAGGTCAACAGTAGTGAAAGAGTTGGACTTTGAAGGGGTTAAATTTACTATTCCTACTCCAGTCTGTGCAACAGTAGGGAAAGCATTGGACTTCGGAGAGGTAAGATTTACTATTCCCACTACACTCTGTGAAGCAGTAGGGAAAGCATTGGACACCGGAGGGATTACATTTACTATTCTCACTCCAGTCTAAGCAGCAGTAGGGAAAGCATTGGACTTTGAAAGGGGGTACTTTTACTAATCCCACTCCAGTCTGTGCAACAGGAAAGCGTTGGTCTTTAGAGGGGTAAGATTTACTATTCCCACTCCAGACTGTGGAACAGTAGGGAAAGTACTTCACTTCAAATACATTTTATATTTAAATAGCCCTATTAGTTTAGAACAAATATAAAACTGTAAATATGAACATTATTAATTAGCCCCAAAAAAGTATACATATATATATAACAAACAATTAAACAATGTCATAAGTAATTATCAGTTATTGTTTTTACATTTATATATTAACTAGAATAAATCAAAATTACATAATTAATCATCAATTAAATAATTAATAATAAATAAATAATTGATAATTAATTATTGCTTAATTAATTTCCCCCTCTATATCCCTACAAACCCAACAGCCCACACCTAAAATATAACTAATATATAAAGATACTACACAATTAACATAATAAAAAATAAATTAAATATTAATATTAAATTAAAATTAATTAATAACTAATTGTTACAAAGTATTACTTAATTAACTTCTCACCACAATACCCCTACAAAACCCAGCAGCCCACACCTAAAATATAACTGCAAAATATTATTATTACACAATTTACACAATTAATAATCAATTAAATAATTAACAATAAATGTATCATTAATTGTTAATTAATTATTACTTAATTAACTAGCCACCCTATCCCCCTACAAACCTAGCAAACCACTACTACTCTATAAATTACTATTAGTACTTAAATAAAAAATTATAAATCACTAAAAATTACAAACTATATTTACAAGTATTATTAACAATTAAACAAACAGTATTACACAAAATTAATATATGAACTAAAACACATTAGGCAGTGGCGTAGCAAGGGGGGGCAGGAGGGGCGGACCACGCGTTTTGGGGGGCGCCTCCCCCGTAAACTAGGGTTGTAGCCATGCGGGAATCACCAGCACCCTCCCCCCCGGCCACCGTCGCGGCAATCCGTCAGAACCCTCCCCATAGCACCGGACGGCCAAAGGTCTAGCTATGCCACTGACATTAGGATAATTAAAAAACAATATTTTTACAACTATATTATTGAAAACGATATTAACAACAACGATATTCTTAACCACGATATTACTTACTTGAACAATCAGTATTCTTTTTTTTTTTTTTTCATTAGGGCATGTTTTTCTTACAAAATTATTTTCAAAAATGAAAATGAACACATTTTATGGAACAAATCTATTTTATTAGACATTTTGAAAGGTGACTCATTAGTTGCACACAGCCTTCTGCCTACAACCACATGGGCCGGCGGCTACAAACAGTGCTTTCAAGGGTGTACAAGAGGCGCTGTAATATGGCCAACATCCCGGAGGAGGCGTCAAGTAGAATCAAGGCTAATAAGTCCAGGCGGCCTGTGTCTTCAGAGAGTCAAAGTGGCCCAGATCAAAAGTCAACCCAGAGGGGGAAACAACAATGGGAAGAAGAAAAAAAACCCTCCCTCCCTCCCGCCCACCCCCCATAACAGGAAAACAAAAAAGAAAAGGGGGGATTCCGTATCTAAGTGTCAAGAGCTGTAGAGGAACCTCACTCCACTAACCCACCCGCTCCCGCTCCCGGCACGTAGGGCCAGCGCAATCAGTTGATGGAGGTATCAAATGCAGAACTTGCAGAAGTTTGGGGCAAGTGACCTCACGGAGATCCTTCAATAGCAATGCAATGAATGGAGCCCAGAGTTCAACATATTTCTCACCTTTCTGAGTTTGGATTAGTGAGAGCCGTTCCATTGCCAAGGTCATCCAAAGCCTATGGAGCCATGCCGAGTGATCCGGAACCGTCGTAGTGCCCCAGTGTAGTAGGATTGCCTGACGCGCTGCAAGGAGAGCCAATGCCATTTGCCTGCCGCAAAGCGACCGCCGAGGGAAGGTAAGGGGGTTTGATAGCCCTAAAAGTGTGTAGGCTGGGAAGCGGGGTATCTCGGTGTCAAAAGCTGCATCAATTTCATTGAGAACCAATTCCCAGAATCGCTCCAGCCTCGGGCAATGCCATAATAGGTGCGCAAGGGAGCCTGACATCCCACAGCCACGCCAGCATTCTTCGGTGTGGTTTTTGTTCCATTGGTGGATCCTAGCAGGGGTGAGATACCAATAGGTCGCAACTTTAAATGCGGATTCAGTCCCAGCTGTGTTATATGCTGTGTGGTGTACTCTATAATGAATGTTATCCCATTCCTTGTCTGTGAGGACCCTACCTAGCTCCGCCTCCCACCTGAGTTGTCCACGAGTGCAAGCCCCTTTCTTGTTTTGAGTAAGGAGCACATATAATTCCGTTATGAGGTGTTTGTCGTCCTCTTTCTTTGCTACCCATTGTTCAAAAGGGGTACGTTTACGCGAGGCCTGTGGAAGGAAGGCCCGAGAGGTGGCCCAATGTCGCAGTTGTAAATAATAATATTCATCTGAGCGGGGGAGGTCAAGATCCAGGCGCACTTGGTTAAACAGAATGATGCCCTTGAGATCAAAAAGGTGGCCCAGGCGCTTGCAGCCCGCTTCCCTCCATCTCTGGGCGACCGCGGACTTTACACCCGGGGGGAAGTCCAGGTTGTCTACTAGGGGTATCATCGGGGAGGGGAATGTAGTGAGGTCTTTCGCGAGTGCTACCTTATCCCAAACCCTCATGGTGGCTGCCGTAACCGGGGACGAATAAAGGCCCCAAGAGCGGAGGCGGCGGGGAAGCCAGATTTCTTGCCAGATATTCGCACCCGCTGCCGCTTGGTCCATGAAGGTCCAGTGCTTCTCCGACAACGGGCAATTCCATTCCAGCACATAACGCAGATGCGCAGCCTGCAAATATCTATGAATGAGAGGTAGCCTCACTCCACCGTCGTCCCTGGAGCGCGAAAGTTGTGCCACCGAGAGGCGCACCTTCTTATTACCCCCAAATGAAATTATTTAAAGCCAACTGCAGTGACCGCACAGCGCCAGGCGGCGGAGTTAATGGGAGGGTCTGGAATAAATACAAAATGCGTGGCAATAGCGTCATCTTAACCGCCGCAATGCGCCCGAACCACGATAGCGTGTGTTTAGCCCACCCATCCAGGGCTCTTCGCGTCTGCGCTACTAGAGCCGTATAATTCACTTCCAGCATGCGGGGGAGCGAGGGGGTCAGGAGGATGCCCAGGTAGGGAACAGGGTCATGGGACCAGTGCAAGGGGAGAGACCGTTGGAGGGCCTCAACCTGTATTTGTGGTAGGGACAGGTTAAGGACCTGAGACTTGGTAAGGTTCACTTTAAAGCCCGATATCCGGCCAACAGCCTCGAGTTCGTCTACCAGTGCGGGAAGGGAGGTAAGTGGTTGTGCGAGGGAGAGGATGATATCATCGGCATACAGGCTGACCTTGTGATAGTCACCCCCGAATTTGAGGCCCTGAATGCCCGGATGGTCCCGGATTTTCTGTGCGAGGGGTTCCATGTAAAGGACAAATAAAAGGGGCGAAAGGGGGCACCCTTGTCTAGTGCCCCGAGCAATTTTAAAAGGAGATGAGAAGACCCTGTTGACCCGAACAAACGCCCGAGGGGCCCGGTATATGCAATGTATCCAAGTGAGAAAACGGGGACTGAACCCGATGCCTCGGAGGACGTCAAACAGGTATGGCCAGCACACTCTGTTGAACGCCTTCTCCGCGTCGACCGAAAAGAGCACTGTGCCCACCTGAGAGCGGTGAACACTGTCAATGAGGTGTAGGAGGCGCTTGGTGTTGTCGCTTCCCTGCCGCGTGGGGATGAATCCTGCTTGGTCAGGATCAATGAGACCAGCCATGAGAGGATTCAGCCGTGCCGCAAGGATGCCCTTGAACAGTTTCGCGTCGATGTTGAGTAGCGAAATTGGTCGGTACGAGCCACAATGGCTGGGGTCCTTATTAGGCTTAAGGAGAACAGAGATCGCTGCCTCTCCCATCGAGTCCGTCATCGCCCCACTATCTTGGAAGGAGTTGAATAGACGAGTGAGGAGGGGGGCCAGTTTGTGACAGAACGTTTTATAGAAGAGGGCTGGGTAGCCTTCGGGGCCAGGCGATTTATCTAGCTTCAGTTTAGCAATGGCGGAGATAACCTCTTCCAATCGAATAGGATTTTCGAGAGGGTCTGCTTCCGCCTTCGGGAGACGGGTGAATTTGCTAGTCGCTAGGTAGTCCCGGGCCTCAGGGATGTCCTGATGATCGGGGCTATAGAGGGAGTGATAGAAACATCGAAATTCTTCAACAATCTGGGAATCCAGATGGAGTTCCTCTCCCGTAGAGCTTCTGAGGAAAGGGATGGACCCTGCCACCGCCCTGGCAAGCAGCTTTTGTGCTAGCACCTTCCCGCATTTGTCACCTCCCAGATAGAACTTGTGCCGTAGGCGAATAAGGGCGTATTCGGCCCTATCGAGGTCTAGACGTTTAAGGAGGGTTCGTTTCTTTTCCATCTTGCGCCATACCCGAGGGGCCCCGGTACGCTTGTGTATCGCCTCTAGTTCTGCCACCTCCTGTTCAAGAGCTAAGCGAACCTCTTTCCGTCTGCGTGCATCAGCAGAGGAGATGGCCATGAACTCCCTGCGTAGGACCGCTTTGAGCGCGTTCCATACCGCAGCCAAGGAGGTCACACCGTTGTCGTTAAGTTGTAGGTAATCCGTGATCTTGGCGCGCGCTTCCTTCACCACAGCAGGGGAGTGTAGAAGACCCACGCGCAGCCGCCAACGAGCAGGTGCATACCCAATCCCCTCGGGGCGCAGGGAGAGGGAAATATGTGCATGATCCGATAAGGAGCGCACAGCTATTGAGGCGTATTGTACCCTAGGGAGGAGCGCGTTAGAAACCAGGAGCATGTCTAGTCTCGCATAAGTTTTGTGTGCCGCCGAGTAGTAGGTGAAGTCGCGCATGTCTGCATGACGTAGGCGCCAGACATCATGGAGGCCGTTCTCTGCCAGCCAGCGCTTCCCTTCGGGAGAGAAGGCTCCTATCTGTGTGTAGCGTTGCCCTGACCGGTCCCTCTCGTTATCCATCACTAGATTGAAGTCCCCACCTACCACTAATGCTGAGTCAGGGGAGGCCAGCCCCTCCGTTAAATGCCTGCGGATGAAGGCCTCCTGCTGTGAATTGGGAGCATATATGTTGAGTAGGGTGAAGACAGTGGAGCCCCATTGGATCCTAAGAGCTAAAACCCTCCCCTTGGACTCATAGAAGGTAGACAGGACCTTACCCTCAAATTTAGCCCCTAGCAAAATGGCCACCCCGTTCTTTTTCGCCACCCCAGAGGACCAAAATTGGCGCGGAAAGCGTCAGGAACGCATGCGGGGAGTGTCTTTAGCAAGTAAATGGGTCTCCTGAAGCATACAGATATCGCCCTCGGACTGCTCAAGAAGTGAGAGGATCGCAGTGCGCTTCGCGGGGTGATTCAGGCCTCGGACATTGAGGCTAATAATTTTCAGGTCTCTAGGCATAGGCAGCGTCGGGGAGCATGCTTACTAGGCTCTGAGGTCATCGGGAGCGCTGCGCAGGAAGCAAACTGGAGCATGCGAGGGCACGCACGGGGGCGCAGTAGTCGCAGTACATGATACGGAAAGTCCCCAAAAGAAAAAGAAAAGAAACCCGAACAAGAACATAACATCATTTTACAACCCCAGAGGGCACAGTCCCAGAAGAGAACAATAACCATGAGTTGGCCTATAATAAGACCAAGCGCTACGTGACAAAGGCTTGGGACAATAAGAAAAAGCAAGAGACCAAAGTCTGTCTGGTGGAAAATATCAGGGGGAAACGGGACCTTGATGAAATGTCTCCAAACAAAGTACCAGGCAGCCTACGAGCCGCAAAGGGGAGTCCATGGAGTCTGAAAAGGCGGACCACTCCTGGGCCCCTCCAGCTCCACAACGTTACTGCCATCCCCTCGGTGTAAGTGGAGGTGTTTCACGGGGTGCTCGGGCGGTCTTGGGTCTGCGAAAGGGTTGAGAGCACCGCGTCACGCTCTTTCGCCATCTCTTCCGGGCCTGGTTTTGTGGAGGCCGATGGTTTGCCAACCGTCTGCCATCGGGGAAGTCTTTTCCTGTCGTGTTTTGAGGGACTGTCCTTTGGCGCCGGATTCGTGTCAGCATCAATTCCTAGGAGATCCATAGCGTCGGCAAGGGAACGTATCTGCCTCAACTTCCCTTGGTATTTATAGATGATACGAAAGGGGTGGCCCCAAGAATACGGTATCCCTTTGTCCCGGAGATAGGATGTGACGGCCCGGAACTCCCTCCGCTTAGCTAGAGTCGACGCTGCAAGGTCTTGGAAGAGGGCCGGTGTATGCCCTCGGAACTGAATCAGTTTGGCCGCTCTAGCCATACGTAAGATCTGCTCCTTAAGCTGAAAGTCATGCACACAAACCAGCACATCGGGCGGGGGGGGGGCCTTTTCCGCCTTTGGGAAGGCCCACTCGGTGAACGCGGTCCATCTGGATATTTTGTGGGCCATCTTCACCCAAAATTTGCTGGAAACGCGACAGGACATAATCTAGCAGGTCATCGCCTTCTGCCTTCCAGGGCACCGCGCGGATGAGGATGTTATTTCTCCGTGATCGGTTTTCAAGATCCTCCACGTGGGCCTGGAGGTCTAGATTTTGGTCCCGTAAACGGAGGACCTCCTGCTGAAGTTGGTGCAGATCATCTTCTCTCGCCAGTTCGTGCTCCTCCAGTACGGCTACTCTTTCACCCACCTCATCGACATCTCGGCGCACCTCCTTGAGATCTGACGCAAGCTGCCCCTTCAACTCCAAGATGTCTTCCTTAATGGCGGAGAACAGTTCCAGCATGAAGGCCTTCGTGGCCGGGCCATCTGCCTCGTCAACTGAGTCTGTGTGCCCCTGATCCTTAGATGCTCCTTGGGATGCTTCAGAGCCCCCAGGCTGTTTGAGCAATAGTTCCTTGAGGGACTTCTCCCTTCTTGCTCGGGCTGAGGCCATCCCTGCACACCGAGGCGTAGAAGGCGAGTGGAGAATGGTCGCAGGCCAGAAGTTTCACCGCAGCCCCTGTTATGGAGCTATTCCTGTGATCCAGGTCTGGATTTAAGTTAAAGTGGTGCTGAGTGTATGGGGGCCGTCGAGTCTTGTTATCCCAGTAGAAGGCCGCAATGCATCTATTGGTGGCGCCCGTCACAAGAGCACCCCACTCCGTAGATCAAAGTGCCCGGGCGAGCGTTGTGCGGAGTGAAGTTAGGGGCCAGCAGCAGCGTCCAAAGGACCCTCCTCCTCTGTCCGATCAGGGCCCTGAGTGCTGCCTTGCGGGGAGAGCTGACCAGGGCGAAGAGCCCCCCCGGTCACACGGCTGCGTAGACTGGGCGGGAGGGAAGCGCTGACCCCCCAGAAGCTATCCCGCAGTGTTCTGAAGCCTCAGGGTCCAATGTTGGAATGCCGCATGGGTGCGTCAGCAGGCCCGTCACCCAGTGCCCAGGCGTTGTGTGACTCACCGGAAAGCAGCCAGCCGCCGGCCGAGTCGTCCGTCGTGGTCGGGTAACCAGATCTCGCTACGGCCAAGGCGGGCCTCTCAGTGACCGCTCTCCACAATGTCATGCGGGGAGGGCCCCGTCAACCGGGCCCCGGTCCTCGCAGTCTGCAGCGGGGTAAGAGACAAAATGGCGGCTCGTGGGTCTCACCCACCCCGGACAGGGCCCCAGAATCCTCGGTGCGCGGGGTGAGGAACGCACCTGTGAGCCCTCTCTGCCAGTCGCGGCAGTCTGCTGGGCGTTTAGACCCTCAGGAAGTATCTGCCGCTGCTGAGGTGGGGCTGGTCAGTGTCCGTGCAGGCCAGAACGTGGAGGACTACAAGATGGCGGCCGGCCGACAGGCCGCGTCCCGGGCCAGGCCCGCTGCTTCAAGATGCGGGAGTCTCCCAGCTGCCAGGACCTCCAACCAGCAATGCAGGCAGCCGCTGAAGCAAGGCGGGCGCTCCGTTGCACTCAGGGGCCGTGTTGCAGCCCCGGGGGCGCGGGTCCTTCAGCGCCGATCTCGCGGCCTCTGCCGCGGCCGCAGCAGCCCCAGCGCAAACCCCGGCAGGAACGCTGAAGCGATCTGGATGCTGTCTCGACAAGACACCAGGGTGATCAGGAGTCGATGCCCTTCAGCTACTGGTGAGGTACAGTCCAGGGAATGGGGCAAATACAAGGCTGTTAGTTCGCCGGAGGAGCAGAGTTCCGCGTCCTACAGTGCCACCATCTTGGCCACGCCCCAATGAACACATTTTAAAGAATGTTCAGGCAACTGTAAGTGCTGCAGAGACACTTTACTCTACTGTGCTGTTAGCTAAACCAATAGTACCTGATCTATGCAATGGTGGATGGAATGAGCATGATCACACAGAAGAGGAGTTAGGGGTGAAAAACCAGGGCTGTATTATGCAAAGTGCCTTGAGAATCCAAGGGGTGCGGCCCTTTGCAAATCAGGGAAAGCTTTGTGCCTGCGTCACAAGGACATACGCAAAAAGGTAGTCAAGAGGCGCACATTGAGGTGATACACACTCCAGTGTTCCCCCCAAGGGTGTTCCTTAGAAAAGGGTCAAAGTGGCGTATGGATCCCATTGGTGTCCCCTCTGCAAGGGGATGCAGTCTCTCACGGCAACCACCGCAGAGGTATCCCCGCTCCCCTTTTAAACACAGGCCAGGTTGCCGGGTGAGGTGAAAGGCTGACCGGTGGCTTTCAATAGCTGGTCCTTCTTTCACTAATGTGCTGTACATAGTGCAGGTACTAGTTTGCAACAGCGCATTCACTATAATAGGGTGCACTGTGCCCTAACTGACACTTCATGTTGGGCGGTGGCGTGCTTCGCACAGTGCGCTGTCACGTGGTCGCTAGAGTAATTGTCGACATCTTTAAGTTAGCATGAGCCCGGTAGCCATGATGCGGCTTTTGCGCACGACACTACATGTCTTTATTTTTACAAGGCTCTGTTTATGCCTTTCACGTGAGAACTCTCTGCTGTGCTCATTCTCTGTCTGTTCCTGGAGTTTAGTCTGAACATTGTGAGCAAGGTCGATAAACACTGACTCTGTTCTGGTCAGGCCCTAGCACTTAGACAAAACATACCAATGCAGCTGTTTTTGCTGGAGACTCGTACTTTGATATTATGGGGATGCATGTTTAGGTGGGACACACTTGGAGAGGGACCTTTCCAGGGAGAAGAGCAACCTGCACCTGTGATGTAGAAATACGATCTATGGCCTGAGGTATGCGGTCTGCTGACAAAGCCCAGAGATCTTCTATTATATGATAATACTTCTGCTTATCAAGACGAGGGTGGTTAAGCCTTATAGTCCTTTATCCACTGTCTTTATAAAAATGACATCTCCCGTTATGATATATGGCCTTGCTGCAATGCTAACTGTATTGATATTATGCATTTTGCTGCTGGTTGTTCTGGTTGTGGCACGTATACTGCATTTTAGAGCACGTTAGTTAAAATAAATATTTTAAACTATCTTCGTGTCTCTGTCAGATCTTATTGTGGACAAGTACGAGAGTGTAAGCAAAAAGGTGTGTCTTGTTACCGCGATTCCTGAGATATCTGGGAGTGTTGTGTTCTGGGGTGTCTAATCATTGGTTTCTCCGTTTGTGAGTAGGAGAGCGAGTGAGACACTATAGCTAGTCGGTCCTGGGCTCATGGGCACTAAGGCGGTAGGAAGGCTTAGCCCCTATACACCGAGGTCCCATAATCCTGTGCATAGTTCTGTGTATGTGCAGAATCCCTGCAACATGGCGCCACCAGCGTTTAGTCTGGTACTTATTCGCGAGAACCCTGAGTAGCGCTTTTGCTTGTCCATGAAACCCTCTCACCAATTACCAGAGACGTCCGTGGTGTGAGGGATTTACCTCCTATATTAGAGATTATAGGTTTTTCAAGCTTGGATTTCAAAAGGTTTTGTTGTTCTTCTTTAATACCCAGTGTTGCGCTACCGTTTTCCTTCTTTTCCACTCTGTTTCTATAATGGCTATTGCTATTGCTGCTCATAATCGCGCAGCACTAACTGCTCATTTGACTCAACATGGAGTCCCGGTTACGGGAGCTGACATTATCTTTGTGGTTGAAGCGAACGCTGCTTTTCGCTTCGAGGTTTTTTACTCTTGGGTTAAGTTTCCGGCAGTGGATGGGAATGATAATTTCTTTCATGAATATGAACATGCCGCGGTTCCCCGGGATTATAGACCTTATCGGTTACTTGAAGTTCCATTGGCAGCTTGGGAGCACACGATCCGGTTTAATGGCGCCCTACCTCACCCTGTTACAATGGTCCATTTAGGCCCTTTATCGGTCGACGGAGCTACATGGCCTGTTTTAGCGGGATTTACACAACACCCAAATTATCGTGGTGTTACACATGTAGAGCTGCGTCAATTACATGAATCTTTAGTACATATTCACAGAAGCGTGATACAATATATGTCTCGCACGGTCGAGGCGGCTCCAGCTGGAGCCCCTCCTCAGCAACCAGGACATGGAGGAATGGATTTTAGCCCAATCATGATTAATTCAGTGATGGGAAAGCGTCCTCAAAATAGAGATGATTTGCCATGCTGGTTAGCTGAGCGATTTGAACAACTCGAAGCTGTATTTCCCAATACTACTCCTTTGGATAAACACAGGATACTTACTACGAGTTTACCAAAAGGTCGTATTCCCAATTTAGCAGACTGCACCACTTGGGGGAAGGTGTTTGCGGCACTGTATTCTCTATGCTTTGGCACCCTCTCTATGACAGTGCTTCCGACAGTTCTTAAGAAGGTTCAAGAGGAACACGGGGCTGAGGTCGCACTGGAGTTGGGGATGAGACTGGTTGGGGAATTCCCTATAGTCTCTGATATGATACTGGCCAATATAAAGGGGAAGCAGTTAGTTTGCAAGTGAGTCAGCGCTTTGAGGCAGTAGCTGACGTGGATAAAGAACACAAATTGCCTAAGATTATCACTAAGGTGTATAAATCATTAGGGCGTAATAATTTGGGGATTAAACCTTTTACTTAACCGCAGAATAAACCCCCTCCTGAAAAGGAGGGGCGTCCATTCTTTCCTAAAAAGAATTGGAACAAGAATAAACAACAACAACAATAGCAGAAGCTGGTTCACCGACACCGGATGCTTCCGAGCGTAGGTATGATTTGCGTGACCGCTCTAAAATTAGGATACCAGAGAGGTTTCAGGTTCCTGATCCTTGCTCTCCTCGTTCCTTGCAGGACTCGTCGGAGCAACAGTCCGGTGGAGGGGAGCGTCAAGATCGTAGACAAGGCGAGACTACGCAACAACGATGTGATCCGCCACGCCAGTTTGACGTAAAGGCCAAACCGGGGGGATTATAGGTTTTTCAAGCTTGGATTTCAAAAGGTTTTGTTGTTCTTCTTTAATACCCAGTGTTGCGCTACCGTTTTCCTTCTTTTCTACAACTGCCATATCGTGCTGCGTTTCAAAAGAAAAAAGTTGCTGCTTTAACAGCGAAGTATGCCTCAGACGGTGAGAACCCTGCTACTCAATTGGAGATGGGCTGTGACACTCCTCAACAGCGCGGCGGAAGTTACCATAGTTCGGGAGGTCCTCCGTCCTTGTCTGGAGGCGAGAGCAACTTATATATTTATTACAGTGGAAACAGCTGATACAAGAGTTGCACCCCCTGATAGACTTTATGAGATAGTCCTCCAACTCGAAGGTGATATACAACGTACAATTAAGGGTATCTTTTGGGATAACCTTACCTCGTCATACGACATTTCGTTGGCGGAGGCGGATTGGCCTCCTCCATTTGTTTTGGCTTCTTCCCGAGGTGAGGACGTGATACATCCGAGTTACGTCTCTGAAGAGGCTAAACAGGCTTATGCATCGGAATGGGCTTTAGCCCTAGCGCCGGCTGTGTATCGCAATCAGGTGGGCTGGGATAGAGATTCACCGGCACATGAGAGCCCTTTGCGATCAATGACACAGCCTCAGGCACAATATCCGATCAAACGGGAGGCAAAAAGAGTCCGTTAGTGACATTTTGGCCCAGTTGGAATATCAGGGTATAATTGAACCCTGTGTTTCATCAATGAATAATCCTCTTTTTCTGATATCGAACCCGGACGGTTCATATCGCATATTTTTGGATTATAGAAATTTGAACAGTCATGTTTGTACGTTTGCCGTACAGAACACCCACAGCTCTGCGTTAATAAATAACATTGTCCGAAAAAAAGTATAAAACCACTTTAGATATTTCCAATGGATTTTACAGTCACAATTTGGCTCCTGAAAGCTGTGACTGGACTGCATTTACTGCGGTAGGCAATCAGAAAAGATTTACACGATTGCCCATGGGCTATAAGAATAGCCCTGGTGCTTTTGCTGCAGGTGTTGAGTCGCTTTTACACAACATTGATCCTGATGCTTTCTCTTACGTCAATGACATTTATTTGACGGATTGATACCGCATCTAGTGCGTGTTGACCGCATCATTTTGTCCTTTGCTGACTTAGGGTACAAATTTAATTTTGCTAAGTCTCATATCGCCTATTTGGCTGTTCTCTTTTTAGGTTATGAACTCAACAATGAAGGGAGGGGGTTAGCCCCCCACTTTCTGGAGAAATGTGCTCAGTTACAGCCTCCTTCTACTCTTAAGAAGTTACAATCTTTGCTGCGTTTTTTGAATTTCGGGAGGACCTACATTCCTGATTATGCTCAGCGTATCAAACCACTTTATGCGTTGATACAACCCTCTTTTTCGTCTTCCAGCTGGCTTCCGGAACATACAGAAATTCTTCGGTCTTTGCAGTCTGAACTGCTTGCGACCAACTTCTGGTTAACTTGTGACAACGCAACTAACTCAGTCATACGGATTGTACCTGGTATAGTGGGTTTCACTTACCTGACATTCAATGAGGGAGATACAGTCCCCATTGCCTACAAATCTCATTTGCACACATCAGCAGAGATGCGTTTTTCTCCCATTGAGAAAATTCTTACAGCAGTACAGATGGTGATCCTGAAGGAGCGCTCTTTGGCTCAGGGGAAACGCATTCTTTTGGTATCGCCTGTGCCTACTCTAGAGGCGGTCACAAAGGCAGCATACCGAATTCTAAAGCCTTACATCCCCTTTGGATTGAGTGGGCAAGTTCTTTGACATCGGCAAGTTCTTTGACATCGGCTGATGTCACTTTTATCTTTGACCCATCCTTGCAGATGCAGGAGTTCTTACAGTATGAACAGGTTCAATCTGCGCCACAAATGTATAGTTTATACCGACGGATCTGCGCAGCCGGCCGTTGGTTCCAAACATGCTTACTCGGCCGCCTGTGCTATTGTGGAGGGCTCTATAGGTGACAGTGAGTTTAAGTCTTCCTTGGTCCACACACAGTCTCTCGGTGACTGCACGGCTCAGTTGGTTGAGCTGTGGGCTTTAGTATTGGCTCTCGAATTTGCTGATCCCGATGTACCTACACTTATAGTGTGCAATTCTTTCTATTGTGTACAGTCCTTTAATGACAATCTATTCTTTTGGTCTCAGAACGATTATCGGGACTCTAAAGGCAGCGCAATCAAGCATAAGACGCTTTGGGTTCGAGTGGCAGCTCTTAAAGAAAGCTTGCCGCTCACACATGTTATACATACTCTTGGCCATCAGCGTGTGATAGCACATGCTGTTGGTAATTCTTTGGCTGATGAGGCAGCGAAATCTGCAGTGGTCACGTGTTCAGTAGCAGCGGTTACAAGGTCCATGACTAAAATTGATAATGACATACTGGCAGCTATAGCTGCTACAAGGGATGGGACGGCGTTCCCGCAAGGTTTCCCTTCTAAGTATTCTTATCATTTATCACCGGAACAAGTTCCCTTCGCTTCCATTCCGTCCGTTGGGGATTGGCTGATTCCCAACGAGGACTGCAGGCTTCCTTTGATCGTTGCCATGCACGAAGGCATGGCATCTGCACATGCTGGAGTTTCAGTGATGGTGTCTCTTTTGCAGCAGCGTTATTGGTGGCGTGGTCAGTAGAGACAGACTCATAATTATGTACTTTCTTGTGACATTTGTCAACAGATTAAACCGTCCACGGTTGCACGTCCACCTCACACGCAGCTATATATCTCAAATCAACCATTTGGGTGTATTTATCTTGATCACTGCGGTCCTTTGACGTCCGACACTGCCTATAAACAGATTCTGGTTGCAGTGGATTTGTGCACTAGATTCCTTTGGGTTTGGCCGCAACGTAGTGCTGACGCTCGAAATGTCATTAGAGATTTGCGAGTCTTTATCGGAACATTTGCTTATGGTACCTTCCATTCTGACCAAGGTCCTGCGTTCGCCTCTAAGGCTTACAAGGATGCGATGAGGTCACTGGGGGTGCTATTGCAATTTTCATCTCCATACAGGCCTGAGGACAATTCTATAGTGGAGCAAATGAACTGTGACTTAAAGCAATCTTTGACAGCTGGAGTCTTAGGTACTGGCAGGGGTTGGCTGACTCATTTATGTGGGGTTCAACGTGCACTAAATAATCTCCCAAGAAGATCTCTGGGTGGGCGGACCCCATACGAAATGCTCTTTGGCATCAAAATGTTTGGGCCAGACCCTGATGGTTTAGACGTTGTGGCGGCTGCCGCAACATTTGCCATAGATAACCATTGTGCTATGTTACAGGATCTACAAAAGACTCGAGACACTCTTGCTAAAGCTGAGTTGCACTCGTCGGAAGACACAGCAGTGCTGATCCCAGTCACAGGGTGGCTTCCTAAGGTTGGTGACCAGGTCCGGGAGAAGATAGAGAACAAAAAAGAATTTGGTCCCTCCTACCGTGCACCGGTCCCAGTTCTTGGATTAAAAGGCACTCGAACTGTGATTTTGCCTCCACTACCTGGATGCAAAGAAAATCGCTACATTTCCATTGAACATGTCAAGTTGCACCATTTGGCCGATACTGAATAGTAAGCCTAAAACCGTCCAGCGGAGAGATGTTTCACTTCCTGTGAGGTCTTTGACGGTGACTACCGTACACCAGAAGCGTGAAGTGGATACCTCAATTGATGTGCTGCCTGTTTTGTCATCAGCTTCAATGACTACACCTCGAAATCATGACTTGCCGTCTATGGAGCTTACTGTGGACATTCCTACACGTGCGCTCCAATCATCTTTTAATGCTGACCAACCACCTTTGTATCGACTAGGAACTGTTGGTTATTACATGGACAGAGACAACTTTTCTTTAACTTCATCGTCCTCTTCAACGAATTCTACTACGTAGGAACCCCCCCACTCGTTTTTTCATTTTCGTTTCCTGGCTTGGCAGAGTTTATTTGGTTCCTCCTTGGACCTACATTTGGATGGTACTTACAATGGTATTTCTCTTCATGTGGATTGGGTTTGTGACTGTCTTTTTTCTTTTAATTAATGGTCATTATTTGCCTGAACGCTCTGATGTACACTTGGTTGATGGTGTTTTAGCCCCACACATCTCATCTCATATAATGAAAAAGGATCAATCCCATGTTAATAATACTGCTGTGCCAGTAGTAGATGGCATTGTTTGGGATAATCAATCAATCAATCACAGAATTTGTAAAGCGCACTACTTACCCGCGAGGGTCTCAAGGCGCTGGGGAAAAAAAGGGGGGGGGGTACTGCTACTGGTCGAACAACCAGGTCTTGAGTAGCCTCCTGAAGGTCAGCAGGTCTTGGGTCTGTCGTAGGCTTAATGGAAGGGTGTTCCAGGTCTTGGCGGCGAGGTGGGAGAAGGATCTGCCACCGCCGGTGGTTCTTCGAATGCGAGGGACGGTGGCGAGGGAGAGGTCGGCGGAGCGGAGTTGGCGGTTGGGGACGTAGAAGAGGAGTCGTCTGTTGAGGTAGGCTGGGCCAGTCTTGTGGAGTGCCTTGTGTGCGTGGATGAGGAGTTTGAAGGAGATTCTCCTGTCGACGGGGAGCCAGTGCAGGTTCCTCAGGTGGGGGGTGATGTGTCTGTGGCGTGGTACATCGAGGATCAGGCGTGCGGAGGTGTTTTGTATGCGTTGCAGTCGCTTGATGAGCTTGGCCGGGGCTCCCGCGTAGAGGGCGTTCCCATAGTCAAGTCTGCTGCTGACGAGGGCCTGGGTGACTGTTCTTCTTGTGTCTGTCGGGATCCACCTGTAGATCTTGCGAAGCATGCGGAGGGTGTTGAAGCAGGAGGATGAGACTGCGTTGACTTGCTTGGCCATGGAGAGCGTTGAGTCGAGGATGACTCCCAGGTTGCGTGCGTGGTCGGTGGGTGTCGGGGCTGCTCCCAGCATCGTTGGCCACCAGGAGTCGTCCCAGGCTGAGGGGTTGGAGCCGAGGATGAGGACCTCTGTCTTCTCCGTGTTCAGTTTTAGTCGGCTGATCTTCATCCAATCGGCGACGGCCTTCATTCCTTCATGGAGGTTGGATTTGGCGGCGAGGGGGTCCTTGGTGAGGGAGAGGATCAGTTGAGTGTCGTCGGCATAGGAGATTATGTTGAGGTCGTGCTGTCTGGCGATGCGTGTGAGCGGGGCCATGTAGATGTTGAACAGTGTTGGGCTGAGGGACGATCCCTGGGGTACGCCGCAGATGATCTCGGAGGCTTCGGATCGGAATGGTGGGAGGCGGACTCTCTGGGTTCTCCCGGTGAGGAAGGAGGTGGCCCATTCCAGGGCCTTGTCTCGGATCCCTGCGTCGTGGAGGCGTGCGCGTAGAGTGCGGTGGCAGACAGTGTCGAAGGCGGCGGAGAGGTCCAGCAGGATGAGGGCTGCGGTCTCACCGTTGTCCAGCAGGATCCTGATGTCGTCGGTGGCGGCGATGAGGGCAGTCTCAGTGCTGTGGTTGCTGCGGAACCCCGATTGGGATGGGTCCAGGATGCTGTTTTCTTCGAGGTATCGGGTTAGCTGTTTGTTGACGATCTTCTCGATGACCTTGGCTGGGAACGGAAGCAGGGAGATGGGCCGGAAGTTCTTGAGGTCTCTCGGGTCCGCCTTGGGTTTTTTGAGTAGGGCGTTGATCTCTGCGTGTTTCCAGCTCTCTGGGAAGGTCGCGGTCTCGAAGGAGAGATTGATGATGTTGCACAGGTGGGGTGCGATGGAGCTGCTGGCTTTGTTGAAGATGTGGTGCGGGAAAGGGTCTGAAGGGGAGCCGGAGTGTATTGTGCTCATGGTCTTGATGGTGTCCTCGATGTTCACGCTGGCCCAGGCTGGCAGGGGGTCGTGGTCGATAAGGTTCAGTACAAAATATATATCCCGACGGAGACGATTCGAATGCCATACGTCTTTCGTGTCTCATTAGGTGACGTCATCACACCTGGGCCGCATTCCGACGACTGGGATGTTAATGCCGTACATTCGTTATTTTCAGATTTAAAATATTACACTGCTTTTGAAACCGAGGATTTGTATTTGAATTCTGCCAATTATGCTGATTTATTCTGTTTCCAACATTATGGTCATCATTTTTTACATAAGTCAAACACAGTCCGTAATCAGGTTAATTATACGCAATTGGAACATTGCCCTGCCCCATTTCAAGGTAGTTCACAAACACAGAAAAATAAGTTTGTCTAATTTTCTGGCTATAATCTATCGGACCCGAGATCCTATTATTATAAATTGAGTGCACAAACACACACAAAATTCATCCTGACCCATACTAAATTGGTATATTCTTCGACTTTCATAACTGATTTATCCTTGAAAGGTTATGATTATTTGAAAGACACGATTGATTTGAAATCAATATGGGGTACCAAAAATTGGCAGGTGCAGGGAACTGAATCATTGCATTGTGCTTGTTTGATACCATCACAGCTGTTATTCCTGAATCAGACTGTGCAACAACCTACACGTTTTGGTTTGGCTACAGCTAAAAATTGTAATTCTCCCTCTTTCCCGTCATTAGTTGCTTATGACGACTGGCAGCAGTATACAAATTATTCTCTAGAGGACTTACGCAATATGGTCCACAATGGTACCTTTAATTCATCCGCTATTACTCCCTGGGGATGGTTAATATGGCCGCTCAGTACTAATGCTTGCCAGTTGCGTTTTTCAAATTCAACAGGGGGGTTTATTCTCAGTAGACCTGACCCTTGTTTTCCACAAACACATACAGTTACTACAGATTCTGTGGGTAAATTGTGTCAACAGTGGTTGGGACAGTCATCGTTATCGTCTGTGAAACAACATCTCTCACGTTTAAATGGAGACATTGATCTGACTGATTTCCCTTTAGGTCCCAGGTCTCCTCGCCCGAAACGTTTCACATATGCAGCATATAATGAAATCTGGAAACTGCCCCTATTGGAGGCAGCTTTCAGATTGCGACAACTAGATCAAGACAACTTGCGTAAAGTTTTGGATGTGGTAGACAACAGCATTAATACTTTGTCTTCTCGTATTTACACTTTGGACAATATTGTTTCATCTGTTATTGACATTGTGCAGCATGATGTGTCTGTTTTGTATCATGGTCAAAATCAGTTGCGCTCTGTAATGCAATTTGGCTGGACTTTGCAAACCTTGAAAAATGGGAAAGTGCCTTGGGATTATTTGAACACAACTGCCCTGTTTTTGCCTTTTAATTTAACCGATAAAAAAAATGTATGTCTATGAAAGATTCGACCTACAACTTGTTACATATTGAGAAGTTAAAACAACTACCGTTCTCAATAGCAGAGACCGATTCCTCAGTATGGTTAATACATGGGGTTATTTCTTTGCCCATTTCCCTCTTTCAATTTACTGCATGTATGAAACGTTATCCTATCGGGAGATTTGAACCCCTAGGTAGTACTTTCTTGCACGAAATGTGGTCTTTACAGTTTACTTTTTGCTGTCTTCGTGAAGATAAAGAGGTTTTCCTGACAGGGGAGGACTGTGATTCTACAGTAGGACACGCGTTAGTCTGTACACAAGTTCAACTGCACGGCGCTTGCAACGTATCAGCGCCCAATTTGTCCTGTTCTCTAAAAGGAACATCACTTCCCTCAATAATTCCCACACTCTAGCGGTAGTTATCTTATCCTAAATAACCACAACTGCTGCGGGTTACGGGCAGGCATTCTGTATATAGTAACGGTTTCCGAAAGAGTTACTTGTTGCAGCAATGTTCTTTTTCCTCCCCTACAAGGGATTGTAGATAGCTCCCTGTGGCCTTCCATTCCCACTTTGAAAACAGACTTCAATAAACTAAGCAGACTCAAAGCGCTATTGTTTCAACAAGAGGTCGCTCTCACTTCTGCTAGAGAGACCTTCGAATTGCAGGTGGCTGGAACATCTAGTGAGATTCAGTCACTGCTCAATACGAATCTCCCACTACATTTTGGGGAACTGATTCATCAAATCTTTAATGCGTCTGATACTGAAGGCCTTGCACATTTTTTTTAACTTGTAGGTTCCGGCCTTGTTTTATCTTTTCAGATGATTTTTGGAGTAATACCGGCCTTTATACATTCTATTTTTTCCAGCGCCTTTGGTGGTTTTCCACTTATCCTCTTGCTGGCTTGTGGAGTGCTGGTACTTCTGCTCCTGTTACGCAATGGATGCCCATCCTGTGGTTCTGCACAGACCAGGCCCATGGCGGCTATACCGTGAACGAATGCAGCAACTTTTTGGATGCTTGCCATTGGCAACACGGAGTGTGAGCTATGGGCTTACCTTTCGCTTCGCTTACTTCACTTGCGTGCAACCTGTGTTCCACTGCTGACAGTGCCGTTTTTATTGGGCCTTGGATATCTGCCTCTCCACAAAATCAGGCGCTGACCCGGATTATGATTTGTTGGTGGGTCCCTTGCTGGCCCATGACCAGGACTGTTCTGGTGACGCCCGTATGATGCGTGCGGCTGCACTTGGAGTGTTGGCATGTTGGAATACCTGTGAGGCTGCCCAGCGCCTCTTGCAGGAGAGTTTCATCGAATATCACCCAAGTTACCCTATACTGCTGCTGCATGCACTGGATTATGAGGAACATGAATCTTTAACAACAATGATGCCCTTTTGGAGCACCTTGCATTCCACGGTACGGGTAATCTTTTGGATTTTTCTGACTAAACTACACATATAATTATTTTTATTTTTTTAATTTGTCTCTTTTTAATTAGTTCTGCTTGGATGGAACATAATTCAATTTGGCTCTGCTTATCTTTGAAACCTGTTTGTCTATGCACTACAACCTGGCCAAGGGGAGGGTGTCACGTGGACGCTAGAGTCATTGTCGACATCTTTAAGTTAGCATGAGCCCGGTAGCCATGATGTGGTTTTTGCGCACAACACTACATGTCTTTATTTTTACAAGGCTCTGTTTATGCCTTTCACATGAGAACTCTCTGCTGTGCTCGTTCTCTGTCTGTTCCTGAAGTTTAGTCTGAACATTGTGAGCAAGGTCGATCAACACTGACTCTTGTTATTCTGTTCTTGTCAGGCCCTAGCACTTAGACAAAACATACCAATGCAGCTGTTTTTGCTGGAGACTCGTACTTTGATATTATGGGGATGCATGTTTAGGTGGGACACACTTGGAGAGGGACCTTTCCAGGGAGAAGAGCAACACGCACCTTTGATGTAGAAATACGATCTATGGCCTGAGGTATGGGATCTGCTGACAAAGCCCAGAGATCTTCTATTATATAATAATACTTCTGCTTACCAAGGGGACGGTGGTTGGGCCTTATAGTCCTTTATCCACTGTCTTTATCAAATGACATCTCCCTTTATGATATATGGCCTTGCTGCAATGCTAACTGTATTGATATTATGCATTTTGCTGCTGGTTGTGGCACGTATACTGCATTTTAGAGCACGTTAGTTAAAATAAATATCAAAAACTATCTTCGTGTCTCTCTCAGATCTTATTGTGGACAAGTGCGAGAGTGTAAGCGAAAAGGTCTGTCTTGTTACCGCAATTCCTGAGAGATCCGGGAGTGTTGTGTTCTGGGGTGTCTAATCATTGGTTTCCCCGTTTGTGAGTAGGAGAGCGAGTGAGACACTATAGCTAGTCGGTCCTGGGCTTGTGGGTACTAAGGCGGTTGGAAGGCTTAGCCCCTATACACTGAGGTCCCATAATCCTGCGCATAGTTCTGTGTATGTGCAGAATCCCTGCAACAGCACCCTTCATGTAATGACGCCCTAGGTAAGTATAGCCAGGTTAATATGATTTTCATTGAAAATTAATCCAATGCCAAAGTCTGGACCCCAATCCCACAGCACAGGGCTGCACTGTCACAGAAGCAAAGACACAGCTGTGGGTTTACAGGATCTCCATTCAGTGTTCCACGGCTGCAAAAGCAATGATACAGCTGTGGGGTTATAGGAACTCCATTCAATGTTCCATGGCCACAGAAGCAAAGGCGCAGCTGTGGGGTTACAGGAACTCCATTCAATGTTCCACAGCCAGAGAAGCAAAGACGCAGCTGTGGGGTTACAGGAACTCCATTCAATGTTCCATACACACAGAAGCAAAAACACAGCTGTGGGGTTATAGGAACTCCAGTCAGTGTTCCACGGCTGCAGAAGCAAAGACACAGCTGTGGGGTTACAGGAACTCTATTCAATGTTCCATGGCCACAGAAGCAAAGACACAGCTGTGGGGTTAGAGGAACTCCAGTCAATGCTCCATGGACACGGAAGCAAAGACACTGCTGTGGGGTTACAGGAACTCCAGTCAATGTTCCACGGCCACAGAAGCAAAGACGCAGCTGTGGGGTTACAGGAACTCCATTCAATTTCCATGGCCACAGAAGCAAAGTCACAGCTGTGGGGTTATTGGAACTCTATTCAATGCTCCAAGGCCACAGAAGCAAAGACACAGATGGGAGTTACAGGAACTCCATTCAATGTTCCATGGCCACCGAAGCAAAGACACAGCTGTGGGGTTACAGGAACTCCATTCAATGCTCCAAGGCCACAGTAGCAGAGATGCAGCTGTGGGGTTACAGGAACTCCATCCAATGTTCCATGGCCGAAGAAGCAAAGATGCAGCTGTGGGGTGACAGAAACTTCATTCAATGCTCCACGGCCACAGAAGCAAAGACACAGCTGTGGTGTTATAGGAACTCCATTCAATGCTCCATGGACACAGAAGCAAAGACAGATGGGGGGTTACAGGAACTCCATTCAATGCCCCATGGCCACAGAAGCAGACACAGCTGTGGGGTTACAGGAACTCCATTCAATGCCCCATGGCCACAGAAGCAAAGATGCAGCTGTGAGGCTATAAGAACTCCATTCAGTGTTCCACGGCTGCAGAAGCAAAGACACAGCTGTGGGCTTACAGGAACTCCATCCAATGTTCCACAGCCACAGAAGCAAAGAAGGAGCTGTGGGGTTACAGGAACTTCAGTCAATGCTCCACGGCCACAGAAGCAAAGACGCAGTTGTGGGGTTATAGGAACTCCATTCAATGTTCCACAGCCCCAGAAGCAAAGACGCAGCTGTGGGGTTATAGCAACTCCATTCAATGTTCCACGCCCCAGAAGCAAAGACGCAGCTGTGGGGTTACAGGAACTCCATAGTTGTTATTGATATGATTACACTTACTGAAATATATGTTTATTTTCTGCAGGGTTGGACTGGTCTTTAGGGGCAATCAAGCAGTGCCCGACGGGCTGGTCTAACAGGTCCCTATGTGGGGCATTTTTTTGACTGTTTGTGTACCTGTTGTATGGCCTACTGGGACGGCTTTTACTGTTGATTCACCTGATATTAAAACAAGCTTTGCCTGCAGCAAGTTCAAATCAATGCAGTCTTCCATACCTGACAGAACACTTTTCCAGCGTTTCTTTACAAGGTCAAAACTGCCCCAATTTGCAAACATTGCTCAATTTTTAATCTTTCTAATTCACTAATGGGGCCACTTTTATTTTTGTGCCCGGGCCTATTTTCTGTCACCCTCTGACCTGGATTTTATCTATTAAATTATAGAATACTGTTCAATGCATGTGTATGTCTGTCCTTTGCTAATTTAAATCTTTTTTTCTTAATAAATATATTAAACAGAATTTTTTTTTATTGGTTTGCAAACGTGCCATGGAATAACGATATTTTGCACGAGTGAAATTAATGCACATATGCTACATTTTGTCATTTTGTTTGTGAATGAGTCATAGAGTAGTTGAATTATTTTATTATAGTTCATTTTTTCTTGAATTACATTGATCAACAATTGTAGAATTTCATTTATTTCAGAATAGACTAGAGAGCATGACTTGACTTGACTAGAGAGCATGATGATTTGTCTCCTGACTAACCAGCATTTTAGAGGGCATACAAGGGCCGATACATTTGCACAAGGGTTTGTGTAAACCGTTTTAGCGTGGGTCAATCCATTTTGTTTTGTTTTGATAAAAATGTAACTTTAACTGTCTTAACCGACTGTTCAAATAAATGAATATTTTCTAATTGTTGAGAAGTTGAAGATCCTCAACAGAATTTCACACTTCTTACAGACTTCAACAAATAAGACAGCTCTCTTGAACCCTAATAGGCACAATACAGCACCAGAAGCCTTCTTGTTGGCAAAGTGATTCTGCTCATTCTTCACGTAAACCTAAGCTTGTGATGGTGTGTGAGCCACCCTATATACATACTTGTTAGAGGCCCTCACAGTGGGTAAGGAGGGAGCACGCAGACTGGAGATGGTACGGGTGAAAGACCATGTGCGGGCTGGGGCCCTTTTATTTATAGCCACTGGCCGCGACTGGAGCTCCTGTAGTGGCTGGGTGGCTTACATCCCTTTCCCACTTTGCTCTGACCCTAATACCTGAACAGTTTGCACAAAGTCTTTGAGCCTCTGATTTGACTTGGGATGAGGCCGCAGGTCATGCCACTGACTGTGGGGTCTGTCTGAGCCACCTCCTTGCCTCCTCTCGCCCGATGGCTCCATTGGACATCCTTCCTCAGTTACCTGTCCCCTGGATGGTTCACCACACTGTTGCTGACCTTGGGTTTTATCTGTTACCAAGGGGTTGTCAGTCTCTAGGATTTCCTCATCCTCCATTCTCTCCTCACCAGAGAGCATTTTGCGATGCAGCGCATGCAACGAAATTAGTTTTATTTATTTAATTGTTTACTTACCTCCGTTCATCCATATTCCGGTGTTTACTACCCCCCACCCTGCCCATCCCCCGCCCCACCTCACCGCCCCACGGAACTCCCTCCACGGGCCGCTACTGCATGCTGACCTTTACTTATGGATCATGGCTCCTCGGTTATGAGCTAAGCTGCCATTTCTGGGCTGCCGGTAACCTGACATGCAGCACACTTATACCAGTTCATCCACTACGTCCTCCAACCCAGGGAACCACACCTTTCGCCACAGACGGGACTTTGTTTCTGCTGTGGTGGTGGCAGGCAGAGCCACGGATCCGATCAATCGGTCTCGCAGTTGGAGTTCAGCTACCTGGGCCTCGCAGGTGAGTCCTCGTTGCCAACTGTGATGGCACAGGACCTGCCCTATAAAAACAATTGTTAGAGGCCCTCACAGTGGGAAATGAGGGAACACGTACACAGGAGATGGTATGGGTGAAAAACCACGTGCAGTCTTGGGCCCTTTTATCTATAGCCTCTGGCAGCGCCCGGTCAAAGGGTGTGGTGCCTGACATCCGGGGCAGGGATGAGCCCCTGCAGTGGCTGAGTGGATCACTACAAAGCCCACAATAATGATGTAAAACATTATTCAGCCTTCTGGTTACTTGTGCAAACAACATGTTACCCAAACCATAAAGCAAACCACTGCACACCTTCAAATACTAAACAAAGCACCATAGTCATATAATTGGAAACTTTATGCATCCCTCTCACACACCAAAGCACAAACTAAAAGAACAACACATTAAACAGCCCCTTTGACCTTTCACACATATTCAATCAGCCCCAAAGCTTTCCTGTCTTTAAAGTGACGCTACTCCAACAGCAAAACTCATTCATCTCACAAACCACAGTCTCATGCACACAACACAGCACTTCTGCGTGACTCCACAGAACTTAGCCCCGTGTTTGGTTCTGGGCAACTCCACAGACTAATAACCTTAACTCCATGCACTTCTAACTCTATTGGTGGTTTTTAGCAGCTGTGTTTAACCCAGGGTCTGCTCTTTCCTCTCTTCTCTACATAGACTCTTAACCAGCCTGGTGTGTTCATTCTCTTTGGCTTCCTAGCAGTTGCAGCTTTGTTATTTATGGGTGACCCAATACACTTCTAAACCCCTGGGGGTTTGCAATCAGCATCTTCCTTTCTGGCCATAAAGTTTGTCTCTGCTCCTGCATCAGCCCTATAAAGTTATTTCCCAGACAAATGCCAGCCATCCTTTTTGATCCCTCCCTGTTTCTCAGTCGCTTCCTTGATAGATTGTGTCTCCACGCATCCTCCGCATGCTAACACTCCCATGACCCCTTCTTTCTGTTGCCACCCTCTGCTTGCACTATATGTCAACCCCTCAGGCAGCAGGCACCCCACTTTCTCTGCTTATCCAGCTCACATCACCTCTTCACACTCCTATTCTCCCTGTCTTCCTAGGTCTCATGTTCCTCTGTCTAGAGGTTACCTGCCCAGCTCCAGTCACTTACATCACTCAGTCTTTCAGCTATTGAATACTCACTCACCCACTCCCAGTACATTTCATGGCCTGGAGAGGGAGCCTTTTTCTAACTCTATATTGACTCATCTGTCCACAATCAGATCCAAGATCTTGACTTTGTTTGAATAGCATGATTTTTAGTACACAGGATGTGGGTGCAGCCAGCCTCTCTCTTTTAAAAGAAGGTCACCACAGTTGCACAGCAAGTCAGGATTTAATGTGCTGGGCAAATAAAGAATACTTGTAACCACAAGCATACTCCTATTATAACAGTATGTGCAAGATGAGATAGGCCAGGAGGGGAAAATTTAGCAACCCAATGGCACACTTTGTGGAAATAGAAACATAAAAAGTCCCTACATAAATCTCTGTAGTACTTGTATGTTTATACGCAAAATCAGTGTCTAAAGGAGACTCAAAGGACCATATATTTATACAATTAATTAAACAACATATATTTATACAATTAATTAAACAACATATAATCAGTGCAACACTGGGAATGAATAACCAACTAAATATAAAATCAATATAAGATTTATTCAGTACAGATATGCAATTAAAACCATAATACACCATTCAAAGATTAAAAAACACAATTTATGATTAAAATACACAGTTACAGAATCATTAGAAAACAGAAAAGTCGACGCTCGCGTTTCGGTGAATCGTAAATATATCACCTTCTTCAGGACAGTTTTCTAGACAATTAGTATGATGATTAAATTTCAATTTGTAGAAGCGATCTTCTTACAATAAAAAGCTGGAAATGTGCCAGTCAGTGAAAACCTCTATTAAATAAGAAGCCACGTTGAGGAGATTGTGTGTGTTGTGGCCACCATATAATTCTTCTTCATGAATATCCAAAGGCTCAGATATCGTAGAAATAGATGTGCCAATGGCTGATAAACCGTGATAAAAGGCACTATATCTATGCTCCAAACCTTCGCCGTTCGTAATTGTAAGTTTTTATTCGGGCGGAGATATTCTGATTATATCACCGTCTAGGTCATTGGATAAATTTAAAAACCTAAAAGAGGCAGAATGGCCTCCTCGCCAACAACAACACCACAGCAACTTCCGGGTCAGGATACTGGCACATTTCCAGCTTTTTATTGTAAGAAGATCGCTAAAGGTGATATATTTACGATTCACTGAAACGCGGCGTCGACTTTTCTGTTTTCTAATGATTCTGTAACTGTGTATTTTAATCATAAATTGTGTTTTTTTAATCTTTGAATGGTGTATTATGGTTTTAATTGCATATCTGTACTGAATAAATCTTCTATTGATTTTATATTTAGTTGGTTATTCATTCCCAGTGTTGCACTGATTATATGTTGTTTAATTAATTGTATAAATATATGTTGTTTAATTAATTGTATAAATATATGGTCCTTTGAGTCTCCTTTAGACACTGATTTTGCGTATAAACATATAAGTACTACAGAGATTTATGTAGGGACTTTTTATGTTTCTATTTATACTTACCCTGTCCCTACTAAAAATATTAGGGTACCTCCCTTTTTGTTTCTTACACTTTGTGGAAAAGCACAAGGGAGATTTGGAACCCTGAGAACACTCCAAAAAAGGCGGAAGTATTCGATCAATCAATCAGTCTTGTATAGTGTGACCTGTCACCCTGCGGGATCTCCAGGTGCTGGGGTTCCGTGAACCTTGGTCGAAAAGCCATGTCTTGAGCTTCTTCCGCAAGTCTTCCAGTGAAGGGGTGGTTCGCAGGTGTAGGGGGGAGGTTGTTTCAGTACTTGGCGGCTTTGTAGGAGAAGGGACGACCTTCGCAGCTGCTCTGGTGGTTCCAGGAATGTGAGCCAAGGTGAGGGAGGCTGAGCGGAGCTCCCCGGTGGGTCGGTGGGGCTTTAGGTGGTGGTTGATATAGGCGGGTCCAGAGTTGTGGAGGGCTTTTTAGGCATGTGTCAGGAGTTTGAAGAGGCATCTTTTCTGGACGGGGCGCCAGTTCAGGTTTTTGAGGTGGGGGTAGGTGCTGGTCCTTGTGGGGCGGTAGAAGGTGAGTTCTGCGGCGGTGTCCTGGACAGTCTGGAGACTGTTGAGGAGCTGTTTGGTGGCTCCGGCATGGAGTGTACTGTATTGCCGTAGTCAAGGCGGCTGGATACAATGGTTTGGGTGACTGTTTTCCTGGTGAAGGTGAGGATCCATCAGAAGATCTTGCGGCGCATGCGGAACGTGTGGAAGCAGGAAGAGGCTACAGCATTGACTTGTTGCTTCATGGTAAGTTGGCTGACCATGTTGATTCTGAGGTTGCGTGCGTGGTCCGTGGTGGTTGGTGTGGGGCCAAGTTCAGTGGGCCTCCAGGTAGTCCCAGGGAGAGGGCTCATTCTTGAAGATGAGCACTTCCGTTTTGTCTGAATTGAACTTTAGGCAGTTAGACTTCATCCAGGTGGCAACGTCGGACATGGTGTTTTGGAAGTTGACTCTGGGGGTGTCGGGGTCTTCTGTGAGGGAGAGGATAAGATGCATATCGTCAGCGTATGAGATGATGTTGAGTCCATGGGTGCGGACAATGTCTGCTAGCGGTTTCATGTAGGTGTTGAAGAGAGTGGGGCTGAGGGAGGAGCCTTGGGGTGCGCTGCAGATAATGCTTTTGTGTACGGAGTGAAAGGAAGGTAGATGGATCATTTGAGTTCAGCCAGCGACGAAGGAGGGGAACCAGTTGAGGGCATTGCCTTGGATGCCGATGTGGTGGAGTCTAATGTTGAGGGTGTGGTAAGAGACAGTGTTGAAGGCCGCCGAGAGGTCGATGAGGATGAATGCTGTTGTTTCTCCTTGGTCGAGGAGGCGTCTGATTTCATCTGTTGCTGGGATCAGGGCGGTCTCGGTGCTGTGACTCGATCGGAAACCAGATTGGGAGGCGTTGAGCAGGTTGTTTTCTTCGAGGTACTCTGTGAGCTGCCGGTTGATGGCTTTCTCCAGGATCTTGGCGGGGAAAGGGAGTAGCGAGATGGGGTAGAAATTCTTGAGCTCGCTAAGGTCAGTGGAGGGTTTCTTCAGGAGCGGCTTGACCTCCGCGTGCTTCCATACGTAGGGAACGGTGACTGTGGTAATGGAAGAGTTGAGGATCTCTGTGAGACTGCTGCACATTTCTTTCCTTCCTAGGTTGTAGATGTGGTGCGGACAGGGGTACGTGGGCACCCTGGAGTGAATTGAGTTCATGATTGTAGTGGTGTCTTGGATCAAGAGCTGTTTCCAGTCAGTGAGCTGGTGGCTGAGGGTGGCGTTGGTTGGTGTGCGGGGTTGGTTGTGGTAGGTGGGTTGTGGGTAGATGTCTGGGATCTTATGATGGAAGTAGTCCACTAGGCTGCCGCAGAGGGCCTGGGAGGGGTGGATCGTGTTCTCAGTGACGGCTGAGGAGGCGAACTCTCTGATGATGCTGAAGAGTTCCTTGGCGTAGTTCACACTCACCTTGATGCGGTTGGTGAGGGCATCCTTCTTGGCCAACCTGAGGTGGTGGTGGTAGTTGTTGAGAGTGGACCTGAAGGAGCTGAGGTCAGTGGGGTTTTTGTTGGCGCGCCAATGTCTTTCTAGTCTCTTGCATTCACGTTTGAGGGTCAGCAGTTCGGGAGTGTAACAGCTGGCTTGCTTGATGGGTCTGCTGCTGGTCCTGTTTCTCATGAGGGTGATGGAATCAGCAGCGGTGGAGATCCAATTTGAGAAGTTCTGGATGTTGCGTTCAAGCGTGTCGGAGAGGTCGGGCTTGGTTTCTTTGAGGGCAGAGCTCCAGAGAGGTTCCATTACTCAGCACCAGTTTCTGCAAGGCTGGGTGGGTGGTTTGGGCAGGAGTTCTGGAGAGTCAGCGATGGTAAAGTGGACGATGCTGTGGTCTATTCAGGTTAGCTGCATTGCGTGAGAGGACGTGATTCTGTCTCTGGCGGAGAAGATCGGGTCCAGAGTGTGTCCTGTGATGTGCATCGGGGTGGTGACCAGCTGCGAGAGGCCTTTGTTGCTCATGTTCCCCAGGAGGATGGCGGAGTTGCTGTCGGGTACTTCGAGGTGAAAGTTTAGGTTTCCTAGGAATATGTAGTGTTTAGAGTTGATCGCCAGGGGAGCGACAAAGTCTGAAATGGTGTTGAAGAAGCTGGGGCGGGGTCCGGAGGTCTGTAGGCGAGGGTTCCTCTGAAGGTGGTTTTAGGATCTTTTCTGATCTGAAAGTTGAGATGTTCCATGATCGGCGTACTGTGGTCTTCCGTGGTAGTGCATTGGAGGGAGCACTTGTGGATGATGGAAATGCTTCTGCCATGTTTGCCTGGGAGGTGGCGGTGAAGCATCTTGTAGCCGGAGGCGTCGCAGTGGCGGTGTCGGGCATTGATGAGGGGGTGAGCCACATTTCTGTTATGAACTGCTCGTCGGGGTGAGGGTGGTGATGGTGTCCCAGATTTCAAATGCATGCTTGTGGAGGGACTGGACGTTGAGCAGCATGCAGTGGAGCATTGACCTGTGGGCGGGTGTCGACTGGGAAGGAGTCGCAAGGGTATGGATGTCGCAAGTGAAGCAACAGTGTTGGCAGGTGAAAGGCCCTTCTGCAGTTCTCGGTGCGGCGCTGCAGCAGTTAGTGTTCCTCCCGGCGGTGTACTGGTGAAGGGCGGAGAGGCCAGGGTTCCTGGTGCTGGGCGTGGTCCCGGCGCGGATGGGCGCTGTGTGCCTCCGCTGTGTTCTCACGCTGCAGCCTCCATTAAGTAGGTCCTGGGGGTGGGAAGGGCACTGGTAGGTAGGAGGAGTCTGGAAGAAATGGTGGGAAAAGGTGCGGCGTGGTGGGAGCTGACTGGTAACAGGGAAGCACGCTGGCTAGCGAGGGGAGAGGCAGCAGCAACAAAAAACAGTAAACAAAGTAAAATACAATCACCTGTGGGGGGAAAAACACAACAGAAGCACAGAACAAGTCACAGAGCGGGAGGGAGAGATGGGAAAAACTGGTTGGGCGCTGGAGAGAGCTCAGGAAGGCAAAGGCGTCAGGGGGGAGCTGGTGCTGGACCTGCTCCCCTGCCACGAAAGGGCACCCCCTTTTTGAGTCTCCCTAGCTCTTTCCAGATAGAATACGGTATGCAAAAGCAAAGGTACTGTCAGTGCGGCTAACCAAATGCTATGAGTATCAGCACATTCACAACCCAACTATTGCCTTTTGAGAAGGCCCTGAAGGCACCCCGATGGTGGCTGCAGCTCTGAATACAGCCACTTTCACGAGTGCCTATAAATTTACCTCAAGGAACAGAAAGACCGCTTAATTTCCTTGGGGGCACAGAATTACTGTGCGGCGGAGGTGGGATCTGACCTGCTGGCTTTTGCTTTCTCTCTTTAAGTACACATAATGTTTGTAGACTTTTGACCAAAGCAATGCACGTTTATGCGTGCTTAAGGGGCACATGGCCCTCGGTTTGGTTGTGCACATTGACTCACGGGAATAGGTGTTCTAGTTTGTAATATGCCCCTTTCCCTAGCTTTGAAATGTGACCATGGAGTTAGAAAATGCTTCGGAGCAAGTCTGAGAGAGTCTTTAATCTTTCTTTAGTTTCTTCATTGTAAACTCTTTGGGGCATATTATCAAGAAACGGCGTTAAAATTATCGCTGCTAAAGCGGTGATAATGGGCTTGATAATATGCCCTTGAGAATTCCAACAGAAGCCCATGTTCTGGTGTGAACATGGGCTTCTATTGGAATTCTCAAGGGCATATTATCAAGCCCATTATCGCCGCTTTAGCGGCAGTTTTCTGCAGCTAAAGCGGCGATAATTTTAACGCCGTTCTTGATAATATGCCCCGCAGTGCTTAGCATTATGCGTTGGGCAGCATTCGGCATTCTCTAAGCACGGCCATTTATGTTACTCTTGTAATCAAAATGGCCTCCTCCGAAAGACGGATTATCTCATTGTAAACAGCTTACAAAGGCAAACAGGCAGCTTTAGACAGTGATTTTCCGGGTTTAGAAGAATAAAGCCGGTTTAACCTGTTTAGAATCAGACACGGTGTGTGCTTAGCATTCGATATTAAAACACGTTAGACGTGGGGGGTGGGAGGGGGGTTGGTGGCGGTGGGGTTTGCTGCAATGTGCAGACCAGATGAATTACAAAACACTCTTTATCCTGGAAAGAGGAAACCGAAGCACTGTACAGATGTCTTGACAATGGAAGCACCTTTTCAGAAATTGCCTGGAGCATTTGGGAGCCTGGCAATTAAGCAGTAACACTGATTAATTGTCCTCGTTTTAATGCCTTTCGAACAGATTTCTCAGATAGTAGCTTCCCAGAATGAGAGAAGCAGCGCGCACTTTACTAGAAGATTCAAAATCCTCACAGGTTTCCAGATCCTGCGGCACTCGCTGACGTCAGCGGTTATGAATATTCCTCTTTTTTTTTTATATAATAAGGCAGCTTTGGTCCAGTTACCATAAAACACGTGCTCGCCTCATCTGCCAGAATTGTGACATTCCCTTTCCTTACCTCACACCACTTAGAGGAAACAGAGTGGGTATTTTTGAGTCGCCGACCCCCACTAGTGTCAAGTGCACCGGTAATTGCAGTAATGGGGTGCCCGCGCAGCCGTTTTATATAGAGCACTTTACAGATCAGGCCAGCACAGAATTTAAACATCAACCGATCATAATTGTTGCTAATTTAATCCTTCTCCGTGGAGGGGGCGGGGGCGGGGGGCCTGCGATGACTGTAGCTGGGAGCAGAAGCGTTGACCCTCACTTCAGGCGGAAAGGAAGTTACCAAATATTAAGGCCTTCTGAACGCCATGGTTCTAGATGGGCTTTCGATGGGTCATATTGTATTCAGATGAAGGGCTTTTGGTCCACAGCTGCATTTCTCAGACGGAACTAAAGACCCCAAAGCTCAGTAGTGTGAGAAGTTGGCCTGGCATATGCTGTCCACTAATTATAGTGGGCACCTTGCACCAGTCCAAACAACCCCTTATTGGAGATAGGTTAAAGACAACCTTTATTGAAAGCTATCCTAGTAGTAGCTATGGAGAGCAGCCTTCAGGCTAAGTCTTGAAGGAATGTAAAGCAGCTTGTTTTACCAGTCTATAATCTCTTGAGTGACCAAATGAAAGAGGACCACACCAGGTATATATTCAAAATATATGTATTTATTACTAAACACACCCCTCTAGTCTCTTTATGAGGCTAGAGTTCGAAGTACATAAATTCTAAGTTAGTTATCTACAGTAATAGCACAAATACACGTTTGAGCCCCAGGGGCGTACCAAACCATATACCAATAAAGTGGTATAAGAACCACGACTGAGCAAGACACAAGGCCTAGAGCCTGTAGAAGTGCTTGGACCACAAGGAACCACCCAAGGCAGTGACACAGGGGACCCACGGGGGACGCGTGCAGTGTATGAACACAGCCGCGAACCACCGTTAACTTCTATGGGGAAAGTCGCGATTAGAATTTAAAAGAAAAGGGACACTTAGAGGAGGACTTGGAGCAAACCCTTTGAGAACTAGGCTGTTCTAGTGTCAATACCCACGGGAGCACCAGAGTACTCGAGTTACCTCACCCAGGGGAGCCGGGTGCATAGGTGTCTTTCGGGGTCGGGTTTCGTCGTCGCTTTCTATGGCGATCTGCTGCAAAGTGCTGCTGGCGACCAAGTCGAAAGTGTTCGGGTGGATCCAAAGGTGGATCGAAGATCTGAAGAACCTGAAAGCAGAGGGGACAGAGTCTGGGTCACTAGCCAGTGACCAGGAAGGCGATGAGCAGATGCCCACCGATGTCGAGTGCTTCAGGTAGGTTGACGGTCGTCTTGACTCTTCAGCCACGAGGTCCAGGAGGTGTCGACGATGACCAGGAGCTGGATTCGAGCTGTCCCACGACGTCTGTCGATTGCAGAGGTGTCGGCGACCAGATTGGACCCAACAAGCCTTGGCAACGGCAAGTCTCTTGGAAATGGAAGAAGGACGATGTTGCAGACCAGCAAGGTCTGGGGGACTCACCCAGCGAGGATAAGTCAGGGCACACCTGGAGCAATCAGGGAGCCCAAGCAGAAAAAGATTGGCCTTCGGGAGGGCCTACTAGCCAACAGACTAGCGACCGCGAAGGAGCCTCGAGTTGATGCACGTGGAGCTGGCTCACAGGACACTCGTGGAGTGGAGGCCAGTGATCTTCGGTGCAGTTGGTGCTGGAGGCTGGGGCTACTCGGAGCCCAAAGCACGACTTCGTGGGAGACCCAGAAGAGGATGCACTTGCAAATGCGTTCGGTGTCCAGGGGTCACGGTTCCACGTTACCCACGACAGCTACGGGCCTCAGCTTTGCTGGGGACTCAGGGCAGCCTCGGGGAAGTCTGGAAATCTACCTCTGGTGATGCAAAGACTTTGGCGTCCGACGGGAGCTTCAGCGATGCAGACCGGACAATTGCTTCTTTGGTGCCTGCCAAGCAGGGGAGTCACTCCTTGACCCCAAGGGAGATTCTTCAGTCCTCTAATCTTGAAGTAGAGCGTCGAAGGTCCAGGATTCTGTGTCAGAGTTTCGTCCAGGTTAATCTAAAGTCCTAAGGACTGGGGTCCCCTACTTATACTAAGGTAGGGGGTTGGACATACTCTGTGGCCCCACCTATGGGAGGGTCAGGGCAGAGGGGTGGTTACACCCCTTTCCCTTTGTCCAGTTTCGCGCCAGAGCAGGGGCTGGAAGCCCCTGAGCCGGTTTGAACTGGGGTATGCACAGGGACACCAAGTGTGCCCCCAGTGCAGGACTTCACAGCACCCGAGAGTGCTCCCGCCCAGCCCCAATACACACTATCCTGTCTGGGGAGGTGGTCACACCTCCCTGGGACAGGAAACCTATTGTCCAGGCCTCCCCTGCCGGAGTTTCGGTCAGCAGCAGGAGGCCAGACTCGTGTCTGTGGCAGCGGCATCCATTTTGTGATGCCAGGGCTCTGGAAAGTCAGTACCGGGTATACCGGTGTGTACATGTCTTTCCCTCTAGAAGGGTGGAATGCTACCCCCGCCGCCAGAACTGGCGGGGGGTAGTATTCCAAGATGTTTGACACCAAACACGACATGTTTCCGTGCAGCCATCCCAAAGTTAGCATTTAACGCGAGGTTATAATGCGCTTAAGAGTATATGGTCAGGCTGCACTACAAACAGCATCAGAGAAGGGTCTCCCGAACGCTGCAGAGGGGCCCAGCTCATGCAGGGGCACCCTCTCACAGAGGAACCACACACTCTGCCTTCAGGATTGATAAGGCCTGCCATAGGAGTGACTTATAGGTTTATATGTGTGTATGTATGTAGTGATATAGGTAGCCTATATCACAGTAAGGGGTGCATGCACCACCTTACCCAGGCTGCAGTAGCAGACCTGTGGTGTCAGTTTGGATGGCCTTCCAGGGGTGGCACAATACATGCTGCAGCCCCTGGTAGGCCTCTGAGGTACCTATGCCCTGGGTACATAGTATACCATATACTAGGGACTTATAAGGGCACTCCAGATTCCAATCAGAGATGTGCCTAAGGCACATGGAAACCATTTTAAAGAGGAAGCAGCTAGGCTGGGGTTCTGATTAGCAGGGCCCCAGCCAGACTAAGGTCGAAAAACAGTGAAGCATCAGCAAAAAGTGGGGGTACCCATGTGAAGCAGATCCTACTCTCCTACACAACCCCCCCAAACGTAGGGACATTAAACTAACCTTGCCCAGTTAAGTCTTCATGTTCTAAGTGGAAGTACCTAGAGAGTCCATCTGCATTGGCATGGTTACTCCCAGGTCTATGTTCCACTGTGAAGTCCATCCCCTGTAGGGAAATGGACCACCTAAGCAGTTTGGGGTTTTCACCCTTCATTTGTTTTAGCCATAAGAGGGGCTTATGGTCTGTTTGAACAAGGAAGTGAGTACCAAACAAGTATGGCCTCAACTTCTTCAGAGCCCAGACCACAGCAAAGGCCTCCCTCTCAATGGCTGACCAACGTTTCTCTCTAGGGGTCAGCCTTCTGCTAATAAAAGCTACTGGCTGATCCTGACCTTCATCATTCAATTGTGACAGTACAGCCCCTACCCCCAATTCAGATGCATCAGTTTGAACAATGAACTTCTTGGAGTAATCAGGACTCTGTAGAATGGGAGCAGTGCACATGGCCTGCTTCAGGTCATCAAATGCCTTTTGACAGCTAACTGTCCACTGAACCTTTTTGGGCATTTTCTTGGAAGTTAAGTCATTCAGGGGTGTCACTATTGATCCATACCCCTTGACAAATCTCCTATAGTACCCAGTCAGGCCTAAGAAGGCTCTCACCTGAGTCTGGGTAGTTGGAGCAGTCCAGTCCATGATGGTCTGGATCTTGCTCTGCAGTGGTTGAACCTGGCCTCCACCCACAAGGTGGCCCAGGTACACAACCTGACTCTGCCCTATCTGGCACTTGGTGGCCTTGATAGTCAGGCCTGCTTTCTGCAGGGCCTGTAAAACATTTCTGAGGTGGACCAGGTGATCCTCCCAGGTGGAGCTAAAGACAGCAATATCATCTAGATATGCTGCACTATAGGCTTCCAGACCTGTAAGGACTGTATTCACCAACCTCTGAAAAGTGGCAGGTGCATTCTTCAGACCAAAGGGCATCACCACAAATTGATAATGCCCACTAGGGGTTGAGAATGCTGTCTTTGGCTTTGCATCATCAGCTAGTCTGATCTGCCAGTAGCCAGCTGTCAGGTCAAATGTGCTTAGATACTTGGCTGAGGCCAAAGTGTCTATTAGCTCATCTGCCCTTGGTATTGGATGGGCATCAGTCCTAGTGACTGCATTGAGACCCCTGTAGTCCACACAAAACCTCATCTCTCTTTTCCCACCATTGGTGTGAGGTTTTGGCACAAGGACCACTGGACTAGCCCAAGGGCTATCTGAGGGTTCAATAACTCCCAAATCCAACATCTTCTGGACTTCTGTCCTGATACAGTCCCTGACATGGTCAGGTTGCCTATAAATCTTATTTTTAATAGGCAGACTGTCCCCAGTGTCCACTTCATGAGTGCACCAGGTAGTCTGACTGGGTGTCAGTGAGAATATGTGTCTGAACTGATTGAGCACCTGTCTGCAATCAGTCTGCTGCTGGGTAGTGAGGCTGCCTGCCAAGGCTACACCATCCACTGACCCATCACCAGGGTTCTGTGAGAGCAGGTCAGGGAGTGGGTCACTCTCTTCCTCCTGTCCCTCATCAGTAGCCATGAGCAAGCCCATGTCTGCCCTGTCCACATATGGTTTTAACCTGTTGACATGGAGAACCCTGTGGGGACTCCTGGGTGTTCCTAGGTCTACTAAGTAGGTAACCTCACCCTTCTGTTCAACAATGGTATGGGGTCCACTCCATTTGTCTTGGAGAGCTGCTGGGGCCACTGGCTCCAACACCCACACCTTCTGTCCTGGCTGGTAAACAGTCAGTACAGCCTTTTGGTCATGCCAGGCTTTTTGAAGTTCCTGGCTAGCCTCAAGGTTTTTAGTTGCCTTTTTCATATACTCAGCCATCCGGGAGCGGAGACCAAGTACATAGTCCACTATGTCTTGCTTTGGGGGCTTGAGAGGTAACTCCCATCCTTCCTTCACCAAGCACAATGGACCCCTGACAGGGTGACCAAACAAAAGTTCAAAAGGGCTGTAGCCAACCCCCTTTTGAGGCACCTCCCTGTACGCAAATAAAAGGCAGGGCAAGAGTATGTCCCATCTTCGCCTAAGCTTTTCTGGGAGCCCTTTAATCATGCCCTTCAAGGTTTTGTTGAATCTCTCAACTAAACCATTGCATTGTGGGTGATAGGGTGTGGTGAACTTGTAAGTCACTCCACACTCCTTCCACATTGCTTTTAAGTATCCAGACATAAAGTTTGCATCCCTGTCTGATACAACCTCCTTAGGGAAGCCCACTCTTGAGAAAATTCCCAGGAGGGCCCTTGCCACCACAGGTGCTGTAGTGGTCCTAAGGGGTATAGCCTCTGGGTACCTGGTGGCATGATCCACTACCACCAGGATAAACCTGTGCCCAGATGCTGTTTGGGGATCCATGGGACCAACAATGTCAATCCCCACCCTTTCAAAGGGAACCCCCACCACAGGTAGTGGTATCAGGGGGCCTTTGTAGTGCCACCTGCCTTGCCACTGGCCTGGCAGGTTACACAGGAGCGACAAAACTCCTTGGTGTCTTCAGACATGTGGGGCCAGTGAAAGTGAGGGACAATTCTGTCCCAAGTCTTGTTCTGGCCCAGGTGACCTGCTAAGGGAATATCATGGGCTAGGGTCAATAGGAAGCCCCTGAACTTCAGAGGTATAACCAACCTCCTGGTAGCACCAGGCTTGGGGTCTCTACACTCTGAGTACAAGAGTCCATCATCCCAATACACAGTATGGGGACCACTAGCTTTCCCAGCAGCCTCAGCAGCAGCTTGCTGTCTGAGGGGTTCAAGAGAGGGGCAGCTCTGCTGCTCCTGGCTCAGATCTGCCCTGGAAGGTCCCCCTGTCCCCAAGAACTCAACCTGGTCAGGTTCAAGCTCCTCTGGGACAGTTCCTTCCTCAGGACTGAGATCATCCCCCTCAAGGGACTGATCTTCCTTCTGAGCCAAGGGGGAAGGCACTGCCTTTACCCTACTACTCCTCTTCTTGGAGGGCACTTGGTCCATTATTCCAGAATCCAAGGCCTGTTCAGTGCTAGACATTTTGGCTTGTGACCTGGTCACAGCAAACACATCTGCAGGGATGCCCAGCATTTCTGCATGGGTCCTGAGCTCCACTTCTGCCCAAGCTGAAGTTTCTAAGTCATTGCCAAGCAAGCATTCAACGGGTAGGTCTGCACTTACCACAACCTTCTTAAGGCCAGTTACCCCTCCCCAGGAGAAGTTAACAACTGCCAGAGTATGGTCTGTTCTGACGTTGCTAGCATTGGTCACTTGGTACATTTCACCAAGTATGATCTGCCCAGGATTCACAAGGTCTTGTGTCACCATGGTGACACTTGCCCCTGTGTCCCTAAATGCCAAAGCCTCTCTTCCATTAATTAAGGGCTGTTGTCTGTACTTGCCCAGATTACTGGGACTCACAGAGGAGGTCATATCCATGCCTCCATCACAGACTAGGACAGCCTGAGTGAGTTCTCTGACTAGGTCAGAGCTCATCTCTTTACCCAGGGTCAACCCTACTAAACCCTTGGCTTGTGTAGTCCCACCACCAACTGTAACTGCACTAGGGGGAGCAGGTGCCTTAGGGGCATTGGTGGGGGCTGGAGTCGAGTCTTTGGACTTGGTGCAATCACTGGTCCAGTGGGTCTTTTGCTTACAGACCTTGCACCATGGTTTCCTTTGGCCTTTCCCTTTGGTAGACTGTGAATCCCCACCTGAAGAAGATTTTTGGGGGCCTTGTGAAGACTTTTGATCTTTACCCTTCTCCCCACCCTTATCAGAGGTTTTCGAATCTTGCTTCTTAGGGTCACCACCTTGGTTCTGTACCTTCTGCTTCACCCTGGTTCTGACCCATTTGTCTGCCTTCTTTCCCAATTCTTGGGGAGAGGTCAGATCAGAGTCTACCAGGTGCTGATGCAACAGCTGATTTTGACAGTTATTAAGAATCTGCTCCCTCATGATCAGATTGTACAATCCTGTGAAGTCACATACCTTACTGCCCAATAACCAACCTTCCAGAGCCTTGGCAGAACAATCAACAAAGTCCACCCAGTCTTGAGTCTGTGCTTTTGGGTATCCCTGAACTTTAACCTGTATTGTTCAGTGGTTAGGCCAAACCCATCAATTAGAGCACTCTTCAAGACTTTGTAATTATCAGCATCCTCCTCTCTAACAGTGAGGAGCTTGTCTCTACCTTTGTCTGCAAAGGAGAGCCACAAGATTGCTGCCCACTGCTCCTGAGGGACCCTCTGTACTTTACAGGCCCTCTCTAGAGCAGTTATCCATTTGTGGATGTCATCCCCACTCTGGTAGGGAGGGACAATCTTGCTCAGGTTTCTATGGTCATAAGACCTTTCCCTATCTTTGGGGAAACTGCTGCCACCATGGGACTCTAGTCCCAACTTTTGTCTCTCTCTATAGAGATCTAGGGACTCCCTGTCTATAGCCAATTGCTGTTTCCTGAGTTCAAGCTGAGTCTGCTCATACTGAATCAGTCTCTTTCTCCTCTCATGAGAGGATTCCCTCCTATGAGAGGAGACAGAGGTCCCTATTGAGGTGTCAGAGTGGTTAGACTCCTGAGAAGGAGACCTAGACCTTCTGGGCACACTCAGAACTCTTCCTGGGGGGACAAAGGGGAGGTCAGTCTGATCCTCTCCCTCCTCCTCCTCCACAGGAGGAATTGGGTTTTCCAGGACAAGGTCATTTTCACCTTCCTGGCCAGTTTCAGAGGGGGGCCTGGGTTTCTTCACCCCTGGCCCCTTCCTCATCTTCTGCCCCACCCTCTTTGCCTACCCCTTCAGACCCTAGGGGCCTGCTGAGATCATCAGCTAGTAACACCTCCCTGAGGTGTTGGGTGCTGGCACTTTTGCCTGCCTTCAACTTCCTAGTATTGCATAATGCTCTCAATTCCAAGAATGGGAGTTTATCATACTTGGAGGGAAGAAGCCCACTGGCTTCTGGCAAGGACTCACTGGGTCCTGGCTTTGAAGACATTACTAGTGAGGTGTGGTGTATGCACTACCTACTCTAGTGTGGCCTACTAAACTCTCTTGAGTTGTAGAAAGGGTGTGCTATCCCTTAACACACAACTCTAAGTTCAGTAGAACTTACTGTATTACTAAGCTTGATTTATATGTACCTTAGGTACCCTTAGTGGTTTTCAGTTGATCAATTCAATTGAGATTATCTGGTAAAACAATAGCAAGCTGGAATCCCACACGCTGCACACCAATGTGAGAAGTTGGCCTGGCATATGCTGTCCACTAATTATAGTGGGCACCTTGCACCAGTCCAAACAACCCCTTATTGGAGATAGGTTAAAGACAACCTTTATTGAAAGCTATCCTAGTGGTAGCTATGGAGAGCAGCCTTCAGGCTAAGTCTTGAAGGAATGTAAAGCAGCTTGTTTTACCAGTCTATAATCTCTTGAGTGACCAAATGAAAGAGGACCACACCAGGTATATATTCAAAATATATGTATTTATTACTAAACACACCCCTCTAGTCTCTTTATGAGGCTAGAGTTCGAAGTACATAAATTATAAGTTAGTTATCTACAGTAATAGCACAAATACACGTTTGAGCCCCAGGGGCGTACCAAACCATATACCAATAAAGTGGTATAAGAACCACGACTGAGCTAGACACAAGGCCTAGAGCCTGTAGAAGTGCTTGGACCACAAGGAACCACCCAAGGCAGTGACACAGGGGACCCACGGGGGACGCGTGCAGTGTATGAACACAGCCGCGAACCACCGTTAACTTCTATGGGGAAAGTCGCGATTAGAATTTAAAAGAAAAGGGACACTTAGAGGAGGACTTGGAGCAAACCCTTTGAGAACTAGGCTGTTCTAGTGTCAATACCCACGGGAGCACCGGAGTACTCGAGTTACCTCACCCAGGGGAGCCGGGTGCATAGGTGTCTTTCGGGGTCGGGTTTCGTCGTCGCTTTCTATGGCGATCTGCTGCAAAGTGCTGCTGGCGACCAAGTCGAAAGTGTTCGGGTGGATCCAAAGGTGGATCGAAGATCTGAAGAACCTGAAAGCAGAGGGGACAGAGTCTGGGTCACTAGCCAGTGACCAGGAAGGCGATGAGCAGATGCCCACCGATGTCGAGTGCTTCAGGTAGGTTGACGGTCATCTTGACTCTTCAGCCACGAGGTCCAGGAGGCGTCGACGACGACCAGGAGCTGGATTCGAGCTGTCCCACAATGTCTGTCGATTGCAGGGGTGTCGGCGACCAGATTGGACCCAACAAGCCTTGGCAACGGTAAGTCTCGTGGAAATGGAAGAAGGACGATGTTGCAGACCAGCAAGGTCTGGGGGACTCACCCAGCGAGGATAAGTCAGGGCACATCTGGAGCAACCAGGGAGCCCAAGCAGAAAAAGATTGGCCTTCGGGAGTGCCTACTAGCCAATGGACTAACGACCGCGAAGGAGCCTCAAGTCGATGCACGTGGAGCTGGCTCACAGGACACTCGTGGAGTGGAGGCCAGTGATCTTCAGTGCAGTTGGTGCTGGAGGCTGGGGCTACTCGGAGCCCAAAGCACGACTTCGTGGGAGACCCAGAAGAGGATGCACTTGCAAATGCGTTCGGTGTCCAGGGGTCACGGTTCCACGTTACCCACGACAGCTACGGGCCTCAGCTTTGCTGGGGACTCAGGGCAGCCTCGGGGAAGTCTGGAAATCCACCTCTGGTGATGCAAAGACTTCAGCGTCCGACGGGAGCTTCAGCGATGCAGACCGGACAATTGCTTCTTTGGTGCCTGCCAAGCAGGGGAGTCACTCCTTGACCCCAAGGGAGATTCTTCAGTCCTCTAATCTTGAAGTAGAGCGTCGAAGGTCCAGGATTCTGTGTCAGAGTTTCGTCCAGGTTAATCTAAAGTCCTAAGGACTGGGGTCCCCTACTTATACTAAGGTAGGGGGTTGGACATACTCTGTGGCCCCACCTATGGGAGGGTCAGGGCAGAGGGGTGGTTACACCCCTTTCCCTTTGTCCAGTTTCGCGCCAGAGCAGGGGCTGGAAGCCCCTGAGCCGGTTTGAACTGGGGTATGCACAGGGACACCAAGTGTGCCCCCAGTGCAGGACTTCACAGCACCCGAGAGTGCTCCCGCCCAGCCCCAATACACACTATCCTGTCTGGGGAGGTGGTCACACCTCCCTGGGACAGGAAACCTATTGTCCAGGCCTCCCCTGCCGGAGTTTCGGTCAGCAGCAGGAGGCCAGACTCGTGTCTGTGGCAGCGGCATCCATTTTGTGATGCCAGGGCTCTGGAAAGTCAGTACCGGGTATACCGGTGTGTACATGTCTTTCCCTCTAGAAGGGTGGAATGCTACCCCCGCCGCCAGAACTGGCGGGGGGTAGTATTCCAAGATGTTTGACACCAAACACGACATGTTTCCGTGCAGCCATCCCAAAGTTAGCATTTAACGCGAGGTTATAATGCGCTTAAGAGTATATGGTCAGGCTGCACTACAAACAGCATCAGAGAAGGGTCTCCGAACGCTGCAGAGGGGCCCAGCTCATGCAGGGGCACCCTCTCACATAGGAACCACGCACTCTGCCTTCAGGATTGATAAGGCCTGCCATAGGAGTGACTTATAGGTTTATATGTGTGTATGTATGTAGTGATATAGGTAGCCTATATCACAGTAAGGGGTGCATGCACCACCTTACCCAGGCTGCAGTAGCAGACCTGTGGTGTCAGTTTGGATGGCCTTCCAGGGGTGGCACAATACATGCTGCAGCCCCTGGTAGGCCTCTGAGGTACCTATGCCCTGGGTACATAGTATACCATATACTAGGGACTTATAAGGGCACTCCAGATTCCAATCAGAGATGTGCCTAAGGCACATGGAAACCATTTTAAAGAGGAAGCAGCTAGGCTGGGGTTCTGATTAGCAGGGCCCCAGCCAGACTAAGGTCGAAAAAGAGTGAAGCATCAGCAAAAAGTGGGGGTACCCATGTGAAGCAGATCCTACTCTCCTACAAGTAGCGCATCGAGATCGTTTCTAGGAGCAGGATGAGTCTGTCCACATCTTCGAAAGGCCTGTATTCCACACTGTCAGTCGCAGCGCTGTTCAGGCTCCAGACTGACATAGGCTGTGTGGCCGCATTCCAAAAACTCAAGCATTGCAACTTTTCAGCTGGGAATATTTAAAAAAGATAAGGGGGCATATTATCAAGGATTAGCGATATTTATCGCTAACCGCGCTTAGCGCGTTTTGTTAACGCCGCCTATCGCTGAAATTATCGCTGAGATAACACCCTATTAGTAAGGTTTATCTCCATAGCAATAATATTTCCAGCGATAGCGGCAAAATGCGAGAATATCGCTGGAAAAACAGCGATATTCTTGCATTAACGCAATGGTGGATTTAGCCTGACAATCCACCACCCATGCTACAAACAGGTAAGTCACCCTCAGTAGCAGGTGTAAAAATCTAGCGATAAACGCGCTTAGCGCGATTTATTTTATCGCTTCGCCTGCCTTGTTAGCGACTGTTTTCAGTCGCTTTTAGTAGGGAACGCCTACCTTGCATGTCATTAGCGATAATTATCGCTGACATGCAAGGCGATGTGAAAACCGGCCGCTGTCGCTAACGCCTGTTAGCGACAGCTTGCTAATAGGGCGATAAAAATATCGCCGCTTTAGCGGCAAAAAGTGCCGCTAAAGCGGCGATAAAGCCCTTGATAATATGCCCCATAAGATCTTTAGAGCTGATTTGTTTTTAGACCATTTTAAAGGTAAATGTACGATACATATATATGACATACTTAGCGTCACAGGAGCGGTACATACTGCACTGAACGATGATATTAGGCTCCCGATGATGCTAGGATGATATCACGCTCTCGCTAGTAGTAGTAAACCATGCCACTGCCTTGTTAAGGACTGCAGATGGATAATCCTCATAGCTGTGGGCGGCCCTTAAACATAAATGGATAGATTAAGCATAACCATAATTCCGGAATATTGCAAAAATAGATTTAGAACCCAGACTAAGAACCTCAGCTAGGATAGGATGACCCGCATGAATGAATGATTTTTTATTTGCGTAATTACTTAAAATCATTGCAAAGTTGCAGTACATTATCAAAATTATTCTAAAATACGTGTCTCACACTATTATAATACATATATCAGATCGTATATAAAAAATTAGAAGTGTCATTTAAACAGCGGTGACAGACCATTTGTAAAATGTGGGTTTTGCTCTAAAATTCACTGGTTTAAAATTACATGTTAGAAAAAGTCCCTGTTCCTTATATGTTCTTGAGAAAAAGTCACTTAATGCGTTGCGGGTCTTGTGAGGGCCATGCGGTCCTTTCCTGGAGGGGAATCCTCACCGTTCGTCTCCTTCCTCAGCTAGGATAGGATGACCCCGCAACAGTGACCCACCTGATCTAAAGTACGGCGCATTTGCCTAAAGTGCTCCCATCCCCGGCTGAAGCACTTTTGGTGAACCTTGGAACGGCAGGTCACGTGGCTGCTGGGACAGGAATGTGCCCTGCATTGTAAACAGGCCTGTAACTCTGCCCTGAGTGACCTGGCTGCATGTGAAAGTGGTATCCTGATTTTTTGTTGGCCAAGCTGACATTCTAATATAGCGTGTGATCTGAGGCCTAGACATGTGCATGGAAATTCCTAGTTCTAGAACCGGTATGTGACCTAGAGGGGCACTAATGTCCTCTCTATGATTTATCTATTTATGTATGCATTTTTTTTATATAGCACGAACATTACCCAAAGGTGCCAGAGCGCTTTACAATAGACATATGTCGTGTACATGATGCAATGGGACTGAGGCTCTTGACTCTGGTTCTCACCTCATCTAGGATCCGTCGTCCCACAAAATCTAATAACTGCTTTACTTTCAACTTGTATAGTATCCATCGTCCCACTTGAATAGACAAGGGAGAGAGAGCATTAGAAAGATGATGGTGCAAAATAAAACCTCCTATAGAGTGCACTGACTATTGAGTACATGCCACGGGCTACAAATTTGCTTGTAGAAAGACAAAAAAGAATACTACCAGTCCCCCCATCACTGAATCTTTCAACTCTATGACCAAACTATTTTGCATTTACAATGAACTGGTATCAGTGAGTGCCCTTAAAAATACCCCTGCTCCTCTGGCTGACTTTTGCAATGACCTCATTATATTCTTCACTAACAAAATTGACTCTCTGAGAGACAGAGTCACAGATTTCATTTAAACTCAGTGCCCAGCCAACATTCCACATCCCCAAATTAGATGTTTCTACGTGAGTTTGAAAATGTCACTGAATCTGCAGCCAACAGCAAACCTGACTTCCTTCAAGAAGTCCTCACCATCCTGTGACATGGCCAATGCAAGATCATAAATCTTGGCCTCCGGGCATTATCATTGATCATCACCAATTTTATAAATTAATTCTTAGCAAGTGGGGATATTCCCCAGTCCTTAAAGCATGCCATCATAACCCCTATCTTAAAGAAACCGACCGTGGATCTCATTATCCTTGGCAATTACATACCCTTCTCTGTTCTCCCCTGTGTCTCCCCTGCATTGCTAAGGTACTTGAAATACTTATCTCACATCAATTCAGCTTCCACGTGGAGTCCAATGTCCTCCTCAGTGATTTCCAATCAGGATTTAAGTCCAAATGAAGCACAGAAACCACTGTAGTAAACATCAGAGAAGAACCCCTCTCTGCCTCCGATCAAGGCCTCCCTTGTGCACTGTTACTACTTGATCTACCTGCTGCCATTGACAACCACAAAGTGCCCATTGACAGATTGGCAACTTCAGCTGGTGAAGGAGGTTCAGCTCTGTTATGGTTTTCCTCCTTCCTACATAACTGTATGCAAGAAGTAAACTATGTCAAAAAATATTTTTAAAAACTCAGGGGCATATTAGCAAGACCGGCGATAAAATTATCGCCGTTTTAGCGGCAGGAAACTGCCGCTAAAACGGCGATAATGGGCTTGCTAATATGCGTTATAGAATTCCAATTGAAGCCCAGGTTAGATGTGCAAGACATCTAACCTGGGCTTCTATTGGAATTCCATGACGCATATTAGCAAGCCCATTATCGCCGTTTTAGCGGCAGTTTCCTGCCGCTAAAACGGTGATAATTTTAACGTGGGTCTTGCTAATATGCCCCTCACTATTTATGTAAAACAATTACTTGAAATAAATCTAAAACATTTTATACATATGTTTAAATTAAATATAAATATATGACATTACCAAAATATTTACCATTCACCCCAATAAATTATATAACTAAAATCATAGCAATACAATCTGACAAAATATTACCATTAACTACATTTTGACAGCAACCTAAATACTAATAAATATATCTATAAATGAATTTATACTCAAAACTTTAAAACTATATATCAGACATTATATATACAACCTAAATTTGCATTTACCATAGAAGGACTTAACGGATAAAAAAGATTCAAACTAAAATTAAACCAACCAAGAAAATAAAAGTATAAACAACTTTAAACAATAAAATCAGACAAACAATTAGACCAACAATATAAAAGGCACACTATTTTAAACAACTGAATACTTCAAAAACGACAAACGCTGCAAGACGAGGAAACTGCCTGATTCTCTGACCGGACCATTAAAGAAGAAATATATAAATCTCAACAGCTACCTAACCAAGTAAGTAAAACTTTTGTCTAAACTAAAACACACTTGTTAGTAATCTTAAAAATGTAAAATAGCAAATAATTAATAAAACACTCTCCAGCTCTTTACATAGACTGCCTGAAAGAAAAAACGATGACATGGAAAAATGATAAAATGCCAGAAAATAAGAGCTATCACAAATCAGCAAAAAGATATAATTAAAGTAAGTATACATATATTAATAAAAAACTATAAACTCAACCAAATAGTGAGGACAAATAAATCTAATGTCCTCAACCTCTACAAACTACCAACAAATTAACATTTCAAATGAAACAGATTTTTTTTTCCGGCCAACAGAAAAGAAAGCACCTGGTCCAAATTAGAACACACCCAATGGAAAAGCTGCAAAACAGTTTGAAAAATCTAAAGAGAACATACATGTAAGTATAAAAAATAGAAGAGTTGCATAAGTTTACATGTAAATAAACGTAAAAACTTTATAATATTGTCTATATTTATCCTATTACACTACTTTCAGATGCAACGACAGAGGCAGCAAAATACATAACATTGCAGAAAGGAAAGCATGTACTAAATCACATGGGTTAACCTACAGTCAAGAAAGTGCAACACAGAAAATATAAATTTGAAATGTGCCAAATATTATATAATATATTCCCTATCTTTGTAGTGGTAATTGCAAAAATATCGTGCAAAGAATATCGTTTCAAACTAATATCTTTGACAAACATGCAACAATATTGTTTCTTAATATATGTATAGTTTATTAGTACATTTTAAATATTTTAATATATACTATTAATTAAATGTTAATTAAATAAATCTCACTAATATTTAATACTATGTATAAATATATGCTTATATAAACACATATATATACACATATATATTGTAACACAATTACTAAAATATATATTTTAAATTATATACATGTTTTCCTTTAATTCTTTAAAGTTACTACTATAAAAGCACATCATATATATATATGTCTATATCTATATCTATATCTATATATATATATATATATATATATATATATATATATATATATATATATATATATATATATATATATCAACAATTTCTCCCCAGGTGGAAAGAAGTTGAGCCGCACTCGGAACTTTCTATTTGCATATTTTATTCATTGATGAAACACCATGAGGCACAATCCTGACACGTTTCGTTCTTCCTAGAACTTTTTTTTTTTTTTGCAGATTTATATAGCACGAACTCGACCCAAAGGTATTGGAGCGCTTTACATGGGCACCGATTACGTTACACAAAGACACATTCAGGCACGGGGAGATTAAGTGATTTGCCCAGAATCATAGGATGTGGACGCGACCCCGAGGCTCGAACCTTGGTTTCCAGCACCAAAGTCGGCAGTATAGCCGACGGACCACATCCTCTCCCTATTCTTCAAAGGTGAGCCTGCACCAAAACACGCCGCTTGTCTTCACAGCCTAAAGTCCTCAATTAAGTTTCATATCCTCTAGTGGAAAGCTTTTGTAGCTGCATTATGGGGCCTGTGGTCCAATCGGCAGTGTGTAATTTCTTCCCTGCAGTGGGCGGTGCTTGTGCATGCTGTTTCGAGTTAGATGCTCCAATTTATTATTTCACCAATTTCAGCAATAAGTTTCCCCGTATCAAGCCCACTTTTCAAGGCTGATTCGGGTCCAATACCGAAGACGGTCTTCGGCGGCACCGCATTGCCCTTTGCGTTTTCACGAGCTTCAAGAATGGTTCAGGGTCGGGCAAAGATGGTGCTCTTGTGGTGGTGCGTCGCTCTTCGGCGGAACCAAGCCGATTACATATTTCTCCCCAGGCAGAAAGAAGTTGAGCCGCACTCGAAACTTTCTATTTGCATATTTTATTCATTGATGAAACAGCATGAGGCACAATCCTGATACGTTTCGTTCTTCCTAGAACTTCTTCAAAGGTGAGCCTGCACCAAAACACACCGCTTGTCTCCACAGCCTAATGTCCTCAATTAAGTTTCATATCCTCTAGTGGAAAGCTTTTGTAGCTGCATTATGGGGCCTGTGGTCCAATCGGCAGTGTGTAATTTCTTCCCTCCAGTGGGCGGTGCTTGTGCATGCTGTCTCAAAGCTCCAAATTACCCGCAGGCAAGGTCGCACTCGACTAGCAGCTCGCGAGGCCCAGCAGGCACTGCATTGAACTCATGTGAGTAGCCCATCTGAGGGCGGTTAATTATGAATAAATACGTGGGTGTGCCAAACATCACAAATCTCTCGTCGAGCCTCTGATGAGAGCGGAAGCTCAGAAACGTGTAAGGCTATAACTATCGACACGGTGAACTGCGATCATATCGAAATGCGGAGTTTAGCCTTACCTGAATAAACGCTTGCAGCGAGCTGCTGGTCGAGTGCGACCTTGCCTGCGGGTAATTTGGTGCTTTGATGTAACACGCGGCAGCCGGGCCGCGAAGGATCGCACCACCCCGTGATAATTGGGGGTCAGGGGCCCGGAATCCTTCCGAGTCTGGAAGGTGAACCAGTGACTATTGGGATTTATGGCTTACACGCATCTCAAGGCCCATTGGAGGGCTTTAAAAATTGACAGTATCAATTATCGTGCATCCAACAGTGGAGGAACACTTATGACACAGACCACAAGGCCCAGCAGGCACTGCGTTGAACTCATTTCAGTAGCCCATCTGAGGGCGGTTAATTATCAATAAATACGTGGGTGTGTCAAACACCATGAATATCTGGTCGAGCCTCTGATGAGAGCGGAAGCTCAGAAATGCGTCAGGCTATAACTATCGACACGAGAACTGCGATCATATTGAATTGCGGAGTTTAGCCTTACCTAAATAAACGCTTGCAGCAAGCTGCTGGTTGAGTGCAACCTTGCCTGCGGGTAATTTGGTGCTTTGATGTAACACGCGGCAGCCCGGCCACGAAGGATCGCACCACCCCGTGATAATTGGGGGTCACGGGGCCCGGATTCATTCCAAGCCTGGAAGGTGAACCAGTGACTAATGGGATTTATGGCTTACACGCATCTCAAGGCCCATTGGAGGGCTTTAAAAAATGACAGTATCAATTATCGTGCATCCATCAGTGGAGGAACAATTATGACACAGACCACAAGGCCCAGCAGGCACTGCGCTGAACTAATTTGAGTAGCCCATCTGAGGGCGGTTAATTATCAATAAACACATGGGTGTGTCAAACAGCACGAATCTCTGGTCAAGCCTCTGATGAGAGCGGAAGCTCAGAAACGCGTCAGGCTATAACTATCGACACAAGAACTGCGATCATATTGAAATGCGGAGTTTAGCCTTACCTGAATAAACGCTTGCAGCGAGCTGCTGGTCGAGTGCGACCTTGCCTGCGGGTAATTTGAAGCAATGATGTAACACGCGGCAGCCCGGCCACGAAGGATCGCACCACCTCATGATAATTGGGGGTCAGGGGCCCGGAATCATTCCGAGCCTGGAAGGTGAACCAGTGACTAATGGGATTTATGGCTTACACGCATCTTAAGGCCCATTGGAGGGCTTTAAAAATCGACAGTATCAATTATCGTGCATCCATCAGTGGAGGAACAATTATGACACAGACCACAAGGCCCAGCAGGCACTGCATTGAACTCATTTGGGTAGCTCATCTGAGGGCGGTTAATTATCAATAAATACATGGGTGTGTCAAACAGCACGAATCTCTGGTCGAGCCTCTGATGAGAGCGGAAGCTCAGAAACGCATCAGGCTATAACTATTGACACGAGAACTGCGATCGTATTGAAATGCGGAGTTTAGCCTTACCTGAATAAACGCTTGCAGCGAGCTGCTGGTTGAGTGCCACCTTGCCTGTGGGTAATTTGGACGTTTGATGTAACACGCGGCAGCCCGGCCGCGAAAGGATCGCACCACCCCGTGATAATTGGGGGTCACGGGGCCCGGAATCATTCTGAGCCTGGAAGGTGAACCAGTGACTAATGGGATTTATGGCTTACACGCATCTCAAGGCCCATTGGAGGGCTTTAAAAATTGACAGTATCAATTATCGTGCATCCATCAGTGGAGGAACACTTATGACACAGACCACAAGGCCCAGCAGGCACTGCGTTGAACTCATTTCAGTAGCCCATCTGAGGGTGGTTAATTATCCATAAATACGTGGGTGTGTCAAACACCATGAATCTCTGGTCGAGCCTCTGATGAGAGCGGAAGCTCAGAAATGCGTCAGGCTATAAATATCGACACTAGAACTGCGATCATATTGAATTGCGGAGTTTAGCCTTACCTAAATAAACGCTTTCAGCAAGCTGCTGGTCGAGTGCAACCTTGCCTGCGGGTAATTTGGTGCTTTGATGTAACACGCGGCAGCCTGGCCGCGAAGGATCGCACCACCCCGTGATAATTGGGGGTCACGGGGCCCGGATTCATTCCAAGCCTGGAAGGTGAACCAGTGACTAATGGGATTTATGGCTTACACACATCTCAAGGCCCATTGGAGGGCTTTAAAAAATGACAGTATCAATTATCGTGCATCCATCAGTGGAGGAACAATTATGACACAGACCACAAGGCCCAGCAGGCACTGCGCTGAACTAATTTGAGTAGCCCATCTGAGGGCGGTTAATTATCAATAAACACGTGGGTGTGTCAAACAGCACGAATCTCTGGTCAAGCCTCTGATGAGAGCGGAAGCTCAGAAACGGGTCAGGCTATAACTATCGACACAAGAACTGCGATCATATTGAAATGCGGAGTTTAGCCTTACCTGAATAAACGCTTGCAGCGAGCTGCTGGTCGAGTGCGACCTTGCCTGCGGGTAATTTGAAGCTTTGATGTAACACGCGGCAGCCCGGCCACGAAGGATCGCACCACCTCGTGATAATTGGGGGTCAGGGGCCCGGAATCATTCCGAGCCTGGAAGGTGAACCAGTAACTAATGGGATTTATGGCTTACACGCATCTCAAGGCCCATTGGAGGGCTATAAAAATCGACAGTATCAATTATCGTGCATCCATCAGTGGAGGAACAATTATGACACAGACCACAAGGCCCAGCAGGCACTGCGTTGAACTCATTTGGGTAGCTCATCTGAGGGCGGTTAATTATCAATAAATACGTGGGTGTGTCAAACAGCACGAATCTCTGGTCGAGCCTCTGATGAGAGCGGAAGCTCAGAAACGCATCAGGCTATAACTATTGACACGAAAACTGCGATCGTATTGAAATGCGGAGGTTAGCCTTACCTGAATAAACGCTTGCAGCGAGCTGCTGGTTGAGTGCCACCTTGCGTGTGGGTAATTTGGACGTTTGATGTAACACGCGGCAGCCCGGCCGCGAAAGGATCGCACCACCCCGTGATAATTGGGGGTAACGGGGCCCGGAATCATTCTGAGCCTGGAAGGTGAACCAGTGACTAATGGGATTTATGGCTTACACGCATCTCAAGGCCCATTGGAGGGCTTTAAAAATTGACAGTATCAATTATCGTGCATCCATCAGTGGAGGAACACTTATGACACAGACCACAAGGCCCAGCAGGCACTGCGTTGAACTCATTTCAGTAGCCCATCTGAGGGCGGTTAATTATCAATAAATACGTGGGTGTGTCAAACACCATGAATCTCTGGTCGAGCCTCTGATGAGAGCGGAAGCTCAGAAATGCGTCAGGCTATAACTATCGACACGAGAACTGCGATCATATTGAATTGCGGAGTTAGCCTTACCTAAATAAACGCTTGCAGCAAGCTGCTGGTCGAGTGCAACCTTGCCAGCGGGTAATTTGGTGCTTTGATGTAACATGCGGCAGCCCGGCCGCGAAGGATCGCACCACCCCGTGATAATTGGGGGTCACGGGGCCCGGATTCATTCCAAGCCTGGAAGGTGAACCAGTGACTAATGGGATTTATGGCTTACACGCATCTCAAGGCCCATTGGAGGGCTTTAAAAAATGACAGTATCAATTATCGTGCATCCATCAGTGGAGGAACAATTATGACACAGACCACAAGGCCCAGCAGGCACTGCACTGAACTAATTTGAGTAGCCCATCTGAGGGCGGTTAATTATCAATAAACACGTGGGTGTGTCAAACAGCACGAATCTCTGGTCAAGCCTCTGATGAGAGCGGAAGCTCAGAAACGTGTCAGGCTATAACTATCGACACAAGAACTGCGATCATATTGACATGCGGAGTTTAGCCTTACCTGAATAAACGCTTGCAGCGAGCTGCTGGTCGAGTGCGACCTTGCCTGTGGGTAATTTGAAGCTTTGATGTAACACGCGGCAGCCCGGCCGCGAAGGATCGCACCACCTCGTGATAATTGGGGGTCACGGGGCCCGGAATCATTCCGAGCCTGGAAGGTGAACCAGTGACTAATGGGATTTATGGCTTACACGCATCTCAAGGCCCATTGGAGGGCTTTAAAAATCGACAGTATCAATTATCGTGCATCCATCAGTGGAGGAACAATTATGACACAGACCACAAGGCCCAGCAGGCACTGCGTTGAACTCATTTGGGTAGCTCATCTGAGGGCGGTTAATTATCAATAAATACGTGGGTGTGTCAAACAGCACGAATCTCTGGTCGAGCCTCTGATGAGAGCGGAAGCTCAGAAACGCATCAGGCTATAACTATTGACACGAGAACTGCGATCGTATTGAAATGCGGAGTTTAGCCTTACCTGAATAAACGTTTTGCAGCGAGCTGCTGGTCGAGTGCCACCTTGCGTGTGGGTAATTTGGACGTTTGATGTAACACGCGGCAGCCCGGCCGCGAAAGGATCGCACCACCCCGTGATAATTGGGGGTAACGGGGCCCGGAATCATTCTGAGCCTGGAAGGTGAACCAGTGACTAATGGGATTTATGGCTTACACGCATCTCAAGGCCCATTGGAGGGCTTTAAAAATTGACAGTATCAATTATCGTGCATCCATCAGTGGAGGAACACTTATGACACAGACCACAAGGCCCAGCAGGCACTGCGTTGAACTCATTTCAGTAGCCCATCTGAGGGCGGTTAATTATCAATAAATACGTGGGTGTGTCAAACACCATGAATCTCTGGTCGAGCCTCTGTTGAGAGCGGAAGCTCAGAAATGCGTCAGGCTATAACTATCGACACGAGAACTGCGATCATATTGAATTGCGGAGTTTAGCCTTACCTAAATAAACGCTTGCAGCAAGCTGCTGGCCGAGTGCAACCTTGCCTGCGGGTAATTTGGTGCTTTGATGTAACATGCGGCAGCCCGGCCGCGAAGGATCGCACCACCCCGTGATAATTGGGGGTCACGGGGCCCGGATTCATTCTAAGCCTGGAAGGTGAACCAGTGACTAATGGGATTTATGGCTTACACGCATCTCAAGGCCCATTGGAGGGCTTTAAATAATGACAGTATCAATTATCGTGCATCCATCAGTGGAGGAACAATTATGACACAGACCACAAGGCCCAGCAGGCACTGCGTTGAACTCATTTGAGTAGCCCATCTGAGGGCGGTTAATTATCAATAAATACGTGGGTGTGTCAAACAGCACGAATCTCTGGTCAAGCCTCTGATGAGAGCGGAAGCTCAGAAACGCGTCAGGATATAACTATCGACACAAGAACTGCGATCATATTGAAATGCGGAGTTTAGCCTTACCTGAATAAACGCTTGCAGTGAGCAGCTGGTCGAGTGCGACCTTGCCTGTGGGTAATTTGAAGCTTTGATGTAACACGCGGCAGCCCGGCCGCGAAGGATCGCACCACTTCGTGATAATTGGGGTCACGGGGCCCGGAATCATTCCGAGCCTGGAAGGTGAACCAGTGACTAATGGGATTTATGGCTTACACGCATCTCAAGGCCCATTGGAGGGCTTTAAAAATTGACAGTATCAATTATCGTGCATCCATCAGTGGAGGAACAATTATGACACAGACCAAAAGGCCCAGCAGGCACTGCATTGAACTCATTTGAGTAGCCCATCTGAGGGCGGTTAATTATCAATAAATACGTGGGTGTGTCAAACAGCACAAATCTCTGGTCGAGCCTCTGATGAGAGCGGAAGCTCAGAAACGCATCAGGCTATAACTATTGACACGAGAACTGCGATCATATTGAAATGCGGAGTTTAGCCTTACCTGAATAAACGCTCGCAGCGAGCTGCTGTTCGAGTGCCACCTTGCCTGCGGGGAATTTGGAGCTTTGATGTAACACGCGGCAGCTCGGCCGCTAAGGATCGCACCACCCCGTGATAATTGGGGGTCACGGGGCCCGGAATCATTCCGAGCCTGGAAGGTGAACCAGTGACTAATGGGAGTTATGGCTTACACGCATCTCAAGGCCCATTGGAGGGCTTTAAAAATTGACAGTATCAATTATTGTGCATCCATGAGTGGAGGAAAAATTATGACACAGACCACAAGGCCCAACAGGCACTGCGTTGAACTCATTTGAGCAGCCCATCTGAGGGCGGATAATTATCAATAAATACGTGAGTGTATCTTACAGCACGAATCTCTGGTCGAGCCTCTGATGAGAGCGGAAGGTCAGAAACGCGTTAGGCTATAACTATCGACACGAGAACTGCGTCATATTGAAATGCGGAGTTTAGCCTTACCTGAATAAACGCTTGCAGCGAGCTGCTCGTCGAGTGCAACCTTGCCTGCGGGTAATTTGGAGCTTTGATGTAACACGCGGCAGCCCGGCTGCGAAGGATCGCACCACCCCCTGATAATTGGGGGTCACGTGGCCCGGAATCATTCAGAGCCTGGAAGGTGAACCAGTGACTAATGGGATTTATGGCTTACACGCATCTCAAGGCCCATTGGAGGGCTTTAAAAATTGACAGTATCAATTATCGTGCATCCATCAGTGGAGGAACAATTATGACACAGACCACAAGGCCCAGCAGGCACTGCATTGAACTCATTTGAATAGCCCATCTGAGGGCGGTTAATTATCAATAAATACGTGGGTGTGTCAAACAGCACGAATCTCTGGTCAAGCCTCTGATGAGAGCGGAAGCTCAGAAATGCGTCAGGATATAACTATCGACACAAGAAGTGCGATCATATTGAAATGCTGAGTTTAGCCTTACCTGAATAAACGCTTGCAGCGAGCTGCTGGTCGAGTGCGACCTTGCCTGCGGGTAATTTGGAGCTTTGATGTAACATGCGGCAGCCCGGCCGCGAAGGATCGCACCACCCCGTGATAATTGGGGGTCACGGGGCCCGGAATCATTCCGAGCCTGGAAGGTGAACCAGTGACTAATGGGATTTATGGCTTACACGCATCTCAAGGCCTTTGGAGGGCTTTAAAAATTGACAGTATCAATTATCGTACAGCCATCAGTGGAGGACCAATTATGACACAGACCACAAGGCCCAGCAGGCACTGCGTTGAACTCATTTGAGTAGCCCATCTGAGGGCGGATAATTATCAATAAATACATGGGTGTGTCAAACAGCACGAATATCTGGTCGAGCCTCTGATGAGAGCGGAAGCTCAGAAACGCGTCAGGCTATAACTATCGACATGAGAACTGCGATCATATTGAAATGCAGAGTTTAGCCTTACCTGAATAAACGCTTGCAGCGAGCTGCTGGTTGAGTGCGACCTTGCCTGCGGGTAATTTGGTGCTTTGATGTAACACGCGGCAGCCCTGCCGCGAAGGATCGCACCACCCCATGATAATTGGGGGTCACGGGGCCCGGATTCATTCCGAGCCTGTAAGGTGAACCAGTGACTAATGGGATTTATGACTTACACGCATCTCAAGGCCCATTGGAGGGCTTTAAAAAATGACAGTATCAATTATCGTGCATCCATCAGTGGAGGAACAATTATGACACAGACCACAAGGCCCAGCAGGCACTGCGTTGAACTCATTTGAGTAGCCCATCTGAGGGCGGTTAATTATCAATAAATACGTGGGTGTGTCAAACAGCACGAATCTCTGGTCAAGCCTCTGATGAGAGCGGAAGCTCAGAAATGCGTCAGGATATAACTATCGACACAAGAAGTGCGATCATATTGAAATGCGGAGTTTAGCCTTACCTGAATAAACGCTTGCAGTGAGCAGCTGGTCGAGTGCGACATTGCCTGCGGGTACTTTGAAGCTTTGATGTAACACGCGGCAGCCCTGGCGCGATGGATCGCACCACCTCGTGATAATTGGGGTCACGGGGCCCGGAATCATTCCGAGCCTGGAAGGTGAACCAGTGACTAATGGGATTTATGGCTTACACGCATCTCAAGGCCCATTGGTGGGCTTTAAAAATTGACAGTATCAATTATCGTGCATCCATCAGTGGAGGAACAATTATGACACAGACCAAAAGGCCCAGCAGGCACTGCATTGAACTCATTTGAGTAGCCCATCTGAGGGCGGTTAATTATCAATAAATACGTGGGTGTGTCAAACAGCACAAATCTCTGGTCGAGCCTCTGATGAGAGCGGAAGCTCAGAAACGCATCAGGCTATCACTATTGACACGAGAACTGCGATCGTATTGAAATGCGGAGTTTAGCCTTACCTGAATAAACGTTTTGCAGCGAGCTGCTGGTCGAGTGCCACCTTGCGTGTGGGTAATTTGGACGTTTGATGTAACACGCGGCAGCCCGGCCGCGAAAGGATCGCACCACCCCGTGATAATTGGGGGTAACGGGGCCCGGAATCATTCTGAGCCTGGAAGGTGAACCAGTGACTAATGGGATTTATGGCTTACACGCATCTCAAGGCCCATTGGAGGGCTTTAAAAATTGACAGTATCAATTATCGTGCATCCATCAGTGGAGGAACACTTATGACACAGACCACAAGGCCCAGCAGGCACTGCGTTGAACTCATTTCAGTAGCCCATCTGAGGGCGGTTAATTATCAATAAATACGTGGGTGTGTCAAACACCATGAATCTCTGGTCGAGCCTCTGATGAGAGCGGAAGCTCAGAAATGCGTCAGGCTATAACTATCGACACGAGAACTGCGATCATATTGAATTGCGGAGTTTAGCCTTACCTAAATAAACGCTTGCAGCAAGCTGCTGGCCGAGTGCAACCTTGCCTGCGGGTAATTTGGTGCTTTGATGTAACATGCGGCAGCCCGGCCGCGAAGGATCGCACCACCCCGTGATAATTGGGGGTCACGGGGCCCGGATTCATTCCAAGCCTGGAAGGTGAACCAGTGACTAATGGGATTTATGGATTACACGCATCTCAAGGCCCATTGGAGGGCTTTAAATAATGACAGTATCAATTATCGTGCATCCATCAGTGGAGGAACAATTATGACACAGACCACAAGGCCCAGCAGGCACTGCGTTGAACTCATTTGAGTAGCCCATCTGAGGGCGGTTAATTATCAATAAATACGTGGGTGTGTCAAACAGCACGAATCTCTGGTCAAGCCTCTGATGAGAGCGGAAGCTCAGAAACGCGTCAGGATATAACTATCGACACAAGAACTGCGATCATATTGAAATGCGGAGTTTAGCCTTACCTGAATAAACGCTTGCAGTGAGCAGCTGGTCGAGTGCGACCTTGCCTGTGGGTAATTTGAAGCTTTGATGTAACACGCGGCAGCCCGGCCGCGAAGGATCGCACCACTTCGTGATAATTGGGGGTCACGGGGCCCGGAATCATTCCGAGCCTGGAAGGTGAACCAGTGACTAATGGGATTTATGGCTTACACGCATCTCAAGGCCCATTGGAGGGCTTTAAAAATTGACAGTATCAATTATCGTGCATCCATCAGTGGAGGAACAATTATGACACAGACCAAAAGGCCCAGCAGGCACTGCATTGAACTCATTTGAGTAGCCCATCTGAGGGCGGTTAATTATCAATAAATACGTGGGTGTGTCAAACAGCACAAATCTCTGGTCGAGCCTCTGATGAGAGCGGAAGCTCAGAAACGCATCAGGCTATAACTATTGACACGAGAACTGCGATCATATTGAAATGCGGAGTTTAGCCTTACCTGAATAAACGCTCGCAGCAAGCTGCTGTTCGAGTGCCACCTTGCCTGCGGGTAATTTGGAGCTTTGATGTAACACGCGGCAGCTCGGCCGCTAAGGATCGCACCACCCCGTGATAATTGGGGGTCACGGGGCCCGGAATCATTCCGAGCCTGGAAGGTGAACCAGTGACTAATGGGAGTTATGGCTTACACGCATCTCAAGGCCCATTGGAGGGCTTTAAAAATTGACAGTATCAATTATTGTGCATCCATGAGTGGAGGAAAAATTATGACACAGACCACAAGGCCCAACAGGCACTGCGTTGAACTCATTTGAGCAGCCCATCTGAGGGCGGATAATTATCAATAAATACGTGAGTGTATCTTACAGCACGAATCTCTGGTCGAGCCTCTGATGAGAGCGGAAGGTCAGAAACGCGTTAGGCTATAACTATCGACACGAGAACTGCGTCATATTGAAATGCGGAGTTTAGCCTTACCTGAATAAACGCTTGCAGCGAGCTGCTCGTCGAGTGCAACCTTGCCTGCGGGTAATTTGGAGCTTTGATGTAACACGCGGCAGCCCGGCTGCGAAGGATCGCACCACCCCTGATAATTGGGGGTCACGTGGCCCGGAATCATTCAGAGCCTGGAAGGTGAACCAGTGACTAATGGGATTTATGGCTTACACGCATCTCAAGGCCCATTGGAGGGCTTTAAAAATTGACAGTATCAATTATCGTGCATCCATCAGTGGAGGAACAATTATGACACAGACCACAAGGCCCAGCAGGCACTGCATTGAACTCATTTGAATAGCCCATCTGAGGGCGGTTAATTATCAATAAATACGTGGGTGTGTCAAACAGCACGAATCTCTGGTCAAGCCTCTGATGAGAGCGGAAGCTCAGAAATGCGTCAGGATATAACTATCGACACAAGAAGTGCGATCATATTGAAATGCTGAGTTTAGCCTTACCTGAATAAACGCTTGCAGCGAGCTGCTGGTCGAGTGCGACCTTGCCTGCGGGTAATTTGGAGCTTTGATGTAACATGCGGCAGCCCGGCCGCGAAGGATCGCACCACCCCGTGATAATTGGGGGTCACGGGGCCCGGAATCATTCCGAGCCTGGAAGGTGAACCAGTGACTAATGGGATTTATGGCTTACACGCATCTCAAGGCCTTTGGAGGGCTTTAAAAATTGACAGTATCAATTATCGTACAGCCATCAGTGGAGGACCAATTATGACACAGACCACAAGGCCCAGCAGGCACTGCGTTGAACTCATTTGAGTAGCCCATCTGAGGGCGGTTAATTATCAATAAATACGTGGGTGTGTCAAACAGCACGAATCTCTGGTCAAGCCTCTGATGAGAGCGGAAGCTCAGAAATGCGTCAGGATATAACTATCGACACAAGAAGTGCGATCATATTGAAATGCGGAGTTTAGCCTTACCTGAATAAACGCTTGCAGTGAGCAGCTGGTCGAGTGCGACATTGCCTGCGGGTACTTTGAAGCTTTGATGTAACACGCGGCAGCCCTGGCGCGATGGATCGCACCACCTCGTGATAATTGGGGTCACGGGGCCCGGAATCATTCCGAGCCTGGAAGGTGAACCAGTGACTAATGGGATTTATGGCTTACACGCATCTCAAGGCCCATTGGAGGGCTTTAAAAATTGACAGTATCAATTATCGTGCATCCATCAGTGGAGGAACAATTATGACACAGACCAAAAGGCCCAGCAGGCACTGCATTGAACTCATTTGAGTAGCCCATCTGAGGGCGGTTAATTATCAATAAATACGTGGGTGTGTCAAACAGCACAAATCTCTGGTCGAGCCTCTGATGAGAGCGGAAGCTCAGAAACGCATCAGGCTATCACTATTGACACGAGAACTGCGATCGTATTGAAATGCGGAGTTTAGCCTTACCTGAATAAACGCTTTGCAGCGAGCTGCTGGTCGAGTGCCACCTTGCGTGTGGGTAATTTGGACGTTTGATGTAACACGCGGCAGCCCGGCCGCGAAAGGATCGCACCACCCCGTGATAATTGGGGGTAACGGGGCCCGGAATCATTCTGAGCCTGGAAGGTGAACCAGTGACTAATGGGATTTATGGCTTACACGCATCTCAAGGCCCATTGGAGGGCTTTAAAAATTGACAGTATCAATTATCGTGCATCCATCAGTGGAGGAACACTTATGACACAGACCACAAGGCCCAGCAGGCACTGCGTTGAACTCATTTCAGTAGCCCATCTGAGGGCGGTTAATTATCAATAAATACGTGGGTGTGTCAAACACCATGAATCTCTGGTCGAGCCTCTGATGAGAGCGGAAGCTCAGAAATGTGTCAGGCTATAACTATCGACACGAGAACTGCGATCATATTGAATTGCGGAGTTTAGCCTTACCTAAATAAACGCTTGCAGCAAGCTGCTGGCCGAGTGCAACCTTGCCTGCGGGTAATTTGGTGCTTTGATGTAACATGCGGCAGCCCGGCCGCGAAGGATCGCACCACCCCGTGATAATTGGGGGTCACGGGGCCCGGATTCATTCCAAGCCTGGAAGGTGAACCAGTGACTAATGGGATTTATGGATTACACGCATCTCAAGGCCCATTGGAGGGCTTTAAATAATGACAGTATCAATTATCGTGCATCCATCAGTGGAGGAACAATTATGACACAGACCACAAGGCCCAGCAGGCACTGCGTTGAACTCATTTGAGTAGCCCATCTGAGGGCGGTTAATTATCAATAAATACGTGGGTGTGTCAAACAGCACGAATCTCTGGTCAAGCCTCTGATGAGAGCGGAAGCTCAGAAACGCGTCAGGATATAACTATCGACACAAGAACTGCGATCATATTGAAATGCGGAGTTTAGCCTTACCTGAATAAACGCTTGCAGTGAGCAGCTGGTCGAGTGCGACCTTGCCTGTGGGTAATTTGAAGCTTTGATGTAACACGCGGCAGCCCGGCCGCGAAGGATCGCACCACTTCGTGATAATTGGGGGTCACGGGGCCCGGAATCATTCCGAGCCTGGAAGGTGAACCAGTGACTAATGGGATTTATGGCTTACACGCATCTCAAGGCCCATTGGAGGGCTTTAAAAATTGACAGTATCAATTATCGTGCATCCATCAGTGGAGGAACAATTATGACACAGACCAAAAGGCCCAGCAGGCACTGCATTGAACTCATTTGAGTAGCCCATCTGAGGGCGGTTAATTATCAATAAATACGTGGGTGTGTCAAACAGCACAAATCTCTGGTCGAGCCTCTGATGAGAGCGGAAGCTCAGAAACGCATCAGGCTATAACTATTGACACGAGAACTGCGATCATATTGAAATGCGGAGTTTAGCCTTACCTGAATAAACGCTCGCAGCAAGCTGCTGTTCGAGTGCCACCTTGCCTGCGGGTAATTTGGAGCTTTGATGTAACACGCGGCAGCTCGGCCGCTAAGGATCGCACCACCCCGTGATAATTGGGGGTCACGGGGCCCGGAATCATTCCGAGCCTGGAAGGTGAACCAGTGACTAATGGGAGTTATGGCTTACACGCATCTCAAGGCCCATTGGAGGGCTTTAAAAATTGACAGTATCAATTATTGTGCATCCATGAGTGGAGGAAAAATTATGACACAGACCACAAGGCCCAACAGGCACTGCGTTTTACTCATTTGAGCAGCCCATCTGAGGGCGGATAATTATCAATAAATACGTGAGTGTATCTTACAGCACGAATCTCTGGTCGAGCCTCTGATGAGAGCGGAAGGTCAGAAACGCGTTAGGCTATAACTATCGACACGAGAACTGCGTCATATTGAAATGCGGAGTTTAGCCTTACCTGAATAAACGCTTGCAGCGAGCTGCTCTGTCGAGTGCAACCTTGCCTGCGGGTAATTTGGAGCTTTGATGTAACACGCGGCAGCCCGGCTGCGAAGGATCGCACCACCCCCTGATAATTGGGGGTCACGTGGCCCGGAATCATTCAGAGCCTGGAAGGTGAACCAGTGACTAATGGGATTTATGGCTTACACGCATCTCAAGGCCCATTGGAGGGCTTTAAAAATTGACAGTATCAATTATCGTGCATCCATCAGTGGAGGAACAATTATGACACAGACCACAAGGCCCAGCAGGCACTGCATTGAACTCATTTGAATAGCCCATCTGAGGGCGGTTAATTATCAATAAATACGTGGGTGTGTCAAACAGCACGAATCTCTGGTCAAGCCTCTGATGAGAGCGGAAGCTCAGAAATGCGTCAGGATATAACTATCGACACAAGAAGTGCGATCATATTGAAATGCTGAGTTTAGCCTTACCTGAATAAACGCTTGCAGCGAGCTGCTGGTCGAGTGCGACCTTGCCTGCGGGTAATTTGGAGCTTTGATGTAACATGCGGCAGCCCGGCCGCGAAGGATCGCACCACCCCGTGATAATTGGGGGTCACGGGGCCCGGAATCATTCCGAGCCTGGAAGGTGAACCAGTGACTAATGGGATTTATGGCTTACACGCATCTCAAGGCCTATTGGAGGGCTTTAAAAATTGACAGTATCAATTATCGTACAGCCATCAGTGGAGGACCAATTATGACACAGACCACAAGGCCCAGCAGGCACTGCGTTGAACTCATTTGAGTAGCCCATCTGAGGGCGGTTAATTATCAATAAATACGTGGGTGTGTCAAACAGCACGAATCTCTGGTCAAGCCTCTGATGAGAGCGGAAGCTCAGAAATGCGTCAGGATATAACTATCGACACAAGAAGTGCGATCATATTGAAATGCGGAGTTTAGCCTTACCTGAATAAACGCTTGCAGTGAGCAGCTGGTCGAGTGCGACATTGCCTGCGGGTACTTTGAAGCTTTGATGTAACACGCGGCAGCCCTGGCGCGATGGATCGCACCACCTCGTGATAATTGGGGGTCACGGGGCCCGGAATCATTCCGAGCCTGGAAGGTGAACCAGTGACTAATGGGATTTATGGCTTACACGCATCTCAAGGCCCATTGGAGGGCTTTAAAAATTGACAGTATCAATTATCGTGCATCCATCAGTGGAGGAACAATTATGACACAGACCAAAAGGCCCAGCAGGCACTGCATTGAACTCATTTGAGTAGCCCATCTGAGGGCGGTTAATTATCAATAAATACGTGGGTGTGTCAAACAGCACAAATCTCTGGTCGAGCCTCTGATGAGAGCGGAAGCTCAGAAACGCATCAGGCTATCACTATTGACACGAGAACTGCGATCGTATTGAAATGCGGAGTTTAGCCTTACCTGAATAAACGTTTTGCAGCGAGCTGCTGGTCGAGTGCCACCTTGCGTGTGGGTAATTTGAACGTTTGATGTAACACGCGGCAGCCCGGCCGCGAAAGGATCGCACCACCCCGTGATAATTGGGGGTAACGGGGCCCGGAATCATTCTGAGCCTGGAAGGTGAACCAGTGACTAATGGGATTTATGGCTTACACGCATCTCAAGGCCCATTGGAGGGCTTTAAAAATTGACAGTATCAATTATCGTGCATCCATCAGTGGAGGAACACTTATGACACAGACCACAAGGCCCAGCAGGCACTGCGTTGAACTCATTTCAGTAGCCCATCTGAGGGCGGTTAATTATCAATAAATACGTGGGTGTGTCAAACACCATGAATCTCTGGTCGAGCCTCTGATGAGAGCGGAAGCTCAGAAATGCGTCAGGCTATAACTATCGACACGAGAACTGCGATCATATTGAATTGCGGAGTTTAGCCTTACCTAAATAAACGCTTGCAGCAAGCTGCTGGCCGAGTGCAACCTTGCCTGCGGGTAATTTGGTGCTTTGATGTAACATGCGGCAGCCCGGCCGCGAAGGATCGCACCACCCCGTGATAATTGGGGGTCACGGGGCCCGGATTCATTCCAAGCCTGGAAGGTGAACCAGTGACTAATGGGATTTATGGATTACACGCATCTCAAGGCCCATTGGAGGGCTTTAAATAATGACAGTATCAATTATCGTGCATCCATCAGTGGAGGAACAATTATGACACAGACCACAAGGCCCAGCAGGCACTGCGTTGAACTCATTTGAGTAGCCCATCTGAGGGCGGTTAATTATCAATAAATACGTGGGTGTGTCAAACAGCACGAATCTCTGGTCAAGCCTCTGATGAGAGCGGAAGCTCAGAAACGCGTCAGGATATAACTATCGACACAAGAACTGCGATCATATTGAAATGCGGAGTTTAGCCTTACCTGAATAAACGCTTGCAGTGAGCAGCTGGTCGAGTGCGACCTTGCCTGTGGGTAATTTGAAGCTTTGATGTAACACGCGGCAGCCCGGCCGCGAAGGATCGCACCACTTCGTGATAATTGGGGGTCACGGGGCCCGGAATCATTCCGAGCCTGGAAGGTGAACCAGTGACTAATGGGATTTATGGCTTACACGCATCTCAAGGCCCATTGGAGGGCTTTAAAAATTGACAGTATCAATTATCGTGCATCCATCAGTGGAGGAACAATTATGACACAGACCAAAAGGCCCAGCAGGCACTGCATTGAACTCATTTGAGTAGCCCATCTGAGGGCGGTTAATTATCAATAAATACGTGGGTGTGTCAAACAGCACAAATCTCTGGTCGAGCCTCTGATGAGAGCGGAAGCTCAGAAACGCATCAGGCTATAACTATTGACACGAGAACTGCGATCATATTGAAATGCGGAGTTTAGCCTTACCTGAATAAACGCTCGCAGCAAGCTGCTGTTCGAGTGCCACCTTGCCTGCGGGTAATTTGGAGCTTTGATGTAACACGCGGCAGCTCGGCCGCTAAGGATCGCACCACCCCGTGATAATTGGGGGTCACGGGGCCCGGAATCATTCCGAGCCTGGAAGGTGAACCAGTGACTAATGGGAGTTATGGCTTACACGCATCTCAAGGCCCATTGGAGGGCTTTAAAAATTGACAGTATCAATTATTGTGCATCCATGAGTGGAGGAAAAATTATGACACAGACCACAAGGCCCAACAGGCACTGCGTTGAACTCATTTGAGCAGCCCATCTGAGGGCGGATAATTATCAATAAATACGTGAGTGTATCTTACAGCACGAATCTCTGGTCGAGCCTCTGATGAGAGCGGAAGGTCAGAAACGCGTTAGGCTATAACTATCGACACGAGAACTGCGTCATATTGAAATGCGGAGTTTAGCCTTACCTGAATAAACGCTTGCAGCGAGCTGCTCGTCGAGTGCAACCTTGCCTGCGGGTAATTTGGAGCTTTGATGTAACACGCGGCAGCCCGGCTGCGAAGGATCGCACCACCCCCTGATAATTGGGGGTCACGTGGCCCGGAATCATTCAGAGCCTGGAAGGTGAACCAGTGACTAATGGGATTTATGGCTTACACGCATCTCAAGGCCCATTGGAGGGCTTTAAAAATTGACAGTATCAATTATCGTGCATCCATCAGTGGAGGAACAATTATGACACAGACCACAAGGCCCAGCAGGCACTGCATTGAACTCATTTGAATAGCCCATCTGAGGGCGGTTAATTATCAATAAATACGTGGGTGTGTCAAACAGCACGAATCTCTGGTCAAGCCTCTGATGAGAGCGGAAGCTCAGAAATGCGTCAGGATATAACTATCGACACAAGAAGTGCGATCATATTGAAATGCTGAGTTTAGCCTTACCTGAATAAACGCTTGCAGCGAGCTGCTGGTCGAGTGCGACCTTGCCTGCGGGTAATTTGGAGCTTTGATGTAACATGCGGCAGCCCGGCCGCGAAGGATCGCACCACCCCGTGATAATTGGGGGTCACGGGGCCCGGAATCATTCCGAGCCTGGAAGGTGAACCAGTGACTAATGGGATTTATGGCTTACACGCATCTCAAGGCCTTTGGAGGGCTTTAAAAATTGACAGTATCAATTATCGTACAGCCATCAGTGGAGGACCAATTATGACACAGACCACAAGGCCCAGCAGGCACTGCGTTGAACTCATTTGAGTAGCCCATCTGAGGGCGGATAATTATCAATAAATACATGGGTGTGTCAAACAGCACGAATATCTGGTCGAGCCTCTGATGAGAGCGGAAGCTCAGAAACGCGTCAGGCTATAACTATCGACATGAGAACTGCGATCATATTGAAATGCAGAGTTTAGCCTTACCTGAATAAACGCTTGCAGCGAGCTGCTGGTTGAGTGCGACCTTGCCTGCGGGTAATTTGGTGCTTTGATGTAACACGCGGCAGCCCTGCCGCGAAGGATCGCACCACCCCATGATAATTGGGGGTCACGGGGCCCGGATTCATTCCGAGCCTGTAAGGTGAACCAGTGACTAATGGGATTTATGACTTACACGCATCTCAAGGCCCATTGGAGGGCTTTAAAAAATGACAGTATCAATTATCGTGCATCCATCAGTGGAGGAACAATTATGACACAGACCACAAGGCCCAGCAGGCACTGCGTTGAACTCATTTGAGTAGCCCATCTGAGGGCGGTTAATTATCAATAAATACGTGGGTGTGTCAAACAGCACGAATCTCTGGTCAAGCCTCTGATGAGAGCGGAAGCTCAGAAATGCGTCAGGATATAACTATCGACACAAGAAGTGCGATCATATTGAAATGCGGAGTTTAGCCTTACCTGAATAAACGCTTGCAGTGAGCAGCTGGTCGAGTGCGACATTGCCTGCGGGTACTTTGAAGCTTTGATGTAACACGTGGCAGCCCTGGCGCGATGGATCGCACCACCTCGTGATAATTGGGGGTCACGGGGCCCGGAATCATTCCGAGCCTGGAAGGTGAACCAGTGACTAATGGGATTTATGGCTTACACGCATCTCAAGGCCCATTGGAGGGCTTTAAAAATTGACAGTATCAATTATCGTGCATCCATCAGTGGAGGAACAATTATGACACAGACCAAAAGGCCCAGCAGGCACTGCATTGAACTCATTTGAGTAGCCCATCTGAGGGCGGTTAATTATCAATAAATACGTGGGTGTGTCAAACAGCACAAATCTCTGGTCGAGCCTCTGATGAGAGCGGAAGCTCAGAAACGCATCAGGCTATCACTATTGACACGAGAACTGCGATCGTATTGAAATGCGGAGTTTAGCCTTACCTGAATAAACGTTTTGCAGCGAGCTGCTGGTCGAGTGCCACCTTGCGTGTGGGTAATTTGGACGTTTGATGTAACACGCGGCAGCCCGGCCGCGAAAGGATCGCACCACCCCGTGATAATTGGGGGTAACGGGGCCCGGAATCATTCTGAGCCTGGAAGGTGAACCAGTGACTAATGGGATTTATGGCTTACACGCATCTCAAGGCCCATTGGAGGGCTTTAAAAATTGACAGTATCAATTATCGTGCATCCATCAGTGGAGGAACACTTATGACACAGACCACAAGGCCCAGCAGGCACTGCGTTGAACTCATTTCAGTAGCCCATCTGAGGGCGGTTAATTATCAATAAATACGTGGGTGTGTCAAACACCATGAATCTCTGGTCGAGCCTCTGATGAGAGCGGAAGCTCAGAAATGCGTCAGGCTATAACTATCGACACGAGAACTGCGATCATATTGAATTGCGGAGTTTAGCCTTACCTAAATAAACGCTTGCAGCAAGCTGCTGGCCGAGTGCAACCTTGCCTGCGGGTAATTTGGTGCTTTGATGTAACATGCGGCAGCCCGGCCGCGAAGGATCGCACCACCCCGTGATAATTGGGGGTCACGGGGCCCGGAATCATTCTGAGCCTGGAAGGTGAACCAGTGACTAATGGGATTTATGGCTTACACGCATCTCAAGGCCCATTGGAGGGCTTTAAAAATTGACAGTATCAATTATCGTGCATCCATCAGTGGAGGAACAATTATGACACAGACCACAAGGCCCAGCAGGCACTGCATTGAACTCATTTGAATAGCCCATCTGAGGGCGGTTAATTATCAATAAATACGTGGGTGTGTCAAACAGCACGAATCTCTGGTCAAGCCTCTGATGAGAGCGGAAGCTCAGAAATGCGTCAGGATATAACTATCGACACAAGAAGTGCGATCATATTGAAATGCTGAGTTTAGCCTTACCTGAATAAACGCTTGCAGCGAGCTGCTGGTCGAGTGCGACCTTGCCTGCGGGTAATTTGGAGCTTTGATGTAACATGCGGCAGCCCGGCCGCGAAGGATCGCACCACCCCGTGATAATTGGGGGTCACGGGGCCCGGAATCATTCCGAGCCTGGAAGGTGAACCAGTGACTAATGGGATTTATGGCTTACACGCATCTCAAGGCCTTTGGAGGGCTTTAAAAATTGACAGTATCAATTATCGTACAGCCATCAGTGGAGGACCAATTATGACACAGACCACAAGGCCCAGCAGGCACTGCGTTGAACTCATTTGAGTAGCCCATCTGAGGGCGGATAATTATCAATAAATACATGGGTGTGTCAAACAGCACGAATATCTGGTCGAGCCTCTGATGAGAGCGGAAGCTCAGAAACGCGTCAGGCTATAACTATCGACATGAGAACTGCGATCATATTGAAATGCAGAGTTTAGCCTTACCTGAATAAACGCTTGCAGCGAGCTGCTGGTTGAGTGCGACCTTGCCTGCGGGTAATTTGGTGCTTTGATGTAACACGCGGCAGCCCTGCCGCGAAGGATCGCACCACCCCATGATAATTGGGGGTCACGGGGCCCGGATTCATTCCGAGCCTGTAAGGTGAACCAGTGACTAATGGGATTTATGACTTACACGCATCTCAAGGCCCATTGGAGGGCTTTAAAAAATGACAGTATCAATTATCGTGCATCCATCAGTGGAGGAACAATTATGACACAGACCACAAGGCCCAGCAGGCACTGCGTTGAACTCATTTGAGTAGCCCATCTGAGGGCGGTCAATTATCAATAAATACGTGGGTGTGTCAAACAGCACGAATCTCTGGTCAAGCCTCTGATGAGAGCGGAAGCTCAGAAATGCGTCAGGATATAACTATCGACACAAGAAGTGCGATCATATTGAAATGCGGAGTTTAGCCTTACCTGAATAAACGCTTGCAGTGAGCAGCTGGTCGAGTGCGACATTGCCTGCGGGTACTTTGAAGCTTTGATGTAACACGCGGCAGCCCTGGCGCGATGGATCGCACCACCTCGTGATAATTGGGGGTCACGGGGCCCGGAATCATTCCGAGCCTGGAAGGTGAACCAGTGACTAATGGGATTTATGGCTTACACGCATCTCAAGGCCCATTGGAGGGCTTTAAAAATTGACAGTATCAATTATCGTGCATCCATCAGTGGAGGAACAATTATGACACAGACCAAAAGGCCCAGCAGGCACTGCATTGAACTCATTTGAGTAGCCCATCTGAGGGCGGTTAATTATCAATAAATACGTGGGTGTGTCAAACAGCACAAATCTCTGGTCGAGCCTCTGATGAGAGCGGAAGCTCAGAAACGCATCAGGCTATCACTATTGACACGAGAACTGCGATCGTATTGAAATGCGGAGTTTAGCCTTACCTGAATAAACGTTTTGCAGCGAGCTGCTGGTCGAGTGCCACCTTGCGTGTGGGTAATTTGGACGTTTGATGTAACACGCGGCAGCCCGGCCGCGAAAGGATCGCACCACCCCGTGATAATTGGGGGTAACGGGGCCCGGAATCATTCTGAGCCTGGAAGGTGAACCAGTGACTAATGGGATTTATGGCTTACACGCATCTCAAGGCCCATTGGAGGGCTTTAAAAATTGACAGTATCAATTATCGTGCATCCATCAGTGGAGGAACACTTATGACACAGACCACAAGGCCCAGCAGGCACTGCGTTGAACTCATTTCAGTAGCCCATCTGAGGGCGGTTAATTATCAATAAATACGTGGGTGTGTCAAACACCATGAATCTCTGGTCGAGCCTCTGATGAGAGCGGAAGCTCAGAAATGCGTCAGGCTATAACTATCGACACGAGAACTGCGATCATATTGAATTGCGGAGTTTAGCCTTACCTAAATAAACGCTTGCAGCAAGCTGCTGGCCGAGTGCAACCTTGCCTGCGGGTAATTTGGTGCTTTGATGTAACATGCGGCAGCCCGGCCGCGAAGGATCGCACCACCCCGTGATAATTGGGGGTCACGGGGCCCGGATTCATTCCAAGCCTGTAAGGTGAACCAGTGACTAATGGGATTTATGGATTACACGCATCTCAAGGCCCATTGGAGGGCTTTAAATAATGACAGTATCAATTATCGTGCATCCATCAGTGGAGGAACAATTATGACACAGACCACAAGGCCCAGCAGGCACTGCGTTGAACTCATTTGAGTAGCCCATCTGAGGGCGGTTAATTATCAATAAATACGTGGGTGTGTCAAACAGCACGAATCTCTGGTCAAGCCTCTGATGAGAGCGGAAGCTCAGAAACGCGTCAGGATATAACTATCGACACAAGAACTGCGATCATATTGAAATGCGGAGTTTAGCCTTACCTGAATAAACGCTTGCAGTGAGCAGCTGGTCGAGTGCGACCTTGCCTGTGGGTAATTTGAAGCTTTGATGTAACACGCGGCAGCCCGGCCGCGAAGGATCGCACCACTTCGTGATAATTGGGGGTCACGGGGCCCGGAATCATTCCGAGCCTGGAAGGTGAACCAGTGACTAATGGGATTTATGGCTTACACGCATCTCAAGGCCCATTGGAGGGCTTTAAAAATTGACAGTATCAATTATCGTGCATCCATCAGTGGAGGAACAATTATGACACAGACCAAAAGGCCCAGCAGGCACTGCATTGAACTCATTTGAGTAGCCCATCTGAGGGCGGTTAATTATCAATAAATACGTGGGTGTGTCAAACAGCACAAATCTCTGGTCGAGCCTCTGATGAGAGCGGAAGCTCAGAAACGCATCAGGCTATAACTATTGACACGAGAACTGCGATCATATTGAAATGCGGAGTTTAGCCTTACCTGAATAAACGCTCGCAGCGAGCTGCTGTTCGAGTGCCACCTTGCCTGCGGGTAATTTGGAGCTTTGATGTAACACGCGGCAGCTCGGCCGCTAAGGATCGCACCACCCCGTGATAATTGGGGGTCACGGGGCCCGGAATCATTCCGAGCCTGGAAGGTGAACCAGTGACTAATGGGAGTTATGGCTTACACGCATCTCAAGGCCCATTGGAGGGCTTTAAAAATTGACAGTATCAATTATTGTGCATCCATGAGTGGAGGAAAAATTATGACACAGACCACAAGGCCCAACAGGCACTGCGTTGAACTCATTTGAGCAGCCCATCTGAGGGCGGATAATTATCAATAAATACGTGAGTGTATCTTACAGCACGAATCTCTGGTCGAGCCTCTGATGAGAGCGGAAGGTCAGAAACGCGTTAGGCTATAACTATCGACACGAGAACTGCGTCATATTGAAATGCGGAGTTTAGCCTTACCTGAATAAACGCTTGCAGCGAGCTGCTCGTCGAGTGCAACCTTGCCTGCGGGTAATTTGGAGCTTTGATGTAACACGCGGCAGCCCGGCTGCGAAGGATCGCACCACCCCCTGATAATTGGGGGTCACGTGGCCCGGAATCATTCAGAGCCTGGAAGGTGAACCAGTGACTAATGGGATTTATGGCTTACACGCATCTCAAGGCCCATTGGAGGGCTTTAAAAATTGACAGTATCAATTATCGTGCATCCATCAGTGGAGGAACAATTATGACACAGACCACAAGGCCCAGCAGGCACTGCATTGAACTCATTTGAATAGCCCATCTGAGGGCGGTTAATTATCAATAAATACGTGGGTGTGTCAAACAGCACGAATCTCTGGTCAAGCCTCTGATGAGAGCGGAAGCTCAGAAATGCGTCAGGATATAACTATCGACACAAGAAGTGCGATCATATTGAAATGCTGAGTTTAGCCTTACCTGAATAAACGCTTGCAGCGAGCTGCTGGTCGAGTGCGACCTTGCCTGCGGGTAATTTGGAGCTTTGATGTAACATGCGGCAGCCCGGCCGCGAAGGATCGCACCACCCCGTGATAATTGGGGGTCACGGGGCCCGGAATCATTCCGAGCCTGGAAGGTGAACCAGTGACTAATGGGATTTATGGCTTACACGCATCTCAAGGCCTTTGGAGGGCTTTAAAAATTGACAGTATCAATTATCGTACAGCCATCAGTGGAGGACCAATTATGACACAGACCACAAGGCCCAGCAGGCACTGCGTTGAACTCATTTGAGTAGCCCATCTGAGGGCGGATAATTATCAATAAATACATGGGTGTGTCAAACAGCACGAATATCTGGTCGAGCCTCTGATGAGAGCGGAAGCTCAGAAACGCGTCAGGCTATAACTATCGACATGAGAACTGCGATCATATTGAAATGCAGAGTTTAGCCTTACCTGAATAAACGCTTGCAGCGAGCTGCTGGTTGAGTGCGACCTTGCCTGCGGGTAATTTGGTGCTTTGATGTAACACGCGGCAGCCCTGCCGCGAAGGATCGCACCACCCCATGATAATTGGGGGTCACGGGGCCCGGATTCATTCCGAGCCTGTAAGGTGAACCAGTGACTAATGGGATTTATGACTTACACGCATCTCAAGGCCCATTGGAGGGCTTTAAAAAATGACAGTATCAATTATCGTGCATCCATCAGTGGAGGAACAATTATGACACAGACCACAAGGCCCAGCAGGCACTGCGTTGAACTCATTTGAGTAGCCCATCTGAGGGCGGTTAATTATCAATAAATACGTGGGTGTGTCAAACAGCACGAATCTCTGGTCAAGCCTCTGATGAGAGCGGAAGCTCAGAAATGCGTCAGGATATAACTATCGACACAAGAAGTGCGATCATATTGAAATGCGGAGTTTAGCCTTACCTGAATAAACGCTTGCAGTGAGCAGCTGGTCGAGTGCGACATTGCCTGCGGGTACTTTGAAGCTTTGATGTAACACGTGGCAGCCCTGGCGCGATGGATCGCACCACCTCGTGATAATTGGGGGTCACGGGGCCCGGAATCATTCCGAGCCTGGAAGGTGAACCAGTGACTAATGGGATTTATGGCTTACACGCATCTCAAGGCCCATTGGAGGGCTTTAAAAATTGACAGTATCAATTATCGTGCATCCATCAGTGGAGGAACAATTATGACACAGACCAAAAGGCCCAGCAGGCACTGCATTGAACTCATTTGAGTAGCCCATCTGAGGGCGGTTAATTATCAATAAATACGTGGGTGTGTCAAACAGCACAAATCTCTGGTCGAGCCTCTGATGAGAGCGGAAGCTCAGAAACGCATCAGGCTATCACTATTGACACGAGAACTGCGATCGTATTGAAATGCGGAGTTTAGCCTTACCTGAATAAACGTTTTGCAGCGAGCTGCTGGTCGAGTGCCACCTTGCGTGTGGGTAATTTGGACGTTTGATGTAACACGCGGCAGCCCGGCCGCGAAAGGATCGCACCACCCCGTGATAATTGGGGGTAACGGGGCCCGGAATCATTCTGAGCCTGGAAGGTGAACCAGTGACTAATGGGATTTATGGCTTACACGCATCTCAAGGCCCATTGGAGGGCTTTAAAAATTGACAGTATCAATTATCGTGCATCCATCAGTGGAGGAACACTTATGACACAGACCACAAGGCCCAGCAGGCACTGCGTTGAACTCATTTCAGTAGCCCATCTGAGGGCGGTTAATTATCAATAAATACGTGGGTGTGTCAAACACCATGAATCTCTGGTCGAGCCTCTGATGAGAGCGGAAGCTCAGAAATGCGTCAGGCTATAACTATCGACACGAGAACTGCGATCATATTGAATTGCGGAGTTTAGCCTTACCTAAATAAACGCTTGCAGCAAGCTGCTGGCCGAGTGCAACCTTGCCTGCGGGTAATTTGGTGCTTTGATGTAACATGCGGCAGCCCGGCCGCGAAGGATCGCACCACCCCGTGATAATTGGGGGTCACGGGGCCCGGAATCATTCTGAGCCTGGAAGGTGAACCAGTGACTAATGGGATTTATGGCTTACACGCATCTCAAGGCCCATTGGAGGGCTTTAAAAATTGACAGTATCAATTATCGTGCATCCATCAGTGGAGGAACAATTATGACACAGACCACAAGGCCCAGCAGGCACTGCATTGAACTCATTTGAATAGCCCATCTGAGGGCGGTTAATTATCAATAAATACGTGGGTGTGTCAAACAGCACGAATCTCTGGTCAAGCCTCTGATGAGAGCGGAAGCTCAGAAATGCGTCAGGATATAACTATCGACACAAGAAGTGCGATCATATTGAAATGCTGAGTTTAGCCTTACCTGAATAAACGCTTGCAGCGAGCTGCTGGTCGAGTGCGACCTTGCCTGCGGGTAATTTGGAGCTTTGATGTAACATGCGGCAGCCCGGCCGCGAAGGATCGCACCACCCCGTGATAATTGGGGGTCACGGGGCCCGGAATCATTCCGAGCCTGGAAGGTGAACCAGTGACTAATGGGATTTATGGCTTACACGCATCTCAAGGCCTATTGGAGGGCTTTAAAAATTGACAGTATCAATTATCGTACAGCCATCAGTGGAGGACCAATTATGACACAGACCACAAGGCCCAGCAGGCACTGCGTTGAACTCATTTGAGTAGCCCATCTGAGGGCGGATAATTATCAATAAATACATGGGTGTGTCAAACAGCACGAATATCTGGTCGAGCCTCTGATGAGAGCGGAAGCTCAGAAACGCGTCAGGCTATAACTATCGACATGAGAACTGCGATCATATTGAAATGCGGAGTTTAGCCTTACCTGAATAAACGCTTGCAGCGAGCTGCTGGTTGAGTGCGACCTTGCCTGCGGGTAATTTGGTGCTTTGATGTAACACGCGGCAGCCCTGCCGCGAAGGATCGCACCACCCCATGATAATTGGGGTCACGGGGCCCGGATTCATTCCGAGCCTGTAAGGTGAACCAGTGACTAATGGGATTTATGACTTACACGCATCTCAAGGCCCATTGGAGGGCTTTAAAAATTGACAGTATCAATTATCGTGCATCCATCAGTGGAGGAACAATTATGACACAGACCACAAGGCCCAGCAGGCACTGCGTTGAACTCATTTGAGTAGCCCATCTGAGGGCGGTTAATTATCAATAAATACGTGGGTGTGTCAAACAGCACGAATCTCTGGTCAAGCCTCTGATGAGAGCGGAAGCTCAGAAATGCGTCAGGATATAACTATCGACACAAGAAGTGCGATCATATTGAAATGCGGAGTTTAGCCTTACCTGAATAAACGCTTGCAGTGAGCAGCTGGTCGAGTGCGACATTGCCTGCGGGTAATTTGAAGCTTTGATGTAACACGCGGCAGCCCTGGCCGCGATGGATCGCACCACCCCGTGATAATTGGGGGTCACGGGGCCCGGAATCATTCCGAGCCTGGAAGGTGAACCAGTGACTAATGGGATTTATGGCTTACACGCATCTCAAGGCCCATTGGAGGGCTTTAAAAATTGACAGTATCAATTATCGTGCATCCATCAGTGGAGGAACAATTATGACACAGACCACAAGGCCCAGCAGGCACTGCATTGAACTCATTTGAGTAGCCCATCTGAGGGCGGTTAATTATCAATAAATACGTGGGTGTGTCAAACAGCACAAATCTCTGGTCGAGCCTCTGATGAGAGCGGAAGCTCAGAAACGCATCAGGCTATCACTATTGACACGAGAACTGCGATCGTATTGAAATGCGGAGTTTAGCCTTACCTGAATAAACGCTTTGCAGCGAGCTGCTGGTCGAGTGCCACCTTGCCTGTGGGTAATTTGGACGCTTTGATGTAACACGCGGCAGCCCGGCCGCGAAAGGATCGCACCACCCCGTGATAATTGGGGGTCACGGGGCCCGGAATCATTCTGAGCCTGGAAGGTGAACCAGTGACTAATGGGATTTATGGCTTACACGCATCTCAAGGCCCATTGGAGGGCTTTAAAAATTGACAGTATCAATTATCGTGCATCCATCAGTGGAGGAACACTTATGACACAGACCACAAGGCCCAGCAGGCACTGCGTTGAACTCATTTGAGTAGCCCATCTGAGGGCGGTTAATTATCAATAAATACGTGGGTGTGTCAAACAGCACGAATCTCTGGTCGAGCCTCTGATGAGAGCGGAAGCTCAGAAATGCGTCAGGCTATAACTATCGACACGAGAACTGCGATCATATTGAAATGCGGAGTTTAGCCTTACCTGAATAAACGCTTGCAGCAAGCTGCTGGTCGAGTGCAACCTTGCCTGCGGGTAATTTGGTGCTTTGATGTAACATGCGGCAGCCCGGCCGCGAAGGATCGCACCACCCCGTGATAATTGGGGGTCACGGGGCCCGGATTCATTCCGAGCCTGGAAGGTGAACCAGTGACTAATGGGATTTATGGCTTACACGCATCTCAAGGCCCATTGGAGGGCTTTAAATAATTGACAGTATCAATTATCGTGCATCCATCAGTGGAGGAACAATTATGACACAGACCACAAGGCCCAGCAGGCACTGCGTTGAACTCATTTGAGTAGCCCATCTGAGGGCGGTTAATTATCAATAAATACGTGGGTGTGTCAAACAGCACGAATCTCTGGTCAAGCCTCTGATGAGAGCGGAAGCTCAGAAACGCGTCAGGATATAACTATCGACACAAGAACTGCGATCATATTGAAATGCGGAGTTTAGCCTTACCTGAATAAACGCTTGCAGTGAGCAGCTGGTCGAGTGCGACCTTGCCTGTGGGTAATTTGAAGCTTTGATGTAACACGCGGCAGCCCGGCCGCGAAGGATCGCACCACCTCGTGATAATTGGGGGTCACGGGGCCCGGAATCATTCCGAGCCTGGAAGGTGAACCAGTGACTAATGGGATTTATGGCTTACACGCATCTCAAGGCCCATTGGAGGGCTTTAAAAATTGACAGTATCAATTATCGTGCATCCATCAGTGGAGGAACAATTATGACACAGACCACAAGGCCCAGCAGGCACTGCATTGAACTCATTTGAGTAGCCCATCTGAGGGCGGTTAATTATCAATAAATACGTGGGTGTGTCAAACAGCACAAATCTCTGGTCGAGCCTCTGATGAGAGCGGAAGCTCAGAAACGCATCAGGCTATAACTATTGACACGAGAACTGCGATCATATTGAAATGCGGAGTTTAGCCTTACCTGAATAAACGCTTGCAGCGAGCTGCTGTTCGAGTGCCACCTTGCCTGCGGGTAATTTGGAGCTTTGATGTAACACGCGGCAGCCCGGCCGCTAAGGATCGCACCACCCCGTGATAATTGGGGGTCACGGGGCCCGGAATCATTCCGAGCCTGGAAGGTGAACCAGTGACTAATGGGAGTTATGGCTTACACGCATCTCAAGGCCCATTGGAGGGCTTTAAAAATTGACAGTATCAATTATTGTGCATCCATGAGTGGAGGAAAAATTATGACACAGACCACAAGGCCCAACAGGCACTGCGTTGAACTCATTTGAGCAGCCCATCTGAGGGCGGATAATTATCAATAAATACGTGAGTGTATCTTACAGCACGAATCTCTGGTCGAGCCTCTGATGAGAGCGGAAGGTCAGAAACGCGTCAGGCTATAACTATCGACACGAGAACTGCGTCATATTGAAATGCGGAGTTTAGCCTTACCTGAATAAACGCTTGCAGCGAGCTGCTCGTCGAGTGCAACCTTGCCTGCGGGTAATTTGGAGCTTTGATGTAACACGCGGCAGCCCGGCCGCGAAGGATCGCACCACCCCCTGATAATTGGGGGTCACGTGGCCCGGAATCATTCAGAGCCTGGAAGGTGAACCAGTGACTAATGGGATTTATGGCTTACACGCATCTCAAGGCCCATTGGAGGGCTTTAAAAATTGACAGTATCAATTATCGTGCATCCATCAGTGGAGGAACAATTATGACACAGACCACAAGGCCCAGCAGGCACTGCATTGAACTCATTTGAGTAGCCCATCTGAGGGCGGTTAATTATCAATAAATACGTGGGTGTGTCAAACAGCACGAATCTCTGGTCAAGCCTCTGATGAGAGCGGAAGCTCAGAAATGCGTCAGGATATAACTATCGACACGAGAACTGCGATCATATTGAAATGCTGAGTTTAGCCTTACCTGAATAAACGCTTGCAGCGAGCTGCTGGTCGAGTGCGACCTTGCCTGCGGGTAATTTGGAGCTTTGATGTAACATGCGGCAGCCCGGCCGCGAAGGATCGCACCACCCCGTGATAATTGGGGGTCACGGGGCCCGGAATCATTCCGAGCCTGGAAGGTGAACCAGTGACTAATGGGATTTATGGCTTACACGCATCTCAAGGCCCATTGGAGGGCTTTAAAAATTGACAGTATCAATTATCGTACAGCCATCAGTGGAGGACCAATTATGACACAGACCACAAGGCCCAGCAGGCACTGCGTTGAACTCATTTGAGTAGCCCATCTGAGGGCGGATAATTATCAATAAATACATGGGTGTGTCAAACAGCACGAATCTCTGGTCAAGCCTCTGATGAGAGCGGAAGCTCAGAAATGCGTCAGGATATAACTATCGACACAAGAAGTGCGATCATATTGAAATGCTGAGTTTAGCCTTACCTGAATAAACGCTTGCAGCGAGCTGCTGGTCGAGTGCGACCTTGCCTGCGGGTAATTTGGAGCTTTGATGTAACATGCGGCAGCCCGGCCGCGAAGGATCGCACCACCCCGTGATAATTGGGGGTCACGGGGCCCGGAATCATTCCGAGCCTGGAAGGTGAACCAGTGACTAATGGGATTTATGGCTTACACGCATCTCAAGGCCTTTGGAGGGCTTTAAAAATTGACAGTATCAATTATCGTACAGCCATCAGTGGAGGACCAATTATGACACAGACCACAAGGCCCAGCAGGCACTGCGTTGAACTCATTTGAGTAGCCCATCTGAGGGCGGATAATTATCAATAAATACATGGGTGTGTCAAACAGCACGAATATCTGGTCGAGCCTCTGATGAGAGCGGAAGCTCAGAAACGCGTCAGGCTATAACTATCGACATGAGAACTGCGATCATATTGAAATGCGGAGTTTAGCCTTACCTGAATAAACGCTTGCAGCGAGCTGCTGGTTGAGTGCGACCTTGCCTGCGGGTAATTTGGTGCTTTGATGTAACACGCGGCAGCCCTGCCGCGAAGGATCGCACCACCCCATGATAATTGGGGGTCACGGGGCCCGGATTCATTCCGAGCCTGTAAGGTGAACCAGTGACTAATGGGATTTATGACTTACACGCATCTCAAGGCCCATTGGAGGGCTTTAAAAATGACAGTATCAATTATCGTGCATCCATCAGTGGAGGAACAATTATGACACAGACCACAAGGCCCAGCAGGCACTGCGTTGAACTCATTTGAGTAGCCCATCTGAGGGCGGTTAATTATCAATAAATACGTGGGTGTGTCAAACAGCACGAATCTCTGGTCAAGCCTCTGATGAGAGCGGAAGCTCAGAAATGCGTCAGGATATAACTATCGACACAAGAAGTGCGATCATATTGAAATGCGGAGTTTAGCCTTACCTGAATAAACGCTTGCAGTGAGCAGCTGGTCGAGTGCGACATTGCCTGCGGGTACTTTGAAGCTTTGATGTAACACGCGGCAGCCCTGGCGCGATGGATCGCACCACCTCGTGATAATTGGGGGTCACGGGGCCCGGAATCATTCCGAGCCTGGAAGGTGAACCAGTGACTAATGGGATTTATGGCTTACACGCATCTCAAGGCCCATTGGAGGGCTTTAAAAATTGACAGTATCAATTATCGTGCATCCATCAGTGGAGGAACAATTATGACACAGACCAAAAGGCCCAGCAGGCACTGCATTGAACTCATTTGAGTAGCCCATCTGAGGGCGGTTAATTATCAATAAATACGTGGGTGTGTCAAACAGCACAAATCTCTGGTCGAGCCTCTGATGAGAGCGGAAGCTCAGAAACGCATCAGGCTATCACTATTGACACGAGAACTGCGATCGTATTGAAATGCGGAGTTTAGCCTTACCTGAATAAACGTTTTGCAGCGAGCTGCTGGTCGAGTGCCACCTTGCGTGTGGGTAATTTGGACGTTTGATGTAACACGCGGCAGCCCGGCCGCGAAAGGATCGCACCACCCCGTGATAATTGGGGGTAACGGGGCCCGGAATCATTCTGAGCCTGGAAGGTGAACCAGTGACTAATGGGATTTATGGCTTACACGCATCTCAAGGCCCATTGGAGGGCTTTAAAAATTGACAGTATCAATTATCGTGCATCCATCAGTGGAGGAACACTTATGACACAGACCACAAGGCCCAGCAGGCACTGCGTTGAACTCATTTCAGTAGCCCATCTGAGGGCGGTTAATTATCAATAAATACGTGGGTGTGTCAAACACCATGAATCTCTGGTCGAGCCTCTGATGAGAGCGGAAGCTCAGAAATGCGTCAGGCTATAACTATCGACACGAGAACTGCGATCATATTGAATTGCGGAGTTTAGCCTTACCTAAATAAACGCTTGCAGCAAGCTGCTGGCCGAGTGCAACCTTGCCTGCGGGTAATTTGGTGCTTTGATGTAACATGCGGCAGCCCGGCCGCGAAGGATCGCACCACCCCGTGATAATTGGGGGTCACGGGGCCCGGATTCATTCCAAGCCTGGAAGGTGAACCAGTGACTAATGGGATTTATGGCTTACACGCATCTCAAGGCCCATTGGAGGGCTTTAAATAATGACAGTATCAATTATCGTGCATCCATCAGTGGAGGAACAATTATGACACAGACCACAAGGCCCAGCAGGCACTGCGTTGAACTCATTTGAGTAGCCCATCTGAGGGCGGTTAATTATCAATAAATACGTGGGTGTGTCAAACAGCACGAATCTCTGGTCAAGCCTCTGATGAGAGCGGAAGCTCAGAAACGCGTCAGGATATAACTATCGACACAAGAACTGCGATCATATTGAAATGCGGAGTTTAGCCTTACCTGAATAAACGCTTGCAGTGAGCAGCTGGTCGAGTGCGACCTTGCCTGTGGGTAATTTGAAGCTTTGATGTAACACGCGGCAGCCCGGCCGCGAAGGATCGCACCACTTCGTGATAATTGGGGGTCACGGGGCCCGGAATCATTCCGAGCCTGGAAGGTGAACCAGTGACTAATGGGATTTATGGCTTACACGCATCTCAAGGCCCATTGGAGGGCTTTAAAAATTGACAGTATCAATTATCGTGCATCCATCAGTGGAGGAACAATTATGACACAGACCAAAAGGCCCAGCAGGCACTGCATTGAACTCATTTGAGTAGCCCATCTGAGGGCGGTTAATTATCAATAAATACGTGGGTGTGTCAAACAGCACAAATCTCTGGTCGAGCCTCTGATGAGAGCGGAAGCTCAGAAACGCATCAGGCTATAACTATTGACACGAGAACTGCGATCATATTGAAATGCGGAGTTTAGCCTTACCTGAATAAACGCTTGCAGCGAGCTGCTGTTCGAGTGCCACCTTGCCTGCGGGTAATTTGGAGCTTTGATGTAACACGCGGCAGCTCGGCCGCTAAGGATCGCACCACCCCGTGATAATTGGGGGTCACGGGGCCCGGAATCATTCCGAGCCTGGAAGGTGAACCAGTGACTAATGGGAGTTATGGCTTACACGCATCTCAAGGCCCATTGGAGGGCTTTAAAAATTGACAGTATCAATTATTGTGCATCCATGAGTGGAGGAAAAATTATGACACAGACCACAAGGCCCAACAGGCACTGCGTTGAACTCATTTGAGCAGCCCATCTGAGGGCGGATAATTATCAATAAATACGTGAGTGTATCTTACAGCACGAATCTCTGGTCGAGCCTCTGATGAGAGCGGAAGGTCAGAAACGCGTTAGGCTATAACTATCGACACGAGAACTGCGTCATATTGAAATGCGGAGTTTAGCCTTACCTGAATAAACGCTTGCAGCGAGCTGCTCGTCGAGTGCAACCTTGCCTGCGGGTAATTTGGAGCTTTGATGTAACACGCGGCAGCCCGGCTGCGAAGGATCGCACCACCCCCTGATAATTGGGGGTCACGTGGCCCGGAATCATTCAGAGCCTGGAAGGTGAACCAGTGACTAATGGGATTTATGGCTTACACGCATCTCAAGGCCCATTGGAGGGCTTTAAAAATTGACAGTATCAATTATCGTGCATCCATCAGTGGAGGAACAATTATGACACAGACCACAAGGCCCAGCAGGCACTGCATTGAACTCATTTGAATAGCCCATCTGAGGGCGGTTAATTATCAATAAATACGTGGGTGTGTCAAACAGCACGAATCTCTGGTCAAGCCTCTGATGAGAGCGGAAGCTCAGAAATGCGTCAGGATATAACTATCGACACAAGAAGTGCGATCATATTGAAATGCTGAGTTTAGCCTTACCTGAATAAACGCTTGCAGCGAGCTGCTGGTCGAGTGCGACCTTGCCTGCGGGTAATTTGGAGCTTTGATGTAACATGCGGCAGCCCGGCCGCGAAGGATCGCACCACCCCGTGATAATTGGGGGTCACGGGGCCCGGAATCATTCCGAGCCTGGAAGGTGAACCAGTGACTAATGGGATTTATGGCTTACACGCATCTCAAGGCCTTTGGAGGGCTTTAAAAATTGACAGTATCAATTATCGTACAGCCATCAGTGGAGGACCAATTATGACACAGACCACAAGGCCCAGCAGGCACTGCGTTGAACTCATTTGAGTAGCCCATCTGAGGGCGGATAATTATCAATAAATACATGGGTGTGTCAAACAGCACGAATATCTGGTCGAGCCTCTGATGAGAGCGGAAGCTCAGAAACGCGTCAGGCTATAACTATCGACATGAGAACTGCGATCATATTGAAATGCGGAGTTTAGCCTTACCTGAATAAACGCTTGCAGCGAGCTGCTGGTTGAGTGCGACCTTGCCTGCGGGTAATTTGGTGCTTTGATGTAACACGCGGCAGCCCTGCCGCGAAGGATCGCACCACCCCATGATAATTGGGGGTCACGGGGCCCGGATTCATTCCGAGCCTGTAAGGTGAACCAGTGACTAATGGGATTTATGACTTACACGCATCTCAAGGCCCATTGGAGGGCTTTAAAAAATGACAGTATCAATTATCGTGCATCCATCAGTGGAGGAACAATTATGACACAGACCACAAGGCCCAGCAGGCACTGCGTTGAACTCATTTGAGTAGCCCATCTGAGGGCGGTTAATTATCAATAAATACGTGGGTGTGTCAAACAGCACGAATCTCTGGTCAAGCCTCTGATGAGAGCGGAAGCTCAGAAATGCGTCAGGATATAACTATCGACACAAGAAGTGCGATCATATTGAAATGCGGAGTTTAGCCTTACCTGAATAAACGCTTGCAGTGAGCAGCTGGTCGAGTGCGACATTGCCTGCGGGTACTTTGAAGCTTTGATGTAACACGCGGCAGCCCTGGCGCGATGGATCGCACCACCTCGTGATAATTGGGGGTCACGGGGCCCGGAATCATTCCGAGCCTGGAAGGTGAACCAGTGACTAATGGGATTTATGGCTTACACGCATCTCAAGGCCCATTGGAGGGCTTTAAAAATTGACAGTATCAATTATCGTGCATCCATCAGTGGAGGAACAATTATGACACAGACCAAAAGGCCCAGCAGGCACTGCATTGAACTCATTTGAGTAGCCCATCTGAGGGCGGTTAATTATCAATAAATACGTGGGTGTGTCAAACAGCACAAATCTCTGGTCGAGCCTCTGATGAGAGCGGAAGCTCAGAAACGCATCAGGCTATCACTATTGACACGAGAACTGCGATCATATTGAAATGCGGAGTTTAGCCTTACCTGAATAAACGCTTGCAGCGAGCTGCTGTTCGAGAGCCACCTTGCCTGCGGGTAATTTGGTGCTTTGATGTAACACGCAGCAGCCCGGCCGCTAAGGATCGCACCACCCCGTGATAATTGGGGGTCACGGGGCCCGGAATCATTCCGATCCTGGAAGGTGAACCAGTGACTAATGGGAGTTATGGCTTACACGCATCTCAAGGCCCATTGGAGGGCTTTAAAAATTGACAGTATCAATTATTGTGCATCCATCAGTGGAGGAAAAATTATGACACAGACCACAAGGCCCAACAGGCACTGCGTTGAACTCATTTGAGCAGCCCATCTGAGGGCGGATAATTATCAATAAATACGTGAGTGTATCTTACAGCACGAATCTCTGGTCGAGCCTCTGATGAGAGCGGAATGCTCAGAAACGCGTCAGGCTATAACTATCGACACAAGAACTGCGATCATATTGAAATGCGGAGTTTAGCCTTACCTGAATAAACGCTTGCAGCGAGCTGCTCGTCGAGTGCAACCTTGCCTGCGGGTAATTTGGAGCTTTGATGTAACACGCGGCAGCCCGGCCGCGAAGGATCGCACCACCCCGTGATAATTGGGGGTCACGTGGCCCGGAATCATTCAGAGCCTGGAAGGTGAACCAGTGACTAATGGGATTTATGGCTTACACGCATCTCAAGGCCCATTGGAGGGCTTTAAAAATTGACAGTATCAATTATCGTGCATTCATCAGTGGAGGACCAATTATGACACAGACCACAAGGCCCAGCAGGCACTGCGTTCAACTCATTTGAGTAGCCCATCTGAGGGCGGTTAATTATCAATAAATACATGGGTGTGTCAAACAGCACGAATCTCTGGTCGAGCCTCTGATGAGAGCTGAAGCTCAGAAAGGCATCAGGCTATAACTATCGACACGAGAACTGCGATCATATTGAAATGCGGAGTTTAGCCTTACCTGAATAAACGCTTGCAGCGAGCTGCTGTTCGAGTGCCACCTTGCCTGCGGGTAATTTGGTGCTTTGATGTAACACGCGGCTGCCCGGCCGCTAAGGATCGCACCACCACGTGATAATTGGGGGTCACGGGGCCCGGAATCATTCCGAGCCTGGAAGGTGAACCAGTGACTAATGGGAGTTATGGCTTACACGCATCTCAAGGCCCATTGGAGGGCTTTAAAAATTGACAGTATCAATTATTGTGCATCCATCAGTGGAGGAACAATTATGACACAGACCACAAGGCCCAACAGGCACTGCGTTAAACTCATTTGAGCAGCCCATCTGAGGGCGGATAATTATCAATAAATACGTGAGTGTATCTTACAGCACGAATCTCTGGTCGAGCCTCTGATGAGAGCGGAAGGTCAGAAACGCGTCAGGCTATAACTATCGACACGAGAACTGCGATCATATTGAAATGCGGAGTTTAGCCTTACCTGAATAAACGCTTGCAGCGAGCTGCTCGGTCGAGTGCAACCTTGCCTGCGGGTAATTTGGAGCTTTGATGTAACACGCGGCAGCCCGGCCGCGAAGGATCGCACCACCCCCTGATAATTGGGGGTCACGTGGCCCGGAATCATTCAGAGCCTGGAAGGTGAACCAGTGACTAATGGGATTTATGGCTTACACGCATCTCAAGGCCCATTGGAGGGCTTTAAAAGTTGACAGTATCAATTATCGTGCATCCATCAGTGGAGGAACAATTATGACACAGACCACAAGGCCCAGCAGGCACTGCATTGAACTCATTTGAGTAGCCCATCTGAGGGCGGTTAATTATCAATAAATACGTGGGTGTGTCAAACAGCACGAATCTCTGGTCGAGCCTCTGATGAGAGCGGAAACTCAGAAACGCTTCAGGCTATAACTATCCACAAGAGAACTGCGGTCATATTGAAATGCTGAGTTTAGCCTTACCTGAATAAACGCTTGCAGCGAGCTGCTGGTCGAGTGCGACCTTGCCTGCGGGAAATTTGGAGCTTTGATGTAACACGCGGCAGCCCGGCCGCGAAGGATCGCACCACCCCGTGATAATTGGGGGTCATGGGGCCCGGAATCATTCCGAGCCTGGAAGGTGAACCAGTGACTAATGGGATTTATGGCTTACACGCATCTCAAGGCCCATTGGAGGGCTTTAAAAATTGACAGTATCAATTATCGTACATCCATCAGTGGAGGAACAATTATGACACAGACCACAAGGCCCAGCAGGCACTGCGTTGAACTCATTTGAGTAGCACATCTGAGGGCGGTTAATTATCAATAAAGACGTGGGTGTGTCAAACAGCACGAAGCTCTTGTCGAGCCTCTGATGAGAGCGGAAGCTCAGAAACGCGTCAGGCTATGACTATCGACACGAGAACTGCGATCATATTGAAATGCGGAGTTTAGCCTTACCTGAATAAACGCTTGCATCGAGCTGCTGGTCGAGAGCGACCTTACCTGCGGGTAATTTGGAGCTTTGATGTAACACGCGGCAGCCCGGCCGCGAAGGATCGCACCACCCCGTGATAATTGGGGGTCACGGGGCCCAGAATCATTCCGAGTCTGGAAGGTGAACCAGTGACTAATGGGATTTATGGCTTACACGCATCTCAAGGCCCATTGGAGGGCTTTAAAAATTGACAGTATCAATTATCGTGCATTCATCAGTGGAGGACCAATTATGACACAGACCACAAGGCCCAGCAGGCACTGCGTTGAACTCATTTGAGTAGCCCATCTGAGTGCGGTTAATTATCAATAAATACATGGGTGTGTCAAACAGCACGAATCTCTGGTCGAGCCTCTGATGAGAGCGGAGGCTCAGAAAGGCGTCAGGCTATAACTATCGACACGAGAACTGCGATCATATTGAAATGCGGAGTTTAGCCTTACCTGAATAAAGGCTTGCAGCGAGCTGCTGCTCGAGTGCGACCTTGCCTGCGGGTAATTTGGACCTTTGATGTAACACGCGGCAGCCCGGCGGCGAAGGATTGCACCACCCCGTGATAATTGGGGGTCACGGGGCCCAGAATCATTCAGAGCCTGGAAGGTAAACCAGTGACTAATGGGATTTATGGCTTACACGCATCTCAAGGCCCCTTGGAGGGCTTTAAAAATTGACAGGATCAATTATCGGGCATCCATCAGTGGAGGAACAATTATGACACAGACCACGAGGCCCAGCAGGCACTGCGTTGAACTCATTTGAGTAGCCCATCTGAGGGCGGTTAATTATGAATAAATACGTGGGTGTGCCAAATATCACAAATCTCTGGTCGAGCCTCTGATGAGAGCGGAAGCTCAGAAACGCGTCAGCCTATAACTATCGACACAGTGAACTGCGATCATATTGAAATGCGGAGTTTAGCCTTACCTGAATAAACGCTTGCAGCGAGCTGCTGGTCGAGTGCGACCTTGCCTGCGGGTAATTTGGAGCTTTGATGTAACACGCGGCAGCCAGGCCGCGAAGGATCCCACCACCCCATGATAATTGGGGGTCAGGGGCCCGGAATCATTCCGAGCCTGGAAGGTGAACCAGTGACTAATGGGATTTATGGTTTACACGCATCTCAAGGCCCATTGGAGGGCTTTAAAAATTGAGAGTATCAATTATCCTGCATCCATCAGTGGAGGAACAATTATGACACAGACCACAAGGCCCAGCAGGCACTGCGTTGAACTCATTTGAGTAGCACATCTGAGGGCGGTTAATTATAAATAAATACGTGGGTGTTTCAAACAGCACGAATCTCTGGTCGAGCCTCTGATGAGAGCGGAAGCTCAGAAACGCATCAGGCTATAACTATCGACACGAGAACTGCGATCATATTGAAGTGCGGAGTTTAGCCTTACCTGAATAAACGCTTTCAGCGAGCTGCTGGTCGAGTGCGACCTTGCCTGCGGGTAATTTGGAACTTTGATGTAACACGCGGCAGCCCGGCCGCGAAGGATCGCACCACCCCGTGATAATTGGGGGTCACGGGGCCCGGAATCATTCCGAGCCTGGAAGGTGAACCAGTGACTAATGGGATTTATGGCTTACACGCATCTCAAGGTCCATGGAGGGCTTTAAAAATTGACAGTATCAATTATCGTACAGCCATCAGTGGAGGAACAATTATGAAACAGACCACAAGGCCCAGCAGGCACTGCGTTGAACTCATTTGAGTAGCACATCTGAGGGCGGTTAATTATCAATAAAGACGTGGGTGTGTCAAACAGCACGAAGCTCTGGTCGAGCCTCTGATGAGAGCGGAAGCTCAGAAACGCGTCAGGCTATGACTATCGACACGAGAACTGCGATCGTATTGAAATGCGGAGTTTAGCCTTACCTGAATAAACGCTTGCAGCGAGCTGCTGGTCGAGTGCGACCTTGCCTGCGGGTAATTTGGAGCTTTGATGTAACACGCGGCAGCCAGGCCGCGAAGGATCGTACCACCCCATGATAATTGGGGGTCACGGGGCCCAGAATCATTCCGAGCCTGGAAGGTGAACCAGTGACTAATGGGATTTATGGCTTACACGCATCTCAAGGCCCATTGGAGGGCTTTAAAAATTGAGAGTATCAATTATCGTGCATCCATCAGTGGAGAAACAATTATGACACAGACCACAAGGCCCAGCAGGCACTGCGTTGAACTCATTTGAGTAGCCCATCTGAGGGCGGTTAATTATAAATAAATACGTGGGTGTTTCAAACAGCACGAATCTCTGGTCGAGCCTCTGATGAGAGCGGAAGCTCAGAAACGCATCAGGCTATAACTATCGACACGAGAACTGCGATCATATTGAAGTGCGGAGTTTAGCCTTACCTGAATAAACGCTTTCAGCGAGCTGCTGGTCGAGTGCGACCTTGCCTGCGGGTAATTTGGAGCTTTGAAGTAACACGCGGCAGCCCGGCCGCGAAAGATCGCACCACCCTGTGATAATTGGGGGTCACGGGGCCCGGAACCATTCCGAGCCTGGAAGGTGAACCAGTGACTAATGGGATTTATGGCTTACACGCATCTCAAGGCCCATTGGAGGGCTTTAAAAATTGACAGTATCAATTATCGTGCATCCATCAGTGGAGGAACAATTATGACACAGACCACAAGGCCCAGCAGGCACTGCATTGAACTCATTTGAATAGCCCATCTGAGGGCGGTTAATTATCAATAAATACGTGGGTGTGTCAAACAGCACGAATCTCTGGTCAAGCCTCTGATGAGAGCGGAAGCTCAGAAATGCGTCAGGATATAACTATCGACACAAGAAGTGCGATCATATTGAAATGCTGAGTTTAGCCTTACCTGAATAAACGCTTGCAGCGAGCTGCTGGTCGAGTGCGACCTTGCCTGCGGGTAATTTGGAGCTTTGATGTAACATGCGGCAGCCCGGCCGCGAAGGATCGCACCACCCCGTGATAATTGGGGGTCACGGGGCCCGGAATCATTCCGAGCCTGGAAGGTGAACCAGTGACTAATGGGATTTATGGCTTACACGCATCTCAAGGCCTTTGGAGGGCTTTAAAAATTGACAGTATCAATTATCGTACAGCCATCAGTGGAGGACCAATTATGACACAGACCACAAGGCCCAGCAGGCACTGCGTTGAACTCATTTGAGTAGCCCATCTGAGGGCGGATAATTATCAATAAATACATGGGTGTGTCAAACAGCACGAATATCTGGTCGAGCCTCTGATGAGAGCGGAAGCTCAGAAACGCGTCAGGCTATAACTATCGACATGAGAACTGCGATCATATTGAAATGCAGAGTTTAGCCTTACCTGAATAAACGCTTGCAGCGAGCTGCTGGTTGAGTGCGACCTTGCCTGCGGGTAATTTGGTGCTTTGATGTAACACGCGGCAGCCCTGCCGCGAAGGATCGCACCACCCCATGATAATTGGGGGTCACGGGGCCCGGATTCATTCCGAGCCTGTAAGGTGAACCAGTGACTAATGGGATTTATGACTTACACGCATCTCAAGGCCCATTGGAGGGCTTTAAAAATGACAGTATCAATTATCGTGCATCCATCAGTGGAGGAACAATTATGACACAGACCACAAGGCCCAGCAGGCACTGCGTTGAACTCATTTGAGTAGCCCATCTGAGGGCGGTCAATTATCAATAAATACGTGGGTGTGTCAAACAGCACGAATCTCTGGTCAAGCCTCTGATGAGAGCGGAAGCTCAGAAATGCGTCAGGATATAACTATCGACACAAGAAGTGCGATCATATTGAAATGCGGAGTTTAGCCTTACCTGAATAAACGCTTGCAGTGAGCAGCTGGTCGAGTGCGACATTGCCTGCGGGTACTTTGAAGCTTTGATGTAACACGCGGCAGCCCTGGCGCGATGGATCGCACCACCTCGTGATAATTGGGGGTCACGGGGCCCGGAATCATTCCGAGCCTGGAAGGTGAACCAGTGACTAATGGGATTTATGGCTTACACGCATCTCAAGGCCCATTGGAGGGCTTTAAAAATTGACAGTATCAATTATCGTGCATCCATCAGTGGAGGAACAATTATGACACAGACCAAAAGGCCCAGCAGGCACTGCATTGAACTCATTTGAGTAGCCCATCTGAGGGCGGTTAATTATCAATAAATACGTGGGTGTGTCAAACAGCACAAATCTCTGGTCGAGCCTCTGATGAGAGCGGAAGCTCAGAAACGCATCAGGCTATCACTATTGACACGAGAACTGCGATCGTATTGAAATGCGGAGTTTAGCCTTACCTGAATAAACGTTTTGCAGCGAGCTGCTGGTCGAGTGCCACCTTGCGTGTGGGTAATTTGGACGTTTGATGTAACACGCGGCAGCCCGGCCGCGAAAGGATCGCACCACCCCGTGATAATTGGGGGTAACGGGGCCCGGAATCATTCTGAGCCTGGAAGGTGAACCAGTGACTAATGGGATTTATGGCTTACACGCATCTCAAGGCCCATTGGAGGGCTTTAAAAATTGACAGTATCAATTATCGTGCATCCATCAGTGGAGGAACACTTATGACACAGACCACAAGGCCCAGCAGGCACTGCGTTGAACTCATTTCAGTAGCCCATCTGAGGGCGGTTAATTATCAATAAATACGTGGGTGTGTCAAACACCATGAATCTCTGGTCGAGCCTCTGATGAGAGCGGAAGCTCAGAAATGCGTCAGGCTATAACTATCGACACGAGAACTGCGATCATATTGAATTGCGGAGTTTAGCCTTACCTAAATAAACGCTTGCAGCAAGCTGCTGGCCGAGTGCAACCTTGCCTGCGGGTAATTTGGTGCTTTGATGTAACATGCGGCAGCCCGGCCGCGAAGGATCGCACCACCCCGTGATAATTGGGGGTCACGGGGCCCGGATTCATTCCAAGCCTGTAAGGTGAACCAGTGACTAATGGGATTTATGGATTACACGCATCTCAAGGCCCATTGGAGGGCTTTAAATAATGACAGTATCAATTATCGTGCATCCATCAGTGGAGGAACAATTATGACACAGACCACAAGGCCCAGCAGGCACTGCGTTGAACTCATTTGAGTAGCCCATCTGAGGGCGGTTAATTATCAATAAATACGTGGGTGTGTCAAACAGCACGAATCTCTGGTCAAGCCTCTGATGAGAGCGGAAGCTCAGAAACGCGTCAGGATATAACTATCGACACAAGAACTGCGATCATATTGAAATGCGGAGTTTAGCCTTACCTGAATAAACGCTTGCAGTGAGCAGCTGGTCGAGTGCGACCTTGCCTGTGGGTAATTTGAAGCTTTGATGTAACACGCGGCAGCCCGGCCGCGAAGGATCGCACCACTTCGTGATAATTGGGGTCACGGGGCCCGGAATCATTCCGAGCCTGGAAGGTGAACCAGTGACTAATGGGATTTATGGCTTACACGCATCTCAAGGCCCATTGGAGGGCTTTAAAAATTGACAGTATCAATTATCGTGCATCCATCAGTGGAGGAACAATTATGACACAGACCAAAAGGCCCAGCAGGCACTGCATTGAACTCATTTGAGTAGCCCATCTGAGGGCGGTTAATTATCAATAAATACGTGGGTGTGTCAAACAGCACAAATCTCTGGTCGAGCCTCTGATGAGAGCGGAAGCTCAGAAACGCATCAGGCTATAACTATTGACACGAGAACTGCGATCATATTGAAATGCGGAGTTTAGCCTTACCTGAATAAACGCTCGCAGCGAGCTGCTGTTCGAGTGCCACCTTGCCTGCGGGTAATTTGGAGCTTTGATGTAACACGCGGCAGCTCGGCCGCTAAGGATCGCACCACCCCGTGATAATTGGGGGTCACGGGGCCCGGAATCATTCCGAGCCTGGAAGGTGAACCAGTGACTAATGGGAGTTATGGCTTACACGCATCTCAAGGCCCATTGGAGGGCTTTAAAAATTGACAGTATCAATTATTGTGCATCCATGAGTGGAGGAAAAATTATGACACAGACCACAAGGCCCAACAGGCACTGCGTTGAACTCATTTGAGCAGCCCATCTGAGGGCGGATAATTATCAATAAATACGTGAGTGTATCTTACAGCACGAATCTCTGGTCGAGCCTCTGATGAGAGCGGAAGGTCAGAAACGCGTTAGGCTATAACTATCGACACGAGAACTGCGTCATATTGAAATGCGGAGTTTAGCCTTACCTGAATAAACGCTTGCAGCGAGCTGCTCGTCGAGTGCAACCTTGCCTGCGGGTAATTTGGAGCTTTGATGTAACACGCGGCAGCCCGGCTGCGAAGGATCGCACCACCCCCTGATAATTGGGGGTCACGTGGCCCGGAATCATTCAGAGCCTGGAAGGTGAACCAGTGACTAATGGGATTTATGGCTTACACGCATCTCAAGGCCCATTGGAGGGCTTTAAAAATTGACAGTATCAATTATCGTGCATCCATCAGTGGAGGAACAATTATGACACAGACCACAAGGCCCAGCAGGCACTGCATTGAACTCATTTGAATAGCCCATCTGAGGGCGGTTAATTATCAATAAATACGTGGGTGTGTCAAACAGCACGAATCTCTGGTCAAGCCTCTGATGAGAGCGGAAGCTCAGAAATGCGTCAGGATATAACTATCGACACAAGAAGTGCGATCATATTGAAATGCTGAGTTTAGCCTTACCTGAATAAACGCTTGCAGCGAGCTGCTGGTCGAGTGCGACCTTGCCTGCGGGTAATTTGGAGCTTTGATGTAACATGCGGCAGCCCGGCCGCGAAGGATCGCACCACCCCGTGATAATTGGGGGTCACGGGGCCCGGAATCATTCCGAGCCTGGAAGGTGAACCAGTGACTAATGGGATTTATGGCTTACACGCATCTCAAGGCCTTTGGAGGGCTTTAAAAATTGACAGTATCAATTATCGTACAGCCATCAGTGGAGGACCAATTATGACACAGACCACAAGGCCCAGCAGGCACTGCGTTGAACTCATTTGAGTAGCCCATCTGAGGGCGGATAATTATCAATAAATACATGGGTGTGTCAAACAGCACGAATATCTGGTCGAGCCTCTGATGAGAGCGGAAGCTCAGAAACGCGTCAGGCTATAACTATCGACATGAGAACTGCGATCATATTGAAATGCAGAGTTTAGCCTTACCTGAATAAACGCTTGCAGCGAGCTGCTGGTTGAGTGCGACCTTGCCTGCGGGTAATTTGGTGCTTTGATGTAACACGCGGCAGCCCTGCCGCGAAGGATCGCACCACCCCATGATAATTGGGGTCACGGGGCCCGGATTCATTCCGAGCCTGTAAGGTGAACCAGTGACTAATGGGATTTATGACTTACACGCATCTCAAGGCCCATTGGAGGGCTTTAAAAAATGACAGTATCAATTATCGTGCATCCATCAGTGGAGGAACAATTATGACACAGACCACAAGGCCCAGCAGGCACTGCGTTGAACTCATTTGAGTAGCCCATCTGAGGGCGGTTAATTATCAATAAATACGTGGGTGTGTCAAACAGCACGAATCTCTGGTCAAGCCTCTGATGAGAGCGGAAGCTCAGAAATGCGTCAGGATATAACTATCGACACAAGAAGTGCGATCATATTGAAATGCGGAGTTTAGCCTTACCTGAATAAACGCTTGCAGTGAGCAGCTGGTCGAGTGCGACATTGCCTGCGGGTACTTTGAAGCTTTGATGTAACACGCGGCAGCCCTGGCGCGATGGATCGCACCACCTCGTGATAATTGGGGGTCACGGGGCCCGGAATCATTCCGAGCCTGGAAGGTGAACCAGTGACTAATGGGATTTATGGCTTACACGCATCTCAAGGCCCATTGGAGGGCTTTAAAAATTGACAGTATCAATTATCGTGCATCCATCAGTGGAGGAACAATTATGACACAGACCAAAAGGCCCAGCAGGCACTGCATTGAACTCATTTGAGTAGCCCATCTGAGGGCGGTTAATTATCAATAAATACGTGGGTGTGTCAAACAGCACAAATCTCTGGTCGAGCCTCTGATGAGAGCGGAAGCTCAGAAACGCATCAGGCTATCACTATTGACACGAGAACTGCGATCGTATTGAAATGCGGAGTTTAGCCTTACCTGAATAAACGCTTTGCAGCGAGCTGCTGGTCGAGTGCCACCTTGCGTGTGGGTAATTTGGACGCTTTGATGTAACACGCGGCAGCCCGGCCGCGAAAGGATCGCACCACCCCGTGATAATTGGGGGTAACGGGGCCCGGAATCATTCTGAGCCTGGAAGGTGAACCAGTGACTAATGGGATTTATGGCTTACACGCATCTCAAGGCCCATTGGAGGGCTTTAAAAATTGACAGTATCAATTATCGTGCATCCATCAGTGGAGGAACACTTATGACACAGACCACAAGGCCCAGCAGGCACTGCGTTGAACTCATTTCAGTAGCCCATCTGAGGGCGGTTAATTATCAATAAATACGTGGGTGTGTCAAACACCATGAATCTCTGGTCGAGCCTCTGATGAGAGCGGAAGCTCAGAAATGCGTCAGGCTATAACTATCGACACGAGAACTGCGATCATATTGAATTGCGGAGTTTAGCCTTACCTAAATAAACGCTTGCAGCAAGCTGCTGGCCGAGTGCAACCTTGCCTGCGGGTAATTTGGTGCTTTGATGTAACATGCGGCAGCCCGGCCGCGAAGGATCGCACCACCCCGTGATAATTGGGGGTCACGGGGCCCGGAATCATTCTGAGCCTGGAAGGTGAACCAGTGACTAATGGGATTTATGGCTTACACGCATCTCAAGGCCCATTGGAGGGCTTTAAAAATTGACAGTATCAATTATCGTGCATCCATCAGTGGAGGAACAATTATGACACAGACCACAAGGCCCAGCAGGCACTGCATTGAACTCATTTGAATAGCCCATCTGAGGGCGGTTAATTATCAATAAATACGTGGGTGTGTCAAACAGCACGAATCTCTGGTCAAGCCTCTGATGAGAGCGGAAGCTCAGAAATGCGTCAGGATATAACTATCGACACAAGAAGTGCGATCATATTGAAATGCTGAGTTTAGCCTTACCTGAATAAACGCTTGCAGCGAGCTGCTGGTCGAGTGCGACCTTGCCTGCGGGTAATTTGGAGCTTTGATGTAACATGCGGCAGCCCGGCCGCGAAGGATCGCACCACCCCGTGATAATTGGGGGTCACGGGGCCCGGAATCATTCCGAGCCTGGAAGGTGAACCAGTGACTAATGGGATTTATGGCTTACACGCATCTCAAGGCCTTTGGAGGGCTTTAAAAATTGACAGTATCAATTATCGTACAGCCATCAGTGGAGGACCAATTATGACACAGACCACAAGGCCCAGCAGGCACTGCGTTGAACTCATTTGAGTAGCCCATCTGAGGGCGGATAATTATCAATAAATACATGGGTGTGTCAAACAGCACGAATATCTGGTCGAGCCTCTGATGAGAGCGGAAGCTCAGAAACGCGTCAGGCTATAACTATCGACATGAGAACTGCGATCATATTGAAATGCAGAGTTTAGCCTTACCTGAATAAACGCTTGCAGCGAGCTGCTGGTTGAGTGCGACCTTGCCTGCGGGTAATTTGGTGCTTTGATGTAACACGCGGCAGCCCTGCCGCGAAGGATCGCACCACCCCATGATAATTGGGGGTCACGGGGCCCGGATTCATTCCGAGCCTGTAAGGTGAACCAGTGACTAATGGGATTTATGACTTACACGCATCTCAAGGCCCATTGGAGGGCTTTAAAAAATGACAGTATCAATTATCGTGCATCCATCAGTGGAGGAACAATTATGACACAGACCACAAGGCCCAGCAGGCACTGCGTTGAACTCATTTGAGTAGCCCATCTGAGGGCGGTTAATTATCAATAAATACGTGGGTGTGTCAAACAGCACGAATCTCTGGTCAAGCCTCTGATGAGAGCGGAAGCTCAGAAATGCGTCAGGATATAACTATCGACACAAGAAGTGCGATCATATTGAAATGCGGAGTTTAGCCTTACCTGAATAAACGCTTGCAGTGAGCAGCTGGTCGAGTGCGACATTGCCTGCGGGTACTTTGAAGCTTTGATGTAACACGCGGCAGCCCTGGCGCGATGGATCGCACCACCTCGTGATAATTGGGGTCACGGGGCCCGGAATCATTCCGAGCCTGGAAGGTGAACCAGTGACTAATGGGATTTATGGCTTACACGCATCTCAAGGCCCATTGGAGGGCTTTAAAAATTGACAGTATCAATTATCGTGCATCCATCAGTGGAGGAACAATTATGACACAGACCAAAAGGCCCAGCAGGCACTGCATTGAACTCATTTGAGTAGCCCATCTGAGGGCGGTTAATTATCAATAAATACGTGGGTGTGTCAAACAGCACAAATCTCTGGTCGAGCCTCTGATGAGAGCGGAAGCTCAGAAACGCATCAGGCTATCACTATTGACACGAGAACTGCGATCGTATTGAAATGCGGAGTTTAGCCTTACCTGAATAAACGTTTTGCAGCGAGCTGCTGGTCGAGTGCCACCTTGCGTGTGGGTAATTTGGACGCTTTGATGTAACACGCGGCAGCCCGGCCGCGAAAGGATCGCACCACCCCGTGATAATTGGGGGTAACGGGGCCCGGAATCATTCTGAGCCTGGAAGGTGAACCAGTGACTAATGGGATTTATGGCTTACACGCATCTCAAGGCCCATTGGAGGGCTTTAAAAATTGACAGTATCAATTATCGTGCATCCATCAGTGGAGGAACACTTATGACACAGACCACAAGGCCCAGCAGGCACTGCGTTGAACTCATTTCAGTAGCCCATCTGAGGGCGGTTAATTATCAATAAATACGTGGGTGTGTCAAACACCATGAATCTCTGGTCGAGCCTCTGATGAGAGCGGAAGCTCAGAAATGCGTCAGGCTATAACTATCGACACGAGAACTGCGATCATATTGAATTGCGGAGTTTAGCCTTACCTAAATAAACGCTTGCAGCAAGCTGCTGGCCGAGTGCAACCTTGCCTGCGGGTAATTTGGTGCTTTGATGTAACATGCGGCAGCCCGGCCGCGAAGGATCGCACCACCCCGTGATAATTGGGGGTCACGGGGCCCGGATTCATTCCAAGCCTGGAAGGTGAACCAGTGACTAATGGGATTTATGGATTACACGCATCTCAAGGCCCATTGGAGGGCTTTAAATAATGACAGTATCAATTATCGTGCATCCATCAGTGGAGGAACAATTATGACACAGACCACAAGGCCCAGCAGGCACTGCGTTGAACTCATTTGAGTAGCCCATCTGAGGGCGGTTAATTATCAATAAATACGTGGGTGTGTCAAACAGCACGAATCTCTGGTCAAGCCTCTGATGAGAGCGGAAGCTCAGAAACGCGTCAGGATATAACTATCGACACAAGAACTGCGATCATATTGAAATGCGGAGTTTAGCCTTACCTGAATAAACGCTTGCAGTGAGCAGCTGGTCGAGTGCGACCTTGCCTGTGGGTAATTTGAAGCTTTGATGTAACACGCGGCAGCCCGGCCGCGAAGGATCGCACCACTTCGTGATAATTGGGGGTCACGGGGCCCGGAATCATTCCGAGCCTGGAAGGTGAACCAGTGACTAATGGGATTTATGGCTTACACGCATCTCAAGGCCCATTGGAGGGCTTTAAAAATTGACAGTATCAATTATCGTGCATCCATCAGTGGAGGAACAATTATGACACAGACCAAAAGGCCCAGCAGGCACTGCATTGAACTCATTTGAGTAGCCCATCTGAGGGCGGTTAATTATCAATAAATACGTGGGTGTGTCAAACAGCACAAATCTCTGGTCGAGCCTCTGATGAGAGCGGAAGCTCAGAAACGCATCAGGCTATAACTATTGACACGAGAACTGCGATCATATTGAAATGCGGAGTTTAGCCTTACCTGAATAAACGCTCGCAGCGAGCTGCTGTTCGAGTGCCACCTTGCCTGCGGGTAATTTGGAGCTTTGATGTAACACGCGGCAGCTCGGCCGCTAAGGATCGCACCACCCCGTGATAATTGGGGGTCACGGGGCCCGGAATCATTCCGAGCCTGGAAGGTGAACCAGTGACTAATGGGAGTTATGGCTTACACGCATCTCAAGGCCCATTGGAGGGCTTTAAAAATTGACAGTATCAATTATTGTGCATCCATGAGTGGAGGAAAAATTATGACACAGACCACAAGGCCCAACAGGCACTGCGTTGAACTCATTTGAGCAGCCCATCTGAGGGCGGATAATTATCAATAAATACGTGAGTGTATCTTACAGCACGAATCTCTGGTCGAGCCTCTGATGAGAGCGGAAGGTCAGAAACGCGTTAGGCTATAACTATCGACACGAGAACTGCGTCATATTGAAATGCGGAGTTTAGCCTTACCTGAATAAACGCTTGCAGCGAGCTGCTCGTCGAGTGCAACCTTGCCTGCGGGTAATTTGGAGCTTTGATGTAACACGCGGCAGCCCGGCTGCGAAGGATCGCACCACCCCTGATAATTGGGGGTCACGTGGCCCGGAATCATTCAGAGCCTGGAAGGTGAACCAGTGACTAATGGGATTTATGGCTTACACGCATCTCAAGGCCCATTGGAGGGCTTTAAAAATTGACAGTATCAATTATCGTGCATCCATCAGTGGAGGAACAATTATGACACAGACCACAAGGCCCAGCAGGCACTGCATTGAACTCATTTGAATAGCCCATCTGAGGGCGGTTAATTATCAATAAATACGTGGGTGTGTCAAACAGCACGAATCTCTGGTCAAGCCTCTGATGAGAGCGGAAGCTCAGAAATGCGTCAGGATATAACTATCGACACAAGAAGTGCGATCATATTGAAATGCTGAGTTTAGCCTTACCTGAATAAACGCTTGCAGCGAGCTGCTGGTCGAGTGCGACCTTGCCTGCGGGTAATTTGGAGCTTTGATGTAACATGCGGCAGCCCGGCCGCGAAGGATCGCACCACCCCGTGATAATTGGGGGTCACGGGGCCCGGAATCATTCCGAGCCTGGAAGGTGAACCAGTGACTAATGGGATTTATGGCTTACACGCATCTCAAGGCCTTTGGAGGGCTTTAAAAATTGACAGTATCAATTATCGTACAGCCATCAGTGGAGGACCAATTATGACACAGACCACAAGGCCCAGCAGGCACTGCGTTGAACTCATTTGAGTAGCCCATCTGAGGGCGGATAATTATCAATAAATACATGGGTGTGTCAAACAGCACGAATCTCTGGTCAAGCCTCTGATGAGAGCGGAAGCTCAGAAATGCGTCAGGATATAACTATCGACACAAGAAGTGCGATCATATTGAAATGCTGAGTTTAGCCTTACCTGAATAAACGCTTGCAGCGAGCTGCTGGTCGAGTGCGACCTTGCCTGCGGGTAATTTGGAGCTTTGATGTAACATGCGGCAGCCCGGCCGCGAAGGATCGCACCACCCCGTGATAATTGGGGGTCACGGGGCCCGGAATCATTCCGAGCCTGGAAGGTGAACCAGTGACTAATGGGATTTATGGCTTACACGCATCTCAAGGCCTTTGGAGGGCTTTAAAAATTGACAGTATCAATTATCGTACAGCCATCAGTGGAGGACCAATTATGACACAGACCACAAGGCCCAGCAGGCACTGCGTTGAACTCATTTGAGTAGCCCATCTGAGGGCGGATAATTATCAATAAATACATGGGTGTGTCAAACAGCACGAATATCTGGTCGAGCCTCTGATGAGAGCGGAAGCTCAGAAACGCGTCAGGCTATAACTATCGACATGAGAACTGCGATCATATTGAAATGCGGAGTTTAGCCTTACCTGAATAAACGCTTGCAGCGAGCTGCTGGTTGAGTGCGACCTTGCCTGCGGGTAATTTGGTGCTTTGATGTAACACGCGGCAGCCCTGCCGCGAAGGATCGCACCACCCCATGATAATTGGGGGTCACGGGGCCCGGATTCATTCCGAGCCTGTAAGGTGAACCAGTGACTAATGGGATTTATGACTTACAAGCATCTCAAGGCCCATTGGAGGGCTTTAAAAATGACAGTATCAATTATCGTGCATCCATCAGTGGAGGAACAATTATGACACAGACCACAAGGCCCAGCAGGCACTGCGTTGAACTCATTTGAGTAGCCCATCTGAGGGCGGTTAATTATCAATAAATACGTGGGTGTGTCAAACAGCACGAATCTCTGGTCAAGCCTCTGATGAGAGCGGAAGCTCAGAAATGCGTCAGGATATAACTATCGACACAAGAAGTGCGATCATATTGAAATGCGGAGTTTAGCCTTACCTGAATAAACGCTTGCAGTGAGCAGCTGGTCGAGTGCGACATTGCCTGCGGGTACTTTGAAGCTTTGATGTAACACGCGGCAGCCCTGGCGCGATGGATCGCACCACCTCGTGATAATTGGGGGTCACGGGGCCCGGAATCATTCCGAGCCTGGAAGGTGAACCAGTGACTAATGGGATTTATGGCTTACACGCATCTCAAGGCCCATTGGAGGGCTTTAAAAATTGACAGTATCAATTATCGTGCATCCATCAGTGGAGGAACAATTATGACACAGACCAAAAGGCCCAGCAGGCACTGCATTGAACTCATTTGAGTAGCCCATCTGAGGGCGGTTAATTATCAATAAATACGTGGGTGTGTCAAACAGCACAAATCTCTGGTCGAGCCTCTGATGAGAGCGGAAGCTCAGAAACGCATCAGGCTATCACTATTGACACGAGAACTGCGATCGTATTGAAATGCGGAGTTTAGCCTTACCTGAATAAACGTTTTGCAGCGAGCTGCTGGTCGAGTGCCACCTTGCGTGTGGGTAATTTGGACGTTTGATGTAACACGCGGCAGCCCGGCCGCGAAAGGATCGCACCACCCCGTGATAATTGGGGGTAACGGGGCCCGGAATCATTCTGAGCCTGGAAGGTGAACCAGTGACTAATGGGATTTATGGCTTACACGCATCTCAAGGCCCATTGGAGGGCTTTAAAAATTGACAGTATCAATTATCGTGCATCCATCAGTGGAGGAACACTTATGACACAGACCACAAGGCCCAGCAGGCACTGCGTTGAACTCATTTCAGTAGCCCATCTGAGGGCGGTTAATTATCAATAAATACGTGGGTGTGTCAAACACCATGAATCTCTGGTCGAGCCTCTGATGAGAGCGGAAGCTCAGAAATGCGTCAGGCTATAACTATCGACACGAGAACTGCGATCATATTGAATTGCGGAGTTTAGCCTTACCTAAATAAACGCTTGCAGCAAGCTGCTGGCCGAGTGCAACCTTGCCTGCGGGTAATTTGGTGCTTTGATGTAACATGCGGCAGCCCGGCCGCGAAGGATCGCACCACCCCGTGATAATTGGGGGTCACGGGGCCCGGATTCATTCCAAGCCTGGAAGGTGAACCAGTGACTAATGGGATTTATGGCTTACACGCATCTCAAGGCCCATTGGAGGGCTTTAAATAATGACAGTATCAATTATCGTGCATCCATCAGTGGAGGAACAATTATGACACAGACCACAAGGCCCAGCAGGCACTGCGTTGAACTCATTTGAGTAGCCCATCTGAGGGCGGTTAATTATCAATAAATACGTGGGTGTGTCAAACAGCACGAATCTCTGGTCAAGCCTCTGATGAGAGCGGAAGCTTAGAAACGCGTCAGGATATAACTATCGACACAAGAACTGCGATCATATTGAAATGCGGAGTTTAGCCTTACCTGAATAAACGCTTGCAGTGAGCAGCTGGTCTAGTGCGACCTTGCCTGTGGGTAATTTGAAGCTTTGATGTAACACGCGGCAGCCCGGCCGCGAAGGATCGCACCACTTCGTGATAATTGGGGGTCACGGGGCCCGGAATCATTCCGAGCCTGGAAGGTGAACCAGTGACTAATGGGATTTATGGCTTACACGCATCTCAAGGCCCATTGGAGGGCTTTAAAAATTGACAGTATCAATTATCGTGCATCCATCAGTGGAGGAACAATTATGACACAGACCAAAAGGCCCAGCAGGCACTGCATTGAACTCATTTGAGTAGCCCATCTGAGGGCGGTTAATTATCAATAAATACGTGGGTGTGTCAAACAGCACAAATCTCTGGTCGAGCCTCTGATGAGAGCGGAAGCTCAGAAACGCATCAGGCTATAACTATTGACACGAGAACTGCGATCATATTGAAATGCGGAGTTTAGCCTTACCTGAATAAACGCTTGCAGCGAGCTGCTGTTCGAGTGCCACCTTGCCTGCGGGTAATTTGGAGCTTTGATGTAACACGCGGCAGCTCGGCCGCTAAGGATCGCACCACCCCGTGATAATTGGGGGTCACGGGGCCCGGAATCATTCCGAGCCTGGAAGGTGAACCAGTGACTAATGGGAGTTATGGCTTACACGCATCTCAAGGCCCATTGGAGGGCTTTAAAAATTGACAGTATCAATTATTGTGCATCCATGAGTGGAGGAAAAATTATGACACAGACCACAAGGCCCAACAGGCACTGCGTTGAACTCATTTGAGCAGCCCATCTGAGGGCGGATAATTATCAATAAATACGTGAGTGTATCTTACAGCACGAATCTCTGGTCGAGCCTCTGATGAGAGCGGAAGGTCAGAAACGCGTTAGGCTATAACTATCGACACGAGAACTGCGTCATATTGAAATGCGGAGTTTAGCCTTACCTGAATAAACGCTTGCAGCGAGCTGCTCGCCGAGTGCAACCTTGCCTGCGGGTAATTTGGAGCTTTGATGTAACACGCGGCAGCCCGGCTGCGAAGGATCGCACCACCCCTGATAATTGGGGGTCACGTGGCCCGGAATCATTCAGAGCCTGGAAGGTGAACCAGTGACTAATGGGATTTATGGCTTACACGCATCTCAAGGCCCATTGGAGGGCTTTAAAAATTGACAGTATCAATTATCGTGCATCCATCAGTGGAGGAACAATTATGACACAGACCACAAGGCCCAGCAGGCACTGCATTGAACTCATTTGAATAGCCCATCTGAGGGCGGTTAATTATCAATAAATACGTGGGTGTGTCAAACAGCACGAATCTCTGGTCAAGCCTCTGATGAGAGCGGAAGCTCAGAAATGCGTCAGGATATAACTATCGACACAAGAAGTGCGATCATATTGAAATGCTGAGTTTAGCCTTACCTGAATAAACGCTTGCAGCGAGCTGCTGGTCGAGTGCGACCTTGCCTGCGGGTAATTTGGAGCTTTGATGTAACATGCGGCAGCCCGGCCGCGAAGGATCGCACCACCCCGTGATAATTGGGGGTCACGGGGCCCGGAATCATTCCGAGCCTGGAAGGTGAACCAGTGACTAATGGGATTTATGGCTTACACGCATCTCAAGGCCTTTGGAGGGCTTTAAAAATTGACAGTATCAATTATCGTACAGCCATCAGTGGAGGACCAATTATGACACAGACCACAAGGCCCAGCAGGCACTGCGTTGAACTCATTTGAGTAGCCCATCTGAGGGCGGATAATTATCAATAAATACATGGGTGTGTCAAACAGCACGAATATCTGGTCGAGCCTCTGATGAGAGCGGAAGCTCAGAAACGCGTCAGGCTATAACTATCGACATGAGAACTGCGATCATATTGAAATGCGGAGTTTAGCCTTACCTGAATAAACGCTTGCAGCGAGCTGCTGGTTGAGTGCGACCTTGCCTGCGGGTAATTTGGTGCTTTGATGTAACACGCGGCAGCCCTGCCGCGAAGGATCGCACCACCCCATGATAATTGGGGGTCACGGGGCCCGGATTCATTCCGAGCCTGTAAGGTGAACCAGTGACTAATGGGATTTATGACTTACACGCATCTCAAGGCCCATTGGAGGGCTTTAAAAAATGACAGTATCAATTATCGTGCATCCATCAGTGGAGGAACAATTATGACACAGACCACAAGGCCCAGCAGGCACTGCGTTGAACTCATTTGAGTAGCCCATCTGAGAGCGGTTAATTATCAATAAATACGTGGGTGTGTCAAACAGCACGAATCTCTGGTCAAGCCTCTGATGAGAGCGGAAGCTCAGAAATGCGTCAGGATATAACTATCGACACAAGAAGTGCGATCATATTGAAATGCGGAGTTTAGCCTTACCTGAATAAACGCTTGCAGTGAGCAGCTGGTCGAGTGCGACATTGCCTGCGGGTACTTTGAAGCTTTGATGTAACACGCGGCAGCCCTGGCGCGATGGATCGCACCACCTCGTGATAATTGGGGGTCACGGGGCCCGGAATCATTCCGAGCCTGGAAGGTGAACCAGTGACTAATGGGATTTATGGCTTACACGCATCTCAAGGCCCATTGGAGGGCTTTAAAAATTGACAGTATCAATTATCGTGCATCCATCAGTGGAGGAACAATTATGACACAGACCAAAAGGCCCAGCAGGCACTGCATTGAACTCATTTGAGTAGCCCATCTGAGGGCGGTTAATTATCAATAAATACGTGGGTGTGTCAAACAGCACAAATCTCTGGTCGAGCCTCTGATGAGAGCGGAAGCTCAGAAACGCATCAGGCTATCACTATTGACACGAGAACTGCGATCATATTGAAATGCGGAGTTTAGCCTTACCTGAATAAACGCTTGCAGCGAGCTGCTGTTCGAGAGCCACCTTGCCTGCGGGTAATTTGGTGCTTTGATGTAACACGCAGCAGCCCGGCCGCTAAGGATCGCACCACCCCGTGATAATTGGGGGTCACGGGGCCCGGAATCATTCCGATCCTGGAAGGTGAACCAGTGACTAATGGGAGTTATGGCTTACACGCATCTCAAGGCCCATTGGAGGGCTTTAAAAATTGACAGTATCAATTATTGTGCATCCATCAGTGGAGGAAAAATTATGACACAGACCACAAGGCCCAACAGGCACTGCGTTGAACTCATTTGAGCAGCCCATCTGAGGGCGGATAATTATCAATAAATACGTGAGTGTATCTTACAGCACGAATCTCTGGTCGAGCCTCTGATGAGAGCGGAATGTCAGAAACGCGTCAGGCTATAACTATCGACACAAGAACTGCGTCATATTGAAATGCGGAGTTTAGCCTTACCTGAATAAACGCTTGCAGCGAGCTGCTCGCCGAGTGCAACCTTGCCTGCGGGTAATTTGGAGCTTTGATGTAACACGCGGCAGCCCGGCCGCGAAGGATCGCACCACCCCTGATAATTGGGGGTCACGTGGCCCGGAATCATTCAGAGCCTGGAAGGTGAACCAGTGACTAATGGGATTTATGGCTTACACGCATCTCAAGGCCCATTGGAGGGCTTTAAAAATTGACAGTATCAATTATCGTGCATTCATCAGTGGAGGACCAATTATGACACAGACCACAAGGCCCAGCAGGCACTGCGTTCAACTCATTTGAGTAGCCCATCTGAGGGCGGTTAATTATCAATAAATACATGGGTGTGTCAAACAGCACGAATCTCTGGTCGAGCCTCTGATGAGAGCTGAAGCTCAGAAAGGCATCAGGCTATAACTATCGACACGAGAACTGCGATCATATTGAAATGCGGAGTTTAGCCTTACCTGAATAAACGCTTGCAGCGAGCTGCTGTTCGAGTGCCACCTTGCCTGCGGGTAATTTGGTGCTTTGATGTAACACGCGGCTGCCCGGCCGCTAAGGATCGCACCACCACGTGATAATTGGGGGTCACGGGGCCCGGAATCATTCCGAGCCTGGAAGGTGAACCAGTGACTAATGGGAGTTATGGCTTACACGCATCTCAAGGCCCATTGGAGGGCTTTAAAAATTGACAGTATCAATTATTGTGCATCCATCAGTGGAGGAAAAATTATGACACAGACCACAAGGCCCAACAGGCACTGCGTTAAACTCATTTGAGCAGCCCATCTGAGGGCGGATAATTATCAATAAATACGTGAGTGTATCTTACAGCACGAATCTCTGGTCGAGCCTCTGATGAGAGCGGAAGGTCAGAAACGCGTCAGGCTATAACTATCGACACGAGAACTGCGTCATATTGAAATGCGGAGTTTAGCCTTACCTGAATAAACGCTTGCAGCGAGCTGCTCGTCGAGTGCAACCTTGCCTGCGGGTAATTTGGAGCTTTGATGTAACACGCGGCAGCCCGGCCGCGAAGGATCGCACCACCCCCTGATAATTGGGGGTCACGTGGCCCGGAATCATTCAGAGCCTGGAAGGTGAACCAGTGACTAATGGGATTTATGGCTTACACGCATCTCAAGGCCCATTGGAGGGCTTTAAAAGTTGACAGTATCAATTATCGTGCATCCATCAGTGGAGGAACAATTATGACACAGACCACAAGGCCCAGCAGGCACTGCATTGAACTCATTTGAGTAGCCCATCTGAGGGCGGTTAATTATCAATAAATACGTGGGTGTGTCAAACAGCACGAATCTCTGGTCGAGCCTCTGATGAGAGCGGAAACTCAGAAACGCTTCAGGCTATAACTATCCACAAGAGAACTGCGGTCATATTGAAATGCTGAGTTTAGCCTTACCTGAATAAACGCTTGCAGCGAGCTGCTGGTCGAGTGCGACCTTGCCTGCGGGAAATTTGGAGCTTTGATGTAACACGCGGCAGCCCGGCCGCGAAGGATCGCACCACCCCGTGATAATTGGGGTCATGGGGCCCGGAATCATTCCGAGCCTGGAAGGTGAACCAGTGACTAATGGGATTTATGGCTTACACGCATCTCAAGGCCCATTGGAGGGCTTTAAAAATTGACAGTATCAATTATCGTACATCCATCAGTGGAGGAACAATTATGACACAGACCACAAGGCCCAGCAGGCACTGCGTTGAACTCATTTGAGTAGCACATCTGAGGGCGGTTAATTATCAATAAAGACGTGGGTGTGTCAAACAGCACGAAGCTCTTGTCGAGCCTCTGATGAGAGCGGAAGCTCAGAAACGCGTCAGGCTATGACTATCGACACGAGAACTGCGATCATATTGAAATGCGGAGTTTAGCCTTACCTGAATAAACGCTTGCATCGAGCTGCTGGTCGAGAGCGACCTTACCTGCGGGTAATTTGGAGCTTTGATGTAACACGCGGCAGCCCGGCCGCGAAGGATCGCACCACCCCGTGATAATTGGGGGTCACGGGGCCCAGAATCATTCCGAGTCTGGAAGGTGAACCAGTGACTAATGGGATTTATGGCTTACACGCATCTCAAGGCCCATTGGAGGGCTTTAAAAATTGACAGTATCAATTATCGTGCATTCATCAGTGGAGGACCAATTATGACACAGACCACAAGGCCCAGCAGGCACTGCTTTCAACTCATTTGAGTAGCCCATCTGAGTGCGGTTAATTATCAATAAATACATGGGTGTGTCAAACAGCACGAATCTCTGGTCGAGCCTCTGATGAGAGCGGAGGCTCAGAAAGGCGTCAGGCTATAACTATCGACACGAGAACTGCGATCATATTGAAATGCGGAGTTTAGCCTTACCTGAATAAAGGCTTGCAGCGAGCTGCTGCTCGAGAGCGACCTTGCCTGCGGGTAATTTGGACCTTTGATGTAACACGCGGCAGCCCGGCGGCGAAGGATTGCACCACCCCCTGATAATTGGGGGTCACGGGGCCCAGAATCATTCAGAGCCTGGAAGGTAAACCAGTGACTAATGGGATTTATGGCTTACACGCATCTCAAGGCCCCTTGGAGGGCTTTAAAAATTGACAGGATCAATTATCGGGCATCCATCAGTGGAGGAACAATTATGACACAGACCACGAGGCCCAGCAGGCACTGCGTTGAACTCATTTGAGTAGCCCATCTGAGGGCGGTTAATTATGAATAAATACGTGGGTGTGCCAAATATCACAAATCTCTGGTCGAGCCTCTGATGAGAGCGGAAGCTCAGAAACGCGTCAGCCTATAACTATCGACACAGTGAACTGCGATCATATTGAAATGCGGAGTTTAGCCTTACCTGAATAAACGCTTGCAGCGAGCTGCTGGTCGAGTGCGACCTTGCCTGCGGGTAATTTGGAGCTTTGATGTAACACGCGGCAGCCAGGCCGCGAAGGATCCCACCACCCCATGATAATTGGGGTCAGGGGCCCGGAATCATTCCGAGCCTGGAAGGTGAACCAGTGACTAATGGGATTTATGGTTTACACGCATCTCAAGGCCCATTGGAGGGCTTTAAAAATTGAGAGTATCAATTATCCTGCATCCATCAGTGGAGGAACAATTATGACACAGACCACAAGGCCCAGCAGGCACTGCGTTGAACTCATTTGAGTAGCACATCTGAGGGCGGTTAATTATAAATAAATACGTGGGTGTTTCAAACAGCACGAATCTCTGGTCGAGCCTCTGATGAGAGCGGAAGCTCAGAAACGCATCAGGCTATAACTATCGACACGAGAACTGCGATCATATTGAAGTGCGGAGTTTAGCCTTACCTGAATAAACGCTTTCAGCGAGCTGCTGGTCGAGTGCGACCTTGCCTGCGGGTAATTTGGAACTTTGATGTAACACGCGGCAGCCCGGCCGCGAAGGATCGCACCACCCCGTGATAATTGGGGTCACGGGGCCCGGAATCATTCCGAGCCTGGAAGGTGAACCAGTGACTAATGGGATTTATGGCTTACACGCATCTCAAGGTCCATGGAGGGCTTTAAAAATTGACAGTATCAATTATCGTACAGCCATCAGTGGAGGAACAATTATGAAACAGACCACAAGGCCCAGCAGGCACTGCGTTGAACTCATTTGAGTAGCACATCTGAGGGCGGTTAATTATCAATAAAGACGTGGGTGTGTCAAACAGCACGAAGCTCTGGTCGAGCCTCTGATGAGAGCGGAAGCTCAGAAACGCGTCAGGCTATGACTATCGACACGAGAACTGCGATCGTATTGAAATGCGGAGTTTAGCCTTACCTGAATAAACGCTTGCAGCGAGCTGCTGGTCGAGTGCGACCTTGCCTGCGGGTAATTTGGAGCTTTGATGTAACACGCGGCAGCCAGGCCGCGAAGGATCGTACCACCCCATGATAATTGGGGGTCAGGGGCCCAGAATCATTCCGAGCCTGGAAGGTGAACCAGTGACTAATGGGATTTATGGCTTACACGCATCTCAAGGCCCATTGGAGGGCTTTAAAAATTGAGAGTATCAATTATCGTGCATCCATCAGTGGAGAAACAATTATGACACAGACCACAAGGCCCAGCAGGCACTGCGTTGAACTCATTTGAGTATCCCATCTGAGGGCGGTTAATTATAAATAAATACGTGGGTGTTTCAAACAGCACGAATCTCTGGTCGAGCCTCTGATGAGAGCGGAAGCTCAGAAACGCATCAGGCTATAACTATCGACACGAGAACTGCGATCATATTGAAGTGCGGAGTTTAGCCTTACCTGAATAAACGCTTTCAGCGAGCTGCTGGTCGAGTGCGACCTTGCCTGCGGGTAATTTGGAGCTTTGAAGTAACACGCGGCAGCCCGGCCGCGAAGGATCGCACCACCCTGTGATAATTGGGGGTCACGGGGCCCGGAACCATTCCGAGCCTGGAAGGTGAACCAGTGACTAATGGGATTTATGGCTTACACGCATCTCAAGGCCCATTGCAGGGCTTTAAAAATTGACAGTATCAATTATCGTACATCCATCAGTGGAGGAACAATTATGACACAGACCACAAGGCCCAGCAGGCACTGCGTTGAACTCATTTGAGTAGCACATCTGAGGGCGGTTAATTATCAATAAAGACATGGGTGTGTCAAACAGCACGAAGATCTGGTCGATCCTCTGATGAGAGCGGAAGCTCAGAAACGCGTCAGGCTATAACTATCGACACGAGAACTGCGATCATATTGAAATGCGGAGTTTAGCCTTACCTGAATAAACGCTTGCAGCGAGCTGCTGGTCGAGAGCGACCTTGCCTGCGGGTAATTTGGAGGTTTGATGTAACACGCGGCAGCCCGGCCGCGAAGGATCGCACCACCCCGTGATAATTGGGGGTCACGGGGCCCAGAATCATTCCGAGTCTGGAAGGTGAACCAGTGACTAATGGGATTTATAGCTTACACGCATCTCAAGGCCCATTGGAGGGCTTTAAAAATTGACTGTATCAATTATCGTGCATTCATCAGTGGAGGACCAATTATGACACAGACCACAAGGCCCAGCAGGCACTGCGTTCAACTCATTTGAGTAGCCCATCTGAGGGCGGTTAATTATCAATAAATACATGGGTGTGTCAAACAGCACGAATCTCTGGTCGAGCCTCTGATGAGAGCGGAAGCTCAGAAAGGCGTCAGGCTATAACTATCGACACGACAACTGCGATCATATTGAAATGCGGAGTTTAGCCTTACCTGAATAAAGGCTTGCAGCGAGCTGCTGCTCGAGAGCGACCTTGCCTGCGGGTAATTTGGACCTTTGATGTAACACGCGGCAGCCCGGCCGCGAAGGATTGCACCACCCCTGATAATTGGGGGTCACGGGGCCCAGAATCATTCAGAGCCTGGAAGGTAAACCAGTGACTAATGGGATTTATGGCTTACACGCATCTCAAGGCCCATTGAGGGCTTTAAAAATTGACAGGATCAATTATCGGGCATCCATCAGTGGAGGAACAATTATGACACAGACCACGAGGCCCAGCAGGCACTGCGTTGAACTCATTTGAGTAGCCCATCTGAGGGCGGTTAATTATGAATAAATACGTGGGTGTGCCAAATATCACAAATCTCTGGTCGAGCCTCTGATGAGAGCGGAAGCTCAGAAACGCGTCAGGCTATAACTATCGACACAGTGAACTGCGATCATATTGAAATGCGGAGTTTAGCCTTACCTGAATAAACGCTTGCAGCGAGCTGCTGGTCGAGTGCGACCTTGCCTGCGGGTAATTTGGAGCTTTGATGTAACACGCGGCAGCCCGGCCGCGAAGGATCGCACCACCCCGTGATAATTGGGGGTCACGGGGCCCGGAATCATTCCGAGCCTGGAAGGTGAACCAGTGACTAATGGGATTTATGGCTTACACGCATCTCAAGGCCCATTGGAGGGCTTTAAAAATTGACAGTATCAATTATCGTACATCCATCAGTGGAGGAACAATTATGACACAGACCACAAGGCCCAGCAGGCACTGCGTTGAACTCATTTGAGTAGCACATCTGAGGGCGGTTAATTATCAATAAAGACGTGGGTGTGTCAAACAGCACGAAGATCTGGTCGAGCCTCTGATGAGAGCGGAAGCTCAGAAACGCGTCAGGCTATAACTATCGACACGAGAACTGCGATCATATTGAAATGCGGAGTTTAGCCTTACCTGAATAAACGCTTGCAGCGAGCTGCTGGTCGAGAGCGACCTTGCCTGCGGGTAATTTGGAGCTTTGATGTAACACGCGGCAGCCCGGCCGCGAAGGATCGCACCACCCCGTGATAATTGGGGGTCACGGGGCCCAGAATCATTCCGAGTCTGGAAGGTGAACCAGTGACTAATGGGATTTATAGCTTACACGCATCTCAAGGCCCATTGGAGGGCTTTAAAAATTGACTGTATCAATTATCGTGCATCCATCAGTGGAGGAACAATTATGACACAGACCACAAGGCCCAGCAGGCACTGCGTTGAACTCATTTGAGTAGCCCATCTGAGGGCGGTTAATTATCAATAAATACGTGGGTGTGTCAAACAGCACGAATCTCTGGTCAAGCCTCTGATGAGAGCGGAAGCTCAGAAATGCGTCAGGATATAACTATCGACACAAGAAGTGCGATCATATTGAAATGCGGAGTTTAGCCTTACCTGAATAAACGCTTGCAGTGAGCAGCTGGTCGAGTGCGACATTGCCTGCGGGTACTTTGAAGCTTTGATGTAACACGCGGCAGCCCTGGCCCGATGGATCGCACCACCTCGTGATAATTGGGGTCACGGGGCCCGGAATCATTCCGAGCCTGGAAGGTGAACCAGTGACTAATGGGATTTATGGCTTACACGCATCTCAAGGCCCATTGGAGGGCTTTAAAAATTGACAGTATCAATTATCGTGCATCCATCAGTGGAGGAACAATTATGACACAGACCAAAAGGCCCAGCAGGCACTGCATTGAACTCATTTGAGTAGCCCATCTGAGGGCGGTTAATTATCAATAAATACGTGGGTGTGTCAAACAGCACAAATCTCTGGTCGAGCCTCTGATGAGAGCGGAAGCTCAGAAACGCATCAGGCTATCACTATTGACACGAGAACTGCGATCATATTGAAATGCGGAGTTTAGCCTTACCTGAATAAACGCTTGCAGCGAGCTGCTGTTCGAGAGCCACCTTGCCTGCGGGTAATTTGGTGCTTTGATGTAACACGCAGCAGCCCGGCCGCTAAGGATCGCACCACCCCGTGATAATTGGGGGTCACGGGGCCCGGAATCATTCCGATCCTGGAAGGTGAACCAGTGACTAATGGGAGTTATGGCTTACACGCATCTCAAGGCCCATTGGAGGGCTTTAAAAATTGACAGTATCAATTATTGTGCATCCATCAGTGGAGTAAAAAATTATGACACAGACCACAAGGCCCAACAGGCACTGCGTTGAACTCATTTGAGCAGCCCATCTGAGGGCGGATAATTATCAATAAATACGTGAGTGTATCTTACAGCACGAATCTCTGGTCGAGCCTCTGATGAGAGCGGAATGTCAGAAACGCGTCAGGCTATAACTATCGACACAAGAACTGCGTCATATTGAAATGCGGAGTTTAGCCTTACCTGAATAAACGCTTGCAGCGAGCTGCTCGTCGAGTGCAACCTTGCCTGCGGGTAATTTGGAGCTTTGATGTAACACGCGGCAGCCCGGCCGCGAAGGATCGCACCACCCCCTGATAATTGGGGGTCACGTGGCCCGGAATCATTCAGAGCCTGGAAGGTGAACCAGTGACTAATGGGATTTATGGCTTACACGCATCTCAAGGCCCATTGGAGGGCTTTAAAAATTGACAGTATCAATTATCGTGCATTCATCAGTGGAGGACCAATTATGACACAGACCACAAGGCCCAGCAGGCACTGCGTTCAACTCATTTGAGTAGCCCATCTGAGGGCGGTTAATTATCAATAAATACATGGGTGTGTCAAACAGCACGAATCTCTGGTCGAGCCTCTGATGAGAGCGGAAGCTCAGAAAGGCATCAGGCTATAACTATCGACACGAGAACTGCGATCATATTGAAATGCGGAGTTTAGCCTTACCTGAATAAACGCTTGCAGCGAGCTGCTGTTCGAGTGCCACCTTGCCTGCGGGTAATTTGGTGCTTTGATGTAACACGCGGCTGCCCGGCCGCTAAGGATCGCACCACCACGTGATAATTGGGGGTCACGGGGCCCGGAATCATTCCGAGCCTGGAAGGTGAACCAGTGACTAATGGGAGTTATGGCTTACACGCATCTCAAGGCCCATTGGAGGGCTTTAAAAATTGACAGTATCAATTATTGTGCATCCATCAGTGGAGGAAAAATTATGACACAGACCACAAGGCCCAACAGGCACTGCGTTAAACTCATTTGAGCAGCCCATCTGAGGGCGGATAATTATCAATAAATACGTGAGTGTATCTTACAGCACGAATCTCTGGTCGAGCCTCTGATGAGAGCGGAAGTTCAGAAACGCGTCAGGCTATAACTATCGACACGAGAACTGCGTCATATTGAAATGCGGAGTTTAGCCTTACCTGAATAAACGCTTGCAGCGAGCTGCTCGTCGAGTGCAACCTTGCCTGCGGGTAATTTGGAGCTTTGATGTAACACGCGGCAGCCCGGCCGCGAAGGATCGCACCACCCCCTGATAATTGGGGGTCACGTGGCCCGGAATCATTCAGAGCCTGGAAGGTGAACCAGTGACTAATAGGATTTATGGCTTACACGCATCTCAAGGCCCATTGGAGGGCTTTAAAAGTTGACAGTATCAATTATCGTGCATCCATCAGTGGAGGAACAATTATGACACAGACCACAAGGCCCAGCAGGCACTGCATTGAACTCATTTGAGTAGCCCATCTGAGGGCGGTTAATTATCAATAAATACGTGGGTGTGTCAAACAGCACGAATCTCTGGTCGAGCCTCAGATGAGAGCGGAAACTCAGAAACGCTTCAGGCTATAACTATCCACAAGAGAACTGCGGTCATATTGAAATGCTGAGTTTAGCCTTACCTGAATAAACGCTTGCAGCGAGCTGCTGGTCGAGTGCGACCTTGCCTGCGGGAAATTTGGAGCTTTGATGTAACACGCGGCAGCCCGGCCGCGAAGGATCGCACCACCCCGTGATAATTGGGGTCACGGGGCCCGGAATCATTCCGAGCCTGGAAGGTGAACCAGTGACTAATGGGATTTATGGCTTACACGCATCTCAAGGCCCATTGGAGGGCTTTAAAAATTGACAGTATCAATTATCGTACATCCATCAGTGGAGGAACAATTATGACACAGACCACAAGGCCCAGCAGGCACTGCGTTGAACTCATTTGAGTAGCACATCTGAGGGCGGTTAATTATCAATAAAGACGTGGGTGTGTCAAACAGCACGAAGCTCTTGTCGAGCCTCTGATGAGAGCGGAAGCTCAGAAACGCGTCAGGCTATGACTATCGACACGAGAACTGCGATCATATTGAAATGCGGAGTTTAGCCTTACCTGAATAAACGCTTGCATCGAGCTGCTGGTCGAGAGCGACCTTACCTGCGGGTAATTTGGAGCTTTGATGTAACACGCGGCAGCCCGGCCGCGAAGGATCGCACCACCCCGTGATAATTGGGGGTCACGGGGCCCAGAATCATTCCGAGTCTGGAAGGTGAACCAGTGACTAATGGGATTTATGGCTTACACGCATCTCAAGGCCCATTGGAGGGCTTTAAAAATTGACAGTATCAATTATCGTGCATTCATCAGTGGAGGACCAATTATGACACAGACCACAAGGCCCAGCAGGCACTGCTTTCAACTCATTTGAGTAGCCCATCTGAGTGCGGTTAATTATCAATAAATACATGGGTGTGTCAAACAGCACGAATCTCTGGTCGAGCCTCTGATGAGAGCGGAGGCTCAGAAAGGCGTCAGGCTATAACTATCGACACGAGAACTGCGATCATATTGAAATGCGGAGTTTAGCCTTACCTGAATAAAGGCTTGCAGCGAGCTGCTGCTCGAGAGCGACCTTGCCTGCGGGTAATTTGGACCTTTGATGTAACACGCGGCAGCCCGGCGGCGAAGGATTGCACCACCCCTGATAATTGGGGGTCACGGGGCCCAGAATCATTCAGAGCCTGGAAGGTAAACCAGTGACTAATGGGATTTATGGCTTACACGCATCTCAAGGCCCCTTGGAGGGCTTTAAAAATTGACAGGATCAATTATCGGGCATCCATCAGTGGAGGAACAATTATGACACAGACCACGAGGCCCAGCAGGCACTGCGTTGAACTCATTTGAGTAGCCCATCTGAGGGCGGTTAATTATGAATAAATACGTGGGTGTGCCAAATATCACAAATCTCTGGTCGAGCCTCTGATGAGAGCGGAAGCTCAGAAACGCGTCAGCCTATAACTATCGACACAGTGAACTGCGATCATATTGAAATGCGGAGTTTAGCCTTACCTGAATAAACGCTTGCAGCGAGCTGCTGGTCGAGTGCGACCTTGCCTGCGGGTAATTTGGAGCTTTGATGTAACACGCGGCAGCCAGGCCGCGAAGGATCCCACCACCCCATGATAATTGGGGGTCAGGGGCCCGGAATCATTCCGAGCCTGGAAGGTGAACCAGTGACTAATGGGATTTATGGTTTACACGCATCTCAAGGCCCATTGGAGGGCTTTAAAAATTGAGAGTATCAATTATCCTGCATCCATCAGTGGAGGAACAATTATGACACAGACCACAAGGCCCAGCAGGCACTGCGTTGAACTCATTTGAGTAGCACATCTGAGGGCGGTTAATTATAAATAAATACGTGGGTGTTTCAAACAGCACGAATCTCTGGTCGAGCCTCTGATGAGAGCGGAAGCTCAGAAACGCATCAGGCTATAACTATCGACACGAGAACTGCGATCATATTGAAGTGCGGAGTTTAGCCTTACCTGAATAAACGCTTTCAGCGAGCTGCTGGTCGAGTGCGACCTTGCCTGCGGGTAATTTGGAACTTTGATGTAACACGCGGCAGCCCGGCCGCGAAGGATCGCACCACCCCGTGATAATTGGGGGTCACGGGGCCCGGAATCATTCCGAGCCTGGAAGGTGAACCAGTGACTAATGGGATTTATGGCTTACACGCATCTCAAGGTCCATGGAGGGCTTTAAAAATTGACAGTATCAATTATCGTACAGCCATCAGTGGAGGAACAATTATGAAACAGACCACAAGGCCCAGCAGGCACTGCGTTGAACTCATTTGAGTAGCACATCTGAGGGCGGTTAATTATCAATAAAGACGTGGGTGTGTCAAACAGCACGAAGCTCTGGTCGAGCCTCTGATGAGAGCGGAAGCTCAGAAACGCGTCAGGCTATGACTATCGACACGAGAACTGCGATCGTATTGAAATGCGGAGTTTAGCCTTACCTGAATAAACGCTTGCAGCGAGCTGCTGGTCGAGTGCGACCTTGCCTGCGGGTAATTTGGAGCTTTGATGTAACACGCGGCAGCCAGGCCGCGAAGGATCGTACCACCCCATGATAATTGGGGGTCAGGGGCCCAGAATCATTCCGAGCCTGGAAGGTGAACCAGTGACTAATGGGATTTATGGCTTACACGCATCTCAAGGCCCATTGGAGGGCTTTAAAAATTGAGAGTATCAATTATCGTGCATCCATCAGTGGAGAAACAATTATGACACAGACCACAAGGCCCAGCAGGCACTGCGTTGAACTCATTTGAGTATCCCATCTGAGGGCGGTTAATTATAAATAAATACGTGGGTGTTTCAAACAGCACGAATCTCTGGTCGAGCCTCTGATGAGAGCGGAAGCTCAGAAACGCATCAGGCTATAACTATCGACACGAGAACTGCGATCATATTGAAGTGCGGAGTTTAGCCTTACCTGAATAAACGCTTTCAGCGAGCTGCTGGTCGAGTGCGACCTTGCCTGCGGGTAATTTGGAGCTTTGATGTAACACGCGGCAGCCCGGCCGCGAAGGATCGCACCACCCTGTGATAATTGGGGGTCACGGGGCCCGGAATCATTCCGAGCCTGGAAGGTGAACCAGTGACTAATGGGATTTATGGCTTACACGCATCTCAAGGTCCATTGCAGGGCTTTAAAAATTGACAGTATCAATTATCGTACATCCATCAGTGGAGGAACAATTATGACACAGACCACAAGGCCCAGCAGGCACTGCGTTGAACTCATTTGAGTAGCACATCTGAGGGCGGTTAATTATCAATAAAGACATGGGTGTGTCAAACAGCACGAAGATCTGGTCGATCCTCTGATGAGAGCGGAAGCTCAGAAACGCGTCAGGCTATAACTATCGACACGAGAACTGCGATCATATTGAAATGCGGAGTTTAGCCTTACCTGAATAAACGCTTGCAGCGAGCTGCTGGTCGAGAGCGACCTTGCCTGCGGGTAATTTGGAGGTTTGATGTAACACGCGGCAGCCCGGCCGCGAAGGATCGCACCACCCCGTGATAATTGGGGGTCACGGGGCCCAGAATCATTCCGAGTCTGGAAGGTGAACCAGTGACTAATGGGATTTATAGCTTACACGCATCTCAAGGCCCATTGGAGGGCTTTAAAAATTGACTGTATCAATTATCGTGCATTCATCAGTGGAGGACCAATTATGACACAGACCACAAGGCCCAGCAGGCACTGCGTTCAACTCATTTGAGTAGCCCATCTGAGGGCGGTTAATTATCAATAAATACATGGGTGTGTCAAACAGCACGAATCTCTGGTCGAGCCTCTGATGAGAGCGGAAGCTCAGAAAGGCGTCAGGCTATAACTATCGACACGACAACTGCGATCATATTGAAATGCGGAGTTTAGCCTTACCTGAATAAAGGCTTGCAGCGAGCTGCTGCTCGAGAGCGACCTTGCCTGCGGGTAATTTGGACCTTTGATGTAACACGCGGCAGCCCGGCCGCGAAGGATTGCACCACCCCTGATAATTGGGGGTCACGGGGCCCAGAATCATTCAGAGCCTGGAAGGTAAACCAGTGACTAATGGGATTTATGGCTTACACGCATCTCAAGGCCCATTGGAGGGCTTTAAAAATTGACAGGATCAATTATCGGGCATCCATCAGTGGAGGAACAATTATGACACAGACCACGAGGCCCAGCAGGCACTGCGTTGAACTCATTTGAGTAGCCCATCTGAGGGCGGTTAATTATGAATAAATACGTGGGTGTGCCAAATATCACAAATCTCTGGTCGAGCCTCTGATGAGAGCGGAAGCTCAGAAACGCGTCAGGCTATAACTATCGACACAGTGAACTGCGATCATATTGAAATGCGGAGTTTAGCCTTACCTGAATAAACGCTTGCAGCGAGCTGCTGGTCGAGTGCGACCTTGCCTGCGGGTAATTTGGAGCTTTGATGTAACACGCGGCAGCCCGGCCGCGAAGGATCGCACCACCCCGTGATAATTGGGGGTCACTTGGCCCGGAATCATTCCGAGCCTGGAAGGTGAACCAGTGACTAATGGGATTTATGGCTTACACGCATCTCAAGGCCCATTGGAGGGCTTTAAAAATTGACAGTATCAATTATCGTACATCCATCAGTGGAGGAACAATTATGACACAGACCACAAGGCCCAGCAGGCACTGCGTTGAACTCATTTGAGTAGCACATCTGAGGGCGGTTAATTATCAATAAAGACGTGGGTGTGTCAAACAGCACGAAGATCTGGTCGAGCCTCTGATGAGAGCGGAAGCTCAGAAACGCGTCAGGCTATAACTATCGACACGAGAACTGCGATCATATTGAAATGCGGAGTTTAGCCTTACCTGAATAAACGCTTGCAGCGAGCTGCTGGTCGAGAGCGACCTTGCCTGCGGGTAATTTGGAGCTTTGATGTAACACGCGGCAGCCCGGCCGCGAAGGATCGCACCACCCCGTGATAATTGGGGGTCACGGGGCCCAGAATCATTCCGAGTCTGGAAGGTGAACCAGTGACTAATGGGATTTATAGCTTACACGCATCTCAAGGCCCATTGGAGGGCTTTAAAAATTGACTGTATCAATTATCGTGCATTCATCAGTGGAGGACCAATTATGACACAGACCACAAGGCCCAGCAGGCACTGCGTTCAACTCATTTGAGTAGCCCATCTGAGGGCGGTTAATTATCAATAAATACATGGGTGTGTCAAACAGCACGAATCTCTGGTCGAGCCTCTGATGAGAGCGGAAGCTCAGAAAGGCGTCATGCTATAACTATCGACACGACAACTGCGATCATATTGAAATGCGGAGTTTAGCCTTACCTGAATAAAGGCTTGCAGCGAGCTGCTGCTCGAGAGCGACCTTGCCTGCGGGTAATTTGGACCTTTGATGTAACACGCGGCAGCCTGGCCGCGAAGGATTGCACCACCCCCTGATAATTGGGGGTCACGGGGCCCAGAATCATTCAGAGCCTGGAAGGTAAACCAGTGACTAATGGGATTTATGGCTTACACGCATCTCAAGGCCCATTGGAGGGCTTTAAAAATTGACAGGATCAATTATCGGGCATCCATCAGTGGAGGAACAATTATGACACAGACCACGAGGCCCAGCAGGCACTGCGTTGAACTCATTTGAGTAGCCCATCTGAGGGCGGTTAATTATGAATAAATACGTGGGGGTGCCAAATATCACAAATCTCTGGTCGAGCCTCTGATGAGAGCGGAAGCTCAGAAACGCGTCAGGCTATAACTATCGACACAGTGAACTGCGATCATATTGAAATGCGGAGTTTAGCCTTACCTGAATAAACGCTTGCAGCGAGCTGCTGGTCGAGTGCGACCTTGCCTGCGGGTAATTTGGAGCTTTGATGTAACACGCGGCAGCCAGGCCGCGAAGGATCGCACCACCCCATGATAATTGGGGGTCAGGGGCCCGGAATCATTCCGAGCCTGGAAGGTGAACCAGTGACTAATGGGATTTATGGCTTACACGCATCTCAAGGCCCATTGGAGGGCTTTAAAAATTGAGAGTATCAATTATCGTGCATCCATCAGTGGAGGAACAATTATGACACAGACCACAAGGCCCAGCAGGCACTGCGTTGAACTCATTTGAGTATCTCATCTGAGGGCGGTTAATTATAAATAAATACGTGGGTGTTTCAAACAGCATGAATCTCTGGTCGAGCCTCTGATGAGAGCGGAAGCTCAGAAACGCATCAGGCTATAACTATCGACACGAGAACTGCGATCATATTGAAGTGCGGAGTTTAGCCTTACCTGAATAAACGCTTTCAGCGAGCTGCTGGTCGAGTGCGACCTTGCCTGCGGGTAATTTGGAGCTTTGATGTAACACGCGGCAGCCCGGCCGCGAAGGATCGCACTACCCCGTGATAATTGGGGGTCACGGGGCCCGGAATCATTCCGAGCCTGGAAGGTGAACCAGTGACTAATGGGATTTATAGCTTACACGCATCTCAAGGCCCATTGGAGGGCTTTAAAAATTGACAGTATCAATTATCGTACAGCCATCAGTGGAGGAACAATTATGACACAGACCACAAGGCCCAGCAGGCACTGCGTTGAACTCATTTGAGTAGCACATCTGAGGGCGGTTAATTATCAATAAAGACGTGGGTGTGTCAAACAGCACGAAGCTCTGGTCGAGCCTCTGATGAGAGCGGAAGCTCAGAAACGCGTCAGGCTATAACTATCGACACGAGAACTGCGATCATATTGAAATGCGGAGTTTAGCCTTACCTGAATAAACGCTTGCAGCGAGCTGCTGGTCGAGAGCGACCTTCCCTGCGGGTAATTTGGAGCTTTGATGTAACACGCGGCAGCCCGGCCGCGAAGGATCGCACCACCCCATGATAATTGGGGGTCACGGGGCCCGGATTCATTCCGAGCCTGGAAGGTGAACCAGTGACTAATGGGATTTATGGCTTACACACATCTCAAGGCCCATTGGAGGGCTTTAAAAAATGACAGTATCAATTATCGTGCATCCATCAGTGGAGGAACAATTATGACACAGACCACAAGGCCCAGCAGGCACTGCGTTGAACTCATTTGAGTAGCCCATCTGAGGGCGGTTAATTATCAATAAATACGTGGGTGTGTCAAACAGCACGAATCTCTGGTCAAGCCTCTGATGAGAGCGGAAGCTCAGAAATGCGTCAGGATATAACTATCGACACAAGAACTGCGATCATATTGAAATGCGGAGTTTAGCCTTACCTGAATAAACGCTTGCAGTGAGCAGCTGGTCGAGTGAGACCTTGCCTGCGGGTAATTTGAAGCTTTGATGTAACACGCGCCAGTCCGGCCGCGAAGGATCGCACCACCTCGTGATAATTGGGGATCACGGGGCCCGGAATCATTCCGAGCCTGGAAGGTGAACCAGTGACTAATTGGATTTATGGCTTACACGCATCTCAAGGCCCATTGGAGGGCTTTAAAAATTGACAGTATCAATTATCGTGCATCCATCAGTGGAGGAACAATTATGACACAGACCAAAAGGCCCAGCAGGCACTGCATTGAACTCATTTGAGTAGCCCATCTGAGGGCGGTTAATTATCAATAAATACGTGGGTGTGTCAAACAGCACAAATCTCTGGTCGAGCCTCTGATGAGAGCGGAAGCTCAGAAACGCATCAGGCTATAACTATTGACACGAGAACTGCGATCATATTGAAATGCGGAGTTTAGCCTTACCTGAATAAACGCTTGCAGTGAGCAGCTGGTCGAGTGCGACCTTGCCTGCGGGTAATTTGAAGCTTTGATGTAACACGCGGCAGCCCGGCCGCTAAGGATCGCACCACCCCGTGATAATTGGGGGTCACGGGGCCCGGAATCATTCCGAGCCTGGAAGGTGAACCAGTGACTAATGGGGGTTATGGCTTACACGCATATCAAGGCCCATTGGAGGGCTTTAAAAATTGACAGTATCAATTATTGTGCATCCATCAGTGGAGGAAAAATGATGACACAGACCACAAGGCCCAACAGGCACTGCGTTGAACTCATTTGAGCAGCCCATCTGAGGGCGGATAATTATCAATAAATACGTGAGTGTATCTTACAGCACGAATCTCTGGTCGAGCCTCTGATGAGAGCGGAAGGTCAGAAACGCGTCAGGCTATAACTATCGACACGAGAACTGCGTCATATTGAAATGCGGAGTTTAGCCTTACCTGAATAAACGCTTGCAGCGAGCTGCTCGTCGAGTGCAACCTTGCCTGCGGGTAATTTGGAGCTTTGATGTAACACGCGGCAGCCCGGCCGCGAAGGATCGCACCACCCCCTGATAATTGGGGGTCACGTGGCCCGGAATCATTCAGAGCCTGGAAGGTGAACCAGTGACTAATGGGATTTATGGCTTACACGCATCTCAAGGCCCATTGGAGGGCTTTAAAAATTGACAGTATCAATTATCGTGCATCCATCAGTGGAGGAACAATTATGACAAAGACCACAAGGCCCAGCAGGCACTGCATTGAACTAATTTGAGTAGCCCATCTGAGGGCGGTTAATTATCAATAAATACGTGGGTGTGTCAAACAGCACGAATCTCTGGTCGAGCCTCTGATGAGAGCGGAAACTCAGAAACACGTCAGGCTATAACTATCCACAAGAGAACTGCGGTCATATTGAAATGCTGAGTTTAGCCTTACCTGAATAAACGCTTGCAGCGAGCTGCTGGTCGAGTGCGACCTTGCCTGCGGGTAATTTGGAGCTTTGATGTAACACGCGGCAGCCCGGCCGCGAAGGATCGCACCACCCCGTGATAATTGGGGGTCACGGGGCCCGGAATCATTCCGAGCCTGGAAGGTGAACCAGTGACTAATGGGATTTATGGCTTACACGCATCTCAAGGCCCATTGGAGGGCTTTAAAAATTGACAGTATCAATTATCGTACATCCATCAGTGGAGGAACAATTATGACACAGACCACAAGGCCCAGCAGGCACTGCGTTGAACTCATTTGAGTAGCACATCTGAGGGCGGTTAATTATCAATAAAGACGTGGGTGTGTCAAACAGCACGAAGCTCTGGTCGAGCCTCTGATGAGAGCGGAAGCTCAGAAACGTGTCAGGCTATAACTATCGACACGAGAACTGCGATCATATTGAAATGCAGAGTTTAGCCTTACCTGAATAAACGCTTGCAGCGAGCTGCTGGTCAAGAGCGACCTTGCCTGCGGGTAATTTGGAGCTTTGATGTAACACGCGGCAGCCCGGCCGCGAAGGATCGCACCACCACGTGATAATTGGGGGTCACGGGGCCCAGAATCATTCCGAGTCTGGAAGGTGAACCAGTGACTAATGGGATTTATAGCTTACACGCATCTCAAGGCCCATTGGAGGGCTTTAAAAATTGACAGTATCAATTATCGTGCATTCATCAGTGGAGGACCAATTATGACACAGACCACAAGGCCCAGCAGGCACTGCGTTCAACTCATTTGAGTAGCCCATCTGAGGGCGGTTAATTATCAATAAATACATGGGTGTGTCAAACAGCACGAATCTCTGGTCGAGCCTCTGATGAGAGCGGAAGCTCAGAAAGGCGTCAGGCTATAACTATCGACACGAGAACTGCGATCATATTGAAATGCGGAGTTTAGCCTTACCTGAATAAAGGCTTGCAGCGAGCTGCTGCTCGAGAGCGACCTTGCCTGCGGGTAATTTGGACCTTTGATGTAACACGCGGCAGCCAGGCCGCGAAGGATCGCACCACCCCATGATAATTGGGGGTCAGGGGCCCGGAATCATTCCGAGCCTGGAGGGTGAACCAGTGACTAATGGGATTTATGGCTTACACGCATCTCAAGGCCCATTGGAGGGCTTTAAAAATTGAGAGTATCAATTATCGTGCATCCATCAGTGGAGGAACAATTATGACACAGACCACAAGGCCCAGCAGGCACTGCGTTGAACTCATTTGAGTATCCCATCTGAGGGCGGTTAATTATAAATAAATACGTGGGTGTTTCAAACAGCACGAATTTCTGGTCGAGCCTCTGATGAGAGCGGAAGCTCAGAAACGCATCAGGCTATAACTATCGACACGAGAACTGCGATCATATTGAAGTGCGGAGTTTAGCCTTACCTGAATAAACGCTTTCAGCGAGCTGCTGGTCGAGTGCGACCTTGCCTGCGGGTAATTTGGAGCTTTGATGTAACACGCGGCAGCCCGGCCGCGAAGGATCGCACCACCCCGTGATAATTGGGGGTCATGGGGCCCGGAATCACTCCGCGCCTGGAAGGTGAACCAGTGACTAATGGGATTTATGGCTTACACGCATCTCAAGGCCCATTGGAGGGCTTTAAAAATTGACAGTATCAATTATCGTACAGCCATCAGTGGAGGAACAATTATGACACAGACCACAAGGCCCAGCAGGCACTGCGTTGAACTCATTTGAGTAGCACATCTGAGGGCGGTTAATTATCAATAAAGACGTGGGTGTGTCAAACTGCACGAAGCTCTGGTCGAGCCTCTGATGAGAGCGGAAACTCAGAAACGCGTCAGGCTATAACTATCGACACGAGTACTGCGATCATATTGAAATGCGGAGTTTAGCCTTACCTGAATAAACGCTTGCAGCGAGCTGCTGGTCGAGAGCGACCTTCCCTGCGGGTAATTTGGAGCTTTGATGTAACACGCGGCAGCCCGGCCGCGAAGGATCGCACCACCCCGTGATAATTGGGGGTCACGGGGCCCAGAATCATTCCGAGTCTGGAAGGTGAACCAGTGACTAATGGGATTTATGGCTTACACGCATCTCAAGGCCCATTGGAGGGCTTTAAAAATTGACAGTATCAATTATCGTGCATCCATCAGTGGAGGACCAATTATGACACAGACCACAAGGCCCAGCAGGCACTGCGTTGAACTCATTTGAGTAGCCCATCTGAGGGCGGTTAATTATCAATAAATACATGGGTGTGTCAAACAGCACGAATATCTGGTCGAGCCTCTGATGAGAGCGGAAGCTCAGAAACGCGTCAGGCTATAACTATCGACACGAGAACTGCGATCATATTGAAATGCAGAGTTTAGCCTTACCTGAATAAACGCTTGCAGCGAGCTGCTGGTTGAGTGCGACCTTGCCTGCGGGTAATTTGGTGCTTTGATGTAACACGTGGCAGCCCGGCCGCGAAGGATCGCACCACCCCATGATAATTGGGGGTCACGGGGCCCGGATTCATTCCGAGCCTGGAAGGTGAACCAGTGACTAATGGGATTTATGGCTTACACGCATCTCAAGGCCCATTGGAGGGCTTTAAAAAATGACAGTATCAATTATCGTGCATCCATCAGTGGAGGAACAATTATGACACAGACCACAAGGCCCAGCAGGCACTGCGTTGAACTCATTTGAGTAGCCCATCTGAGGGCGGTTAATTATCAATAAATACGTGGGTGTGTCAAACAGCACGAATCTCTGGTCAAGCCTCTGATGAGAGCGGAAGCTCAGAAATGCGTCAGGATATAACTATCGACACAAGAACTGCGATCATATATGAAATGCGGAGTTTAGCCTTACCTGAAAAAACACTTGCAGTGAGCAGCTGGTCGAGTGCGACCTTGCCTGCGGGTAATTTGAAGCTTTGATGTAACACGCGGCAGCCCGGCCGCGAAGGATCGCACCACCCCGTGATAATTGGGGGTCACGGGGCCCAGAATCATTCCGAGTCTGGAAGGTGAACCAGTGACTAATGGGATTTATGGCTTACACGCATCTCAAGGCCCATTGGAGGGCTTTAAAAATTGACAGTATCAATTATCGTGCATCCATCAGTGGAGGACCAATTATGACACAGACCACAAGGCCCAGCAGGCACTGCGTTGAGCTCATTTGAGTAGCCCATCTGAGGGCGGTTAATTATCAATAAATACATGGGTGTGTCAAACAGCACGAATATCTGGTCGAGCCTCTGATGAGAGCGGAAGCTCAGAAATGCGTCAGGCTATAACTATCGACACGAGAACTGCGATCATATTGAAATGCGGAGTTTAGCCTTACCTGAATAAACGCTTGCAGCGAGCTGCTGGTTGAGTGCGACCTTGCCTGCGGGTAATTTGGTGCTTTGATGTAACACGCGGCAGCCCGGCCACGAAGGATCGCACCACCCCATGATAATTGGGGGTCACAGGGCCCGGATTCATTCCGAGCCTGGAAGGTGAACCAGTGACTAATGGGATTTATGGCTTACACGCATCTCAAGGCCCATTGGAGGGCTTTAAAAAATGACAGTATCAATTATCGTTCATCCATCAGTGGAGGAACAATTATGACACAGACCACAAGGCCCAGCAGGCACTGCGTTGAACTCATTTGAGTAGCCCATCTGAGGGCGGTTAATTATCAATAAATACGTGGGTGTGTCAAACAGCACGAATCTCTGGTCGAGCCTCTGATGAGAGCGGAAGCTCAGAAACGCGTCAGGCTATAACTATCGACACGAGAACTGCGATCATATTGAAATGCGGAGTTTAGCCTTACCTGAATAAACGCTTGCAGCGAGCTGCTGGTTGAGTGCGACCTTGCCTGCGGGTAATTTGAAGCTTTGATGTAACACGCGCCAGTCCGGCCGCGAAGGATCGCACCACCTCGTGATAATTGGGGGTCACGGGGCCCGGAATCATTCCGAGCCTGGAAGGTGAACCAGTGACTAATGGGATTTATGGCTTACACGCATCTCAAGGCCCATTGGAGAGCTTTAAAAATTGACAGTATCAATTATCGTGCATCCATCAGTGGAGGAACAATTATGACACAGACCAAAAGGCCCAGCAGGCACTGCATTGAACTCATTTGAGTAGCCCATCTGAGGGCGGTTAATTATCAATAAATACGTGGGTGTGTCAAACAGCACAAATCTCTGGTCGAGCCTCTGATGAGAGCGGAAGCTCAGAAACGCATCAGGCTATAACTATTGACACGAGAACTGCGATCATATTGAAATGCGGAGTTTAGCCTTACCTGAATAAACGCTTGCAGCGAGCTGCTGTTCGAGTGCCACCTTGCCTGCGGGTAATTTGGTGCTTTGATGTAACACGCGGGAGCCCGGCCGCTAAGGATCGCACCACCCCGTGATAATTGGGGGTCACGGGGCTCGGAATCATTCCGAGCCTGGAAGGTGAACCAGTGACTAATGGGAGTTATGGCTTACACGCATCTCAAGGCCCATTGGAGGGCTTTAAAAATTGACAGTATCAATTATTGTGCATCCATCAGTGGAGGAAAAATTATGACACAGACCACAAGGCCCAACAGGCACTGCGTTGAACTCATTTGAGCAGCCCATCTGAGGGCGGATAATTATCAATAAATACGTGAGTGTATCTTACAGCACGAATCTCTGGTCGAGCCTCTGATGAGAGCGGAAGGTCAGAAACGCATCAGGCTATAACTATCGACACAAGAACTGCGTCATATTGAAATGCGGAGTTTAGCCTTACCTGAATAAACGCTTGCAGCGAGCTGCTCGTCGAGTGCAACCTTGCCTGCGGGTAATTTGGAGCTTTGATGTAACATGGGGCAGCCCGGTCACGAAGGATCGCACCACCCCCTGATAATTGGGGGTCACGTGGCCCGGAATCATTCAGAGCCTGGAAGATGAACCAGTGACTAATGGGATTTATGGCTTACACGCATCTCAAGGCCCATTGGAGGGCTTTAAAAATTGACAGTATCAATTATCGTGCATCCATCAGTGGAGGAACAATTATGACACAGACCACAAGGCCCAGCAGGCACTGCATTGAACTCATTTGAGTAGCCCATCTGAGGGTGGTTAATTATCAATAAATACGTGGGTGTGTCAAACAGCACGAATCTCTGGTCGAGCCTCTGATGAGAGCGGAAACTCAGAAACGCGTCAGGCTATAACTATCCACAAGAGAACTGCGGTCATATTGAAATGCTGAGTTTAGCCTTACCTGAATAAACGCTTGCAGCGAGCTGCTGGTCGAGTGCGACCTTGCCTGCGGGTAATTTGGAGCTTTGATGTAACACGCGGCAGCCCGGCCGCGAAGGATCGCACCACCCCATGATAATTGGGGGTCACGGGGCCCGGAATCATTCCGAGCCTGGAAGGTGACCCAGTGACTAATGGGATTTATGGCTTACACGCATCTCAAGGCCCATTGGAGGGCTTTAAAAATTGACAGTATCAATTATCGTACATCCATCAATGGATGAACAATTATGACACAGACCACAAGGCCCAGCAGGCACTGCGTTGAACTCATTTGAGTAGCACATCTGAGGGCGGTTAATTATCAATTAAGACGTGGGTGTGTCAAACAGCACGAAGCTCTGGTCGAGCCTCTGATGAGAGCGGAAGCTCAGAAACGCGTCAGGCTATAACTATCGACACGAGAACTGCGATCATATTGAAATGCGGAGTTTAGCCTTACCTGAATAAACGCTTGCAGCGAGCTGCTGGTCGAGAGCGACCTTGCCTGCGGGTAATTTGGAGCTTTGATGTAACACGCGGCAGCCCGGCCGCGAAGGATCGCACCACCCCGTGATAATTGGGTGTCACGGGGCCCAGAATCATTCCGAGTCTGGAAGGTGAACCAGTGACTAATGGGATTTATGGCTTACACGCATCTCAAGGCCCATTGGAGGGCTTTAAAAATTGACAGTATCAATTATCGTGCATTCATCAGTGGAGGACCAATTATGACACAGACCACAAGGCCTAGCAGGCACTGCGTTCAACTCATTTGAGTAGCCCATCTGAGGGCGGTTAATTATCAATAAATACATGGGTGTGTCAAACAGCACGAACCTCTGGTCGAGCCTCTGATGAGAGCGGAAGCTCAGAAAGGCGTCAGGCTATAACTATCGACACGAGAACTGCGATCATATTGAAATGCGGAGTTTAGCCTTACCTGAATAAAGGCTTGCAGCGAGCTGATGCTCGAGAGCGACCTTGCCAGCGGGTAATTTGGACCTTTGATGTAACACGCGGCAGCCCGGCCGCGAAGGATTGCACCACCCCCTGATAATTGGGGGCCACGGGGCCCAGAATCATTCAGAGCCTGGAAGGTAAACCAGTGAATAATGGGATTTATGGCTTACACGCATCTCAAGGCACATTGGAGGGCTTTAAAAATTGACAGGATCAATTATCGGGCATCCATCAGTGGAGGAACAATTATGACACAGACCACGAGGCCCAGAGGCACTGCGTTGAACTCTTTTGAGTAGCCCATCTGAGGGCGGTTAATTATGAATAAATACGTGGGTGTGCCAAATATCACAAATCTCTGGTCGAGCCTCTGATGAGAGCGGAAGCTCAGAAACGTGTCAGGCTATAACTATCGACACAGTGAACTGCGATCATATTGAAATGCGGAGTTTAGCCTTACCTGAATAAACGCTTGCAGCGAGCTGCTGGTCGAGTGCGACCTTGCCTGCGGGTAATTTGGAGCTTTGATGTAACACGCGGCAGCCAGGCCACGAAGGATCGCACCACCCCATGATAATTGGGGGTCAGGGGCCCGGAATCATTCCGAGCCTGGAAGGTGAACCAGTGACTAATGGGATTTATGGCTTACACGCATCTCAAGGCCCATTGGAGGGCTTTAAAAATTGAGAGTATCAATTATCGTGCATCCATCAGTGGAGGAACAATTATGACACAGACCACAAGGCCCAGCAGGCACTGCGTTGAACTCATTTGAGTATCCCATCTGAGGGCGGTTAATTATAAATAAATACGTGGGTGTTTCAAACAGCACGAATCTCTGGTCGAGCCTCTGATGAGAGCGGAAGCTCAGAAACGCATCAGGCTATAACTATCGACACGAGAACTGCGATCATATTGAAGTGCGGAGTTTAGCCTTACCTGAATAAACGCTTTCAGCGAGCTGCTGGTCGAGAGCGACCTTGCCTGCGGGTAATTTGGAGCTTTGATGTAACACGCGGCAGCCCGGCCGCGAAGGATCGCACCACCCCGTGATAATTGGGGGTCACGGGGCCCAGAATCATTCCGAGTCTGGAAGGTGAACCAGTGACTAATGGGATTTATGGCTTACACGCATCTCAAGGCCCATTGGAGGGCTTTAAAAATTGACAGTATCAATTATCGTACATCTATCAATGGAGGAACAATTATGACACAGACCACAAGGCCCAGCAGGCACTGCGTTGAACTCATTTGAGTAGCACATCTGAGGGCGGTTAATTATCAATAAAGACGTGGGTGTGTCAAACAGCACGAAGCTCTGGTCGAGCCTCTGATGAGAGCGGAAGCTCAGAAACGCGTCAGGCTATAACTATCGACACGAGAACTGCGATCATATTGAAATGCGGAGTTTAGCCTTACCTGAATAAACGCTTGCAGCGAGCTGCTGGTCGAGAGCGACCTTGCCTGCGGGTAATTTGGAGCTTTGATGTAACACGCGGCACCCCGGCCGCGAAGGATCGCACCACCCCGTGATAATTGGGGGTCACGGGGCCCAGAATCATTCCGAGTCTGGAAGGTGAACCAGTGACTAATGGGATTTATGGCTTACATGCATCTCAAGGCCCATTGGAGGGCTTTAAAAATTGACAGTATCAATTATCGTGCATTCATCAGTGGAGGACCAATTATGACACAGACCACAAGGCCCAGCAGGCACTGCGTTCAACTCATTTGAGTAGCCCATCTGAGGGCGGTTAATTATCAATAAATACATGGGTGTGTCAAACAGCACGAACCTCTGGTCGAGCCTCTGATTAGAGCGGAAGCTCAGAAAGGCGTCAGGCTATAACTATCGACACGAGAACTGCGATCATATTGAAATGCGGAGTTTAGCCTTACCTGAATAAAGGCTTGCAGCGAGCTGCTGCTCGAGAGCGACCTTGCCTGCGGGTAATTTGGACCTTTGATGTAACACGCGGCAGCCCGGCCACGAAGGATTGCACCACCCCCTGATAATTGGGGGTCACAGGGCCCAGAATCATTCAGAGCCTGGAAGGTAAACCAGTGAATAATGGGATTTATGGCTTACACGCATCTCAAGGCACATTGGAGGGCTTTAAAAATTGACAGGATCAATTATCGGGCATCCATCAGTGGAGGAACAATTATGAGACAGACCACGAGGCCCAGCAGGCACTGCGTTGAACTCATTTGAGTAGCCCATCTGAGGGCGGTTAATTATGAATAAATACGTGGGTGTGCCAAATATCACAAATCTCTGGTCGAGCCTCTGATGAGAGCGGAAGCTCAGAAACGTGTCAGGCTATAACTATCGACACAGTGAACTGCGATCATATTGAAATGCGGAGTTTAGCCTTACCTGAATAAACGCTTGCAGCGAGCTGCTGGTCGAGTGCAACCTTGCCTGCGGGTAATTTGGTGTTTTGATGTAACACGCGGCAGCCAGGCCGCGAAGGATCGCACCACCCCATGATAATTGGGGGTCAGGGGCCCGGAATCATTCCGAGCCTGGAAGGTGAACCAGTGACTAATGGGATTTATGGCTTACACGCATCTCAAGGCCCATTGGAGGGCTTTAAAAATTGAGAGTATCAATTATCGTGCATCCATCAGTGGAGGAACAATTATGACACAGACCACAAGGCCCAGCAGGCACTGCGTTGAACTCATTTGAGTATCCCATCTGAGGGCGGTTAATTAGAAATAAATACGTGGGTGTTTCAAACAGCACGAATCTCTGGTCGAGCCTCTGATGAGAGCGGAAGCTCAGAAACGCATCAGGCTATAACTATCGACACGAGAACTGCGATCATATTGAAGTGCGGAGTTTAGCCTTACCTGAATAAACGCTTTCAGCGAGCTGCTGGTCGAGAGCGACCTTGCCTGCGGGTAATTTGGAGCTTTGATGTAACACGCGGCAGCCCGGCCGCGAAGGATCGCACCACCCCGTGATAATTGGGGGTCACGGGGCCCAGAATCATTCCGAGTCTGGAAGGTGAACCAGTGACTAATGGGATTTATGGCTTACACGCATCTCAAGGCCCATTGGAGGGCTTTAAAAATTGACAGTATCAATTATCGTGCATCCACCAGTGGAGGAACAATTATGACACAGACCACAAGGCCCAGCAGGCACTGCGTTGAACTCATTTGAGTAGCCCATCTGAAGGCGTTTAATTATCAATAAGTACGTGGGTGTCAAACAGCACGAATCTCTAGTCGAGCCTCTGATGAGAGCGGAAGCTCAGAAACGCTCCAGGCTATAACTATCCACACAAGAACTGCGATCATATTGAAATGCCGAGTTTAGCCTTACCTAAATAAACGCTTGCAGCGAGCTGCTGGTCGAGTGCGACCTTGCCTACGGGTAATTTGGAGCTTTGATATATAAATATATATATATATCACATCACATCACATCACATGCGGTCACCAGTAGGTAGTTATAGTTAGCACCACATTTTCCGTAGGAAAAGTGTTTTTTTTTTTGCCAATAACTTTGGCCGCGCTTGACGAATCTCCACAAATTTTTCACAAAACTTCCCCTTTTTGGTTCAGCTGCTGTGTTTAATGTGTCGTGGTGATTAATCAAGTGGGGGCAGAGAAAAAAGGGGTCTTCTTAAAATGCGTTTGTCCCATGTTATATCTATGGAAATATTTCATTTTTTGAACATGTCTGCAGCCCGAACTGCAAAATGGAATTACACCAAATTTGGCAGAAAGCTAGATGTTGGTCCAGAAAGCGTGCTTTTGTGATTTGATGTAAATCCGTTCTGTAGTTTTTCAGATATCTAACTTAAAAAATATAGATATCTGGGGCCGCGAGTCCTTGCAGTGGACTTGTGAATCCTACTGAAATTTGATTGCCTGCCAACACTTTAACCAGGAAGTGTTGGCAGCCATCTTGGGACTCAGCTTGATGCTCAGTCCCACAAAAAAAGACAAAAAAAGGGGCCAGGGTAGGGACATCCTGAGCCTATGGCCGTGGTGCCGAGGTCTCCCAGAGAGCCCGCCATGGCTAAAAAGCATAAAAAAAAAAAAATCTCAGGCAAATCCGCGAATATTTCTGAGATTTAAAAAAAAAAAGTGCAGTCTCCCGCTTTCAGTTTACTTGGCCCCCAGGTGGGCCAGCTCCCAGGGGCAGTGAGGTCTGAAAAAGGAGAGGGGCGTATGGGGCCCCCCTACTGGAGCTTATAGTAGCCCCGGGGACCATCACCTCCCCGGGGCTTTATTACAAATCAGTGTGGGGGCTGCACTGACCCCCCCGCTGCCCTGGGGACCACCACCTCCCTGGGTCTTTAATTAAATATAGTGCGAGGGGGCTGTGTGGACCCCTAGCTGCCCCGGGGACCGCCATCTCCCCAGGGCTTTAATACAATTCAGTGTGGGGAGCCTCGCAGACCACCCGCAGCCCTGGGGACTGCCACCACCCTGGGACTTTAATATAATCCATTGCAGGGGGCCGTGGGGACCCCTCCGCAGCCCTAGGACTGTCACCTCCCCAGGGCAAATACAATAAAATAATGAAGTGGGTCCTTTCCGGCCCCCTGGCCCCAGGGACCACCACCTCCCTGGGGCAAAACAAAGAAGGGGGGCCACACAGGCCCCCTCATGAAGCCATAGTTGGCCCTGTGGACCACCACCCCGTAGGGCCAGCTCCAGCAATGTCCCGGGGTGCCCACCCCCGGGACATTGCAGTTTGATATGGCAAGGCGGGAGCACCGCTCCCGCCATGCCATAGCAAACAGTGTACTCCACTTTGAGCAAGCAAGAGTATTTTGCTCTCGCTTGCTCAAAGTTGTGAACACTTTGCTTTTACACACAGGGAGCTGCATGTCAGCAGCTCCCTGTGTGTAAAAGCAATGCCGGCTTCCGCAGGTGGCAAGGAGCCGCGCGGACCTTGGGGTACTTCAGGCTTCCCCCATGAACCCCAACAAGGTGGTCATGCCCCGGGCTTCTCAGCCCCCTCCCTTGAATCAAAATATATAAAAAAATAAAGAAAAGGCCTAGCTCTGGGGGATGGGGTCCCTCTCCTTATAAAAAAATATATAAAGACCTGGCCCCGGGCGAAACGGGCATCGGGACGGGGGCCATGCAACTTTCTCCACCACTCTGCAAATGCGCCTCCAGGCGCACTTCTGGTTGGGGAACTTATTCCACTTTATTCCTGAGGGCCTCAGGACTAAAGCTGACTTCTTCCCCCAACAAGTAGCACGCCAGGAGGCATGTTTGCAGAGTGGTGGAAAAGGAGTCGTTGCCTCTGATGACCTCTCAGCAATCCAGCTCTGTGGGTCATTCTGGAGGTAACAGGAGGGGTAGTTGGCCCCCAAGGACCCTCAAGAGCCAAGGGGACTTCATCCCCCAACTAGTAGTATGCCAGAAGGCGCATTTGCTGAGTGCTGGAGAAAGGGGAAGTGGCCACTGAAAACAGCTCAGCAAACCCACTGAGGGGTTGTTGGCCCCCAAGGACCATCTGGACGCAAGGAGACTTCATCCCCCTACTAGTAGTGTACCAGGAGGTGTGTTTGCAGAGTGCTGGAGAAAGGGGTTGTAACCCCTAACAACCTCTCAGCAATCCTGCTGTGTGGGACTTACTGGAGGTAATAGGAGGGGTAGTTGCCCCCCAAGGATGTCCTGGGGGCTAACTACCCCTCCTGTTACTTCCAGTAAGTCCCACACAGCGGGATTGCTAAGAGGTCTTCGGAGGCCACACCCCCTTTCTCCACCACTCTGCAAAAGCACCTCCTGGCACACTACTGGTTGGGGGATAAAGTCCACTTTACTCCTGAGAGACCTTGGTGGTCACAAAGCCCTCCCAGTACCTCCTGTATGTCTTACACAGCGGGATTTCTGAAAGCTGGTCGGAGGCCTAGCCCCTTATTCCACCACTCTGCAAACACGACTACTACTTAAAAAAACCATAGAAATTCACTGAAAAAAACAAAGGTTACAGGGCAGTAATAGTTAGGAATTAGCATTTAAAAAACCTTCAAAATTCACTGAAAAAACCAAAGGTTACAGGGACGTTACAGATCTGTAATGGAAAAAAAAACAGGGATGTTATAGTTATCTCAGCTGTGTAATATATTTGGCGGGACAAGTAACTTTAACAATACTGTAAGATGGCTGCCAAGTTTAACACTAAAGAATAAGTGCCCTGTGAAGTCCTACTTCTATGGTGATGGTGTGATCACATGTATATATGATATACCATGGTGAAGGTAATTTGACCCGTGACCAAGAAGCGTCAGCTTCGAAACGCGTCGGGACGTTTTCTTTTTGCTGCTGAAAAATAAACATGCTTAGAGAAATTGTCTTTGAGTGGTTTTTGACGATAATCACCATCGATACAAGGAGGAGAGTAGTGTGGAGTATTATTGAGGGGTTTGCCACCCCGTCAGGCCCGCCGTCGGAAGAGGCGAGGGAATCGGCATTTTTCTGTAGGAGAAGAAAAAGTTTTCTCTTGCTCGCCTCGGTAAAAACGAACACATTTTATGATCGAATATCCGGAGGAAGGTGCTACAGTCACCACGAAGGAGGGTGAATAACCGGACAATAGAAACGAAGGCTGTCATTGAACTGCGATTACGGAGCAACGACTAAGGTAACTCCTGCAATTCATTGTATCTGAGTGTGAGTGTATGTAAAGACTTGGCATTTCCCGTAGACAGCGGAATCTATTGTCTTAAGGGCGATCGGAACATAAGCAAAGCAGTGCATTCACGTACCTAGTTCAAGTTGGATCAGCCAGCAAGGAAAAGCTGTGATTGAGAGCTTTGATCGGTAAACTTGACACCAGGTCAGCTGCTAAAGAAATTGTCAAATACGTTGGACAGGGAAGCATTTAATTTCTCACTGAGGGTTTGTCAGTGATGAGATTATACGTGAAAAAAGCAAGGAACAGCAAAATACTGGAGTAACACAAAATAACTGTTATTACAAGAGGCTGGGGGAACCAACGTTGGCTAAAGGCTTCAGCTACAGTTGGGGAAAGCGAGATCGTGCAAAAAGCACGGGTATTGGTTGCACGAAGTAAGAGACTGCAACAATGGCAGCAAGTAGAGACTCACATCGAAGAGAAGTGGCAGACAAGCTGTTTTTACCAATCTCCAAGAACACAATGGAAATGAACAAAGGAAATCCTATGATGGGAAATGTCACCCAAACAAAGAAACAATAATGAGATAAACTATGGAAAGCCCTCCAACTAGAACAATCTAAGTGGTGGGATGCCACAACTTTACAGAATTTTGTGGACTGTGAGAGAGTCCCTCAGGGATTAAGAATCTTCATTATGCCAACATTTAACAATCCAGATCTAGAAGAGGAATGGGCAATGAATAATCACAACTGTTCAACTGTAATGTTACAATTACTGATTAAATATGCCAGAAAAGATATTGAACGACTAACTGGAGAAAGTGAAAAGCTAATGGAGTTATTGAAAACAAAATACACTGAGACGGAGTTCGAAAATGAGATGAAAAAATTGAATCTAAGATTGGACAAGGTGGAGGAGGAAATTAAAGTGAAAAAACAACGAAAATTCTACATTGATCAGATTGACTATGAGAAAGGTCAGATACTGACATTTGGCTGGAAATTCAATCAATTAAGGGAAATGAATAAAATTGCCATAGTACCTGCACCAACTTCGACTACTGGGAATATGGAAGGTAACCAAGCAACGTTTGCAGCCACAGGAGGCTAAACGGATCCTAATGAAAGTGATGCAAGTGAAAGCAATGCATCGATCCAGTCAGAAATCTCAGGAGTAACATCCAAAATTTTTAAAAGAGTTCGACCTCATGGCACAAGGAAGACAAGCGACCAAAGGGAACCAAAAATCGCAGGGAAATGTAGGTCAAGGACAAGGAGGCACCAAAAGAGGTGCAAAGAAACAAGGAAATTTGGACGGCTTCGTGGGAGTGAAAACAAGAGGCCAGACAGCATCAAAATTACAGATAAATTAACTGTGGTAAATCTCTCCGATCACATTTTATCTGAAGCAGAGAAAGAGGTCTTATCATTAGGTCTCTCATTTTGCCCTACAGCATCTTATAACTATACGAATTGCAGAATTGATTTGTTTCATTTTACCAGGAAATTAAAACTCAACAAATGGCATGCAACTAAGACGCAGAAGGTGCAAACTATAAAAGATAAGCCTTCGATTCTTGCCATAGAAGATATTGACATGTTACACACAATGGGAGACCTTGAGGGGTCGGTTGGTTGGATTGATAATTCAATTTTAAATTTGTTAAATGATGATGTAACTATCGATTTTACAAGCGAAAGTGGTTTTAAATCCAAATCTATTTTCCTACCCCAGATCACAAATGAGGCTATTGATATGTTTGAAAAGGGTATGGTGGAAGAACTAAGAAAGATAGATAGAAAAAGGAAATTTGTACAAGGGAACTTGAATTTGAAACAACGTAATGCTTTAAAAGAGTTGAGGAACAATAGATCAGTGGAGATCAAAAAATCCGATAAATGTGGGAATGTAGTATAATGGCCAATAGAGATGTATCTAGAAGAAGGCAAAAGACAGATGAATGATGAGACTAGCTACGAAATATCTACCAGAGTAAAATATGATAAAAGCATTGAGATATAAAAAAATCAATTAAAAGAATGGAGGGATGAACCCTTGATTGATGACAATGAATATGCATATTTGAATTGTGATTTTCCCAAACTACCGGCATTTTATATGCTACCTAAACTGCATAAAAACACCAGTAATCCTCTAGAGAGACCAATAGTGTCCTCGAAGGAGAGCATGTATGAGAACACGTCCAAATATATAGACCACTTCTTAAGAACATATGTACAAGCACTCCCTCATACATACAAGACACGGGGGACTTTTTGCGCCAAATTAATGATATTATTTGGGAAAAGAACTTTATGCTTATGACGCTGGACGTCAACAGCCTGTATACATCCACACGAACATGGAATTAATGCCTGCGGACATTTTTTGAGATCTCGGTCATTATCTTATCTTTTACATACAGAAATGATCTTAAAGATGATCTATATCTGTCTAACAAATAATTTTTTCACCTTTGATAAGGTTATTTACGGGCAAACCCAAGGGACTGCAATGGGAACTTGTTTCGCTCCCAGTTTCGCAGGGCTGTACCTGGGATACTGGGAGGAACAAATAGTCTACAACATCAGACTGTTCGAGGACCATGCAGTCCTCTGGGTAAGGTACATTGACAACATATTCTGCATTTGGAATGGGACAAGGGAAAAAGCAGATGACTTGGTTAATTTACTCAATACCAATGATCTGAATTTGAAATTCACCAGTCATATAAATCCAACTGAGATTGAATTTCTAGACATCAAGATAAAAGTATGAAATGATAAGTTAGAGAGTGAACTCTTCCACAAGAAAACAGCGGGCAATAGCATACTTCATGCAGATAGCTGTCACCCTAAAAACCTTATTGAGAGTATACCTTATGGGGAACTACTGAGAGCCAGGAGAAACTGTAGCTCAGAGGAAGGTTTTGAAAAAGAAATGTTAGAAATGAGAAGAAGATTTACAGAAAGGGGCTATTCCATTAAGGTTATTGAGCAGGCATGCAACAGGGCCAAAAATGTAAAGAGAGTAGACCTTTTAATACCGAAGGCAAAGACTGAGGAAGAGCAACCAGTTAGAATTATAATGGAGTTCAGTACCCAAGCCTGGGAGGTTAAGAAAGGTTTGAACAAATTCTGGAATGTTCTTAAAACTCTAGCGAAATCAGTGGGTGATCATGCACAAGTTACCTTTAAGAGGTGTGCGTCACTGAAGGATGTGCTATGTAGTAGCACGATACAAGAGAAACGGAGTAAGAGCAATATACAAGGGTTCTAAACCTGTGGTGCATGTAAAGCTTGCAGGAATAACAATAGCTGTAAGGAGGTGAAACTTTCTCAGAGAACAAAAGCTTTCATTATCAGTAAACATTTAACATGTAACTCTCACTTTTGTGTATATTGTTTTAAATTTCCATGTCCACTCTATTATATTGGCAGTACAATACATAAAGCCAAAAAGAGAATTCTAGAACATTTAAGAGCAATGGTAAATGAAGATAAACAATATCCAGTAGAGAGAAATTTCAAAGAGAGACATAATAAGGATATAAGTTTGCTGAAATTTTGCGTACTGAATAGAATCCCAACTTTGGATAAAGGGGGCAATAGAACACAAATGTTACGCAGATTAGAGTCCAAGTTAATTGTTCAATTTGAAACCATGTTTCCAACTGGACTGAATAGGGATGAGGAACTAGCCGTACATTTGGGGTAAAAGTCCTTTTAGGATATTGTTTGAAGTCATACGATGGAGAGAGTTTTTGACATGAGTCGATGAGAAAATAAGTTTACTAGTTTTTAAATATTTTAACAATTTAGGTCATTTGATCTAACACTGTTTTTTTTATTTTTGTAGGTAACACAGGGCAAGAAGAATGCAAAAGAGCTTATAACTTTGGGGACAGTATCTCACAGTTAAGTTATGTGGCGCTCACCTTAAGAAGGTGATGTGCTCTTATGATGTCTGAGCTGTTATATTGCCCACTTGGGCAGAATTGGTCATTAATGAGGGTTTCAAAAAGGATCTTATTTGCCCACTAGGACGGAATTGTAGGAAAATATTACAAAGGATGTTACAGACAATTTATTCTGTACATTACCCACAGGGGTGGAATTGTAAAGATGACTCTGTTAACTTATGATATAAATATATTATCTTTATACCTTATAATGCCGACAAGAATATGAAATTAGGAATATATCATCACCATATAGCCTGAAAATCTCAGCTGTGTTATATATTGAGCGAGACAACTAACTTTAACAATACTGTAAGATGGCCGCCAAGTTTAACACTAAAGAATAAGTGCCCTGCAACGTCCTACTTATATTGTGATGGTGTGATCACATGTATATATGATGTACTATGGTGAACGTAATTTGACCCGTGACCAAGAAGCGTCAGCTTCAAAACGCGTTGTTACGTTTTCTTTTTGCTGCTGAAAAATAAACACGATTAGAGATATTGTGCCCTGGCTGTCTTCTGGTTTTTGACAATAATCACCGTCAATACAAGGAGGAGACTAGTGTGGAATAATATATATACACTCGTGAGCAAGGAGTGTTGACTCCGAAACACGTAGAGTTGTTGTGCCACCATTAAAATAACATCTTATCAAAAGAAACTGAGTCCGCGGCATGCTGTTTTATTGATATTTCCAGCAGCTTTTGAGAGGATATATATAAAGTAACAGTGGTGCCTCGTGGATAAGAGGGGCATAAGAAAACTGCACTCAGCGCTTCACTTTCAAGATGTTTATTTTCAGCAACGCGTTTCAACCTAAACAGGTCTTCGTCACGTACCGTGAGAAAGGCCCTGTGAGGCCGAAACGTGTTGGTGGAGCGTCAATGTTCTGAGAATAGAATAAATTAATGGATACTTTGGATTTACCGAGTACAGCGTATTTTTGTCTACAAAATTGAATTTGGGCTTTGATTCAGCACCATGCCTGTACCCGCTGCTGTGCGCGCTGAGGTGGAAGCTCATTGTTTCGAAATGTATATACCCCCCGGCTGTGATATGTTAATGGCAATGGGGAGAGAGCAGCGGATCCACTGCTGGATGGAACACTTCGCCAGTGAACAAAACAACCACTGATCCTGCCGCAAGTAAGGAGGGAACGGTCTGGTAGCTGACAATGTCAGGGCATCATCGTGTGCATGGGCGGGTCACTGAACCACGTTCGCAAATCGGACTGTTTTGGTACTTATTGGCAGGAATGCAAGAGCACTTGGGTTTGTACCGGGGGCATTGAGCATGAAGAGAAAGGACAGTACTTACTGCTGGAAGACTCTGTAGTCCCCTCTCTGTGATTACACCTTAATGATCCAATGGGATTCCATCTTGCAGTACTTAACAAACCCCGCGAAAACCATGATTTGAACTATTGAGCACAAAGCTGGCAATGAGGAAGGCACACGCCGAAACGCGTCTGCCAGGTGCTACAATTGGGAAGGATGAGCTAATTTATGTGCAATAAATACTTTGCTGTGAAGCGTCCCTAGCTGTGTCAGACCCGTCTTTACCCGTGGATTGGTTGTGGATATATATATATATATATATATATATATATATATATATATATATAACCTACTGGCAGTCGCCAGTAGCTAAGTATAATTTGAACCTAGTTTCCATAGGAAAAGCTTTTTCTGGCTTAGCCTATAACTTTGGCGCCATTTGACTAATCTTCATGAAATTATCCCCAAAAAAGTGCCAAAGTAGGTTCTGTGTGTCATGGAAAGGTTGGGGGTGATCCGTGCAGTGGCACAGAGATATAGGAGCGTGAAATAAGGGTGCGTTTGTAATGTCAATTCTCATAGGACTGCGTTGTCGAACCTACGCCCCAACCGCTGGAGGGAATTACATCAAATTTGGGAGAAAGGTAGCTGTTGTTACACAGATTGTGCTTCTTGTTATTTGGAGCAAATCCATTCAGTAGTTTTTGTGAAATTAAATCCGAACAATATAGTGATATCTCTGACCGCGAAAAGTTCACGGCGGTTTCGAAGTGATTGCAGTTAAATCGTGATGAGTTTGAGGTAGTTCGAGTATGCGCGCGCCAATGGGAATGTTAATATTGACTGGACGCAACCTGAACAGAAAGCTGCGGTGGTTTCACGGTGATCACGGGTACATTGCGACGTGTTCGAGGTAAATTGTGAAAGCGCGCGCCAGCTGGAATGGTCTGATTGGCAGGAGGCAACCTGAACAGAAGGTTCCGCCCACCATTTTATTGTCCAGGAGCGGTTCCCACAGCTGACAATTTGTGTCAAAGCTAAGCTAAGGTGTCAGGATGGAGATACTCTGACCCCATGTTTGAGAAATGGAGGTAATAGTGACACAAGCTATGTGTCCAAAATTGATTTTTTTAAATTGTGCGCTATATTTACGATGATGCCGTGACCGCCAGCGCAGCCCTCTCTGTGTACCATTGCAGGGACATCACGGCTATCGTGAAGTCTTCACGAATATTGGTGAAAATATTAAAATATATATAGATATATATTTGTACACAATTGCTGGTCAGAGTCACAGAGTCCTGTGCACACTCACAAACTCATTCAGACACTTATACACTCTTTCACATACCCACTCACACACTGATACATTCACTCACATACACACTCAGATACTCATGCACCCAGTCACATACTCATTCAGGTACTCATGCACCCACTTACAGACTCTCTCGGAGAGTGACGCACCCATATACAGACCCACTCAGAAAGTAATGTACCTACTTAGAGACCCACTCATAGCCTTTTGCGCTCAGTCTCATACTCACTTAGAGAATTTTACACCCACTCACAGACCCACCTGGGCACTCATGCACCCACTCACAGAACCACTCAGATACTCCTACACCCACTTACAGACTCACTCGGAGTCACACTCCCATGTCCAGACCCAGTCAGAGATTTATGTACCCTCTCACAGACCTACTCACATACTCATGTAGGTACTCACAGATCCACAGAGACACTCACACACCCACTGTGGACCCACTGAGATACTCATACTCCCACTCACAGATCCACTCAGATACTCATACACTCACTGGCACACCCATACAGTCACTGACACACTCAGTCACAGATCCTGTCAGAGTCATGCACTCAATCACTCACTCACACACTCAGAGACTCACACACCCACTCACAGACTCACTCATGTGTACACACACCCACTCTCACTCAAAGACTCACGCATCCACTCACAGACACTTGTCCTCACAGCCACAGACCCACTCAGACACTCATGCATGCACCCATTCACTCACCTACTCAGAGACGTATACTCTAAATCACAGACCCACTGTGACACTCGTACACCCACTCACAGATCTACTCGGACACTCATACACCCACTCACAGACCCACTCAGACACTCACATACCCATACAGTTACTCACACGCCCACTCACAGAGTCACTCATACTCTCAGAGACTCACGCACCCACTCACAGTTGCACTCAGAGACTCATGCACCCACTCACAGAACCACTCAGACACTCACGCTCCCAGTCATAGACCCAATGAGAGACTCATGCACTCACTCACTCACACACTAAGACATGCACTTAGACACTCATGTATCCACTCACAGATCCAGTCAGACAGTTATATGCTTACTTACAAATACACAAAGGCACTCATGCACCTACTCACAGATTGACTGACTAAACAGCTAGACTCAAACTTTATGTAAAGTATGTCTATATATGTGTTTTGCACTCCAGTTATAGTTAGCTCAGCTAACTATAACTGCTGAATTTCTCTGTTTATGTACGAGTGAAATGTCAGCCTAACTATAACGTCCCTATAACCTTTGTTTTTTTCAGTGAATATATATATACAAACGTGTATATATATATGATATTCAACAAAGTGCCTTTCAGCTTCAAAGGTGCACTCGACGTTCGGCCTGCCATCCGGCTTGGTAAGTGACAAATCGCTTCGTTTTGCCTCTTTCATTTATGGTGCCTGACGCGTTTCAAGGCGGACTTGCCTCTTATTCATAGGCTGTTCATGGGTCACACAGAGGTTTTCCACTATTCAATTATACTTGGCATGCTTTCCATTGGTTAACGGCCCCCTTGGGCTGTGCTAAGTGCATGTAAAAATTTGGTGCATGCTGGGAAGAGTAGTCCCGTCTGGAAAGTTCATATTGTACCCTGAGTGGGTTCCGTAGCAAACCATTTCTTTAAAACAACATTTCTTCCTTGAGTAGGATGAGGAGTCACAAAGCGATCATAATTTGCACTGGCTTCACGCGCTGACTGGGTTGAGACCGGTTCCAACCCACAGCCTCTCCTCTTCAGGGGATGGTGCTCCTTTCACGGCAAGGCGGCCGTGTACAATATGATATTCAACAAAGTGCCTTTCAGCTTCAAAGGTGCACTCGACGTTCGGCCCGCCATCCGACTTGGTAAGTGACAAATCGCTTCGTTTTGCCTCTTTCATTTATGGTGCCTGACGCGTTTCAAGGCGGACTTGCCTCTTATTCATAGGCTGTTCATGGGTCACACGGAGGTTTTCCACTATTCAATTATACTTGGCATGCTCTCCATTGGTAAACGGCCCCCTTGGGCTGTGCTAAGTGCATGTAAAAATTTGGTGCATGCTGGGAAGAGTAGTCCCGTCTGGAAAGTTCATATTGTACCCTGAGTGGGTTCCGTAGCAAACCATTTCTTTAAAACAACATTTCTTCCTTGAGTAGGATGAGGAGTCACAAAGCGATCATAATTTGCACTGGCTTCATGCGCTGACTGGGTTGAGACCGGTTCCAACCCACAGCCTCTCCTCTTCAGGGGATGGTGCTCCTTTCACGGCAAGGCGGCCGTGTACAATATGATATTCAACAAAGTGCCTTTCAGCTTCAAAGGTGCACTCGACGTTCGGCCTGCCATCCGGCTTGGTAAGTGACAAATCGCTTCGTTTTGCCTCTTTCATTTATGGTGCCTGATGCGTTTCAAGGCGGACTTGCCTCTTATTCATAGGCTGTTCATGCGTCACACGGAGGTTTTCCACTATTGAATTATACTTGGCATGCTTTCCATTGGTTAACGGCCCCCCTTGGGCTGTGCTAAGTGCATGTAAAAATTTGGTGCATGCTGGGAAGAGTAGTCCCGTCTAGAAAGTTCATATTGTACCCTGAGTGGGTTCCGCAGCAAACCATTTCTTTAAAACAACATTTCTTCCTTGAGTAGGATGAGGAGTCACAAAGCGATCATAATTTGCACTGGCTTCACGCGCTGACTGGGTTGAGACCGGTTCCAACCCACAGCCTCTCCTCTTCAGGGGATGGTGCTCCTTTCACGGCAAGGCGGCCGTGTACAATATGATATTCAACAAAGTGCCTTTCAGCTTCAAAGGTGCACTCGACGTTCGGCCTGCCATCCGGCTTGGTAAGTGACAAATCGCTTCGTTTTGCCTCTTTCATTTTTGGTGCCTGACGCGTTTCAAGGCGGACTTGCCTCTTATTCATAGGCTGTTCTTGGGTCACACGGAGGTTTTCCACTATTCAATTATACTTGGCATGCTTTCCATTGGTTAACGGACCTCCTTGGGCTGTGCTAAGGACATGTAAAAATTTGATGCATTCTGGGAAGAGTAGTCCCGTCTGGAAAGTTCATATTGTACCCTGAGTGGGTTCCATAACAAACCATTTCTTTAAAACAACATTTCTTCCTTGAGTAGGATTAGGAGTCACAAAGCGATCATAATTTGCACTGGCTTCACGCGCTGACTGGGTTGAGACCGGTTCCACCCCACAGCCTCTCCTCTTCAGGGGATGGTGCTCCTTTCACGGCAAGGCGGCCATGTACAATATGATATTCAACAAAGTGCCTTTCAGCTTCAAAGGTGCACTCGACGTTCGGCCTGCCATCCGGCTTGGTAAGTGACAAATCGCTTCGTTTTGCCTCTTTCATTTATTGTGCCTGACGCGCTTCAAGGCGGACTTTCCTCTTATTCATAGGCTGCTCATGGGTCACACGGAGGCTTTCCACTATTCAATTGTACTTGGCATGCTTTCCATTGGTTAATGGCCCCCCTTGGGCTGTGCTAAGTGCATGATCGCTTTGTGACTCCTCATCCTACTCAAGGAAGAAATGTTGTTTTAAAGAAATGGTTTGCTACGGAACCCACTCAGGGTACAATATGAACTTTCGAGACGGGACTACTCTTCCCAGCATGCACCAAATTTTTACATGCACATAGCACAGCCCAAGGGGGCCGTTAACCAATGGAAAGCATGCCAAGTATAATTGAATAGTGGAAAACCTCCGTGTGACCCATGAACAGCCTATGAATATGAGGCAAGTCCGCCTTGAAACGCGTCAGGCACCATAAATGAAAGAGGTAAAACGAAGCGATTTGTCACTTATCAAGCCGGATGGCAGGCCGAACGTCGAGTGCACCTTTGAAGCTGAAAGGCACTTTGTTGAATATATATATATATATATATATATATATATATATATATATATATATATATATATATATATATATATATATATTCACTGAAAAAACCATAAGGTTTTAGGGACAGTTATAGTTAGTTGGACATTGCACTCGTACAAAACCCGTGAAATTCCCCGTTATAGTTAGTTCAGGTAACTATAACTCGCGCCCCCGCAATGCACTGCTGATGACGTCACATATTACATCACTCATGACATGGTCAGTGACATCACTGATGACATCACTGATGACATCTCAAATGACATCACTGATGACATCATCCAGTGACTGTGTGTTTCTGTAAAGTTTAAATATGTTTAATATATTTAGGGAAAGGCGTATTGAAGAATGAGTGGGTGTAGAAGCGCCTGAATGGATGATTTAGTAGGTGCGTGACTGAGTCTATAAGTGAGTGATTAAACATATCTTACTGGATGCATGGGTGAGTGACTAAACTGTGTGAATGTCTGTATCCGTCTGTCTGTTGTTGTGTAAGCAACTGCATGGGTTTCTGACTAGCTAAATGAGTGTCTATATGGGTTATGGATTCGTTCTCTGAGTATCTGTATGGGTGCCTCAGTGTTTGTGTGGGTGGGGTGTGTGTGACTCTGTGCATAGATGTGTGAGTGGGTGATTCACTGGGTGCATGGTTTCAAGAGTGCGTCTGTGATGGACTGTATGGGTGGGTGAGTGTGTGTATGGGTGTGTTAGTGATTGAATGTATATCTCAGTGGTACATGTGTGAGTAACTACATATGTGAAAGGCAGTATATATGTGTGTTGGAGTATATAAATGGCTATAAGTGAGAGTGTGTGATTGTGAGAGTGGCTATATGGATGAGTGTGTTCTTGCATCAGTGATTGCATAGGAGCGTAAGAATGTGCTAGTATTTTTATGAGTAAGTGAGCTGGTGTGTATAACTGTATAGGTGAGTAAATTGGAGTGTGATTAATTATTTGCATGACTGACTAGGTGTGTGAATACCTCTATGGATGAGTTGCGTTGTGTGAGTGTTTATATAGGTGTATGAGTGCATATGATAGTCCTGTACTGAGTGACTGTAAGTATGAGTGACTGTACGGGTGAGTGAGTAGATGTGTGTGTGTAGACCTAAGAATCAGTGAGTGGGTATGTACTTATTGGTATTGGAGTGTGTATGGTTTTGAGAATGGCAGTCTGTAATTTAGAGTGGGTGTTTCAAAACTTATATTAGGGTGTGAGAAGATGCATTAAATTCTCACATGGATGATGTCATCAGTGATGTCATCAGTGATGTCATTTGAGATGTCATCAGTGATGTCATCAGTGATGTCACTGACCATGTCATGAGTGATGTAATATGTGACGTCATCAGCAGTGCATTGCGGGGCGCGAGTTATAGTTACCTGAACTAACTATAACGGGGAATTTCACGGGTTTTGTACGAGTGCAATGTCCAACTAACTATAACTGTCCCTAAAACCTTATGGTTTTTTCAGTGAATTTCTAAGGTTTTTTAAATGCAAATTTCTAACTATAACGTGCCTGAAACCTATGGTTTTTTCAGTGAATTTCAAAGGTTTTTTAAATGCTAATTCCTAACTATAACATGTCTGAAACCTACGGTTTTTTCAGTGAATTTCAAAGGTTTTGTAAATGACAATTTTTAAATGTATTAATTGTTATATTTATTTTTTTCATACTGATTTACTACATTTTTAGAAACATTTTTTTTAACTTTTTTATTTTTTAAATTACATTGTATTTACATTATACATTACAAAAAATACTTTCTCAGAATGAATTACTTTAGTTTAAATACTTTGCACATAGGCAATAGACTTTTAAGTACAGTAGTTACAGTTGTTGCAATGGGCAACACATTTTCAAACACAATGCAACATTCAGCTCAATGTGAATTTCTATTTAAATGCAATTAGTTACTTTATGGATTACTTTTCTAACCACAGGACTGGATCCTAGATTCAGTCCTGGGACATCTCCTGTAAACAGTTGAGTAAAAGCGTTTTGGTTACAGTAGTGATTTTTAAGGAATATTATTGTATTTTAAAAGTTGACACTTAGAAACTTTTTCTCATAGAATCACCAATGTTATCCTATGGAAGGAAATTCACTTAGCAGGTAAAAACTGTTATCGTTACTTTTTCTTACTCAGTGTTGGATCCTGGATCCAGCACTGGTGCATCTCCTGTAAACAGTTGAAAGAATGCGTTTAAGTCATACAGGCGATTTTTAAGGAATATTTGTAGTTTGTGAAAATCGACACTTTGAAACTTTTCAGCTGAAAACCAGACAATGGATTCCTATGGAAGAAAATATAAGTTACTGGTAAGTACGGTTAAAATTACTTTTCAGGGTCAGTACTGGGCTAAAAGATGCAGCACTGAGGTCTCTCCTGATAACAGGTGAGTAAATCGGAATTCGTATTTCGGCTGATTTTAGAGGAATATTTGTATGTTTCAAAAATCAACACTTAGAAACTTTTTCAGCAAAAAGCAGGCAATGATATCCTATGGAAGGAAATTCAAGTTACTGGTAAGTACGGTTAAAATTACTTTTGAGGATCAGTACTGGGCTGAAAGATGCAGCACTGAGGTCTCTCCTGATAACAGGTGAGTAAATCGGAATTCGTATTTCGGCTGATTTTAGAGGAATATTTTAAAGTTCCAAAACTCCACACTTAGAAGAATTTCCAAGTGAAACCAGTCAATGTTAGCCTATGGAAGGAAATTCAAGTTACTGGTAAGTACGGTTAAAATTACTTTTCAGGACCAGTACTGGGCTGAAAGATACAGCACTGAGGTCTCTCCTGATAACAGGTGAGTAAATCGGAATTCGTATTTCGGCTGATTTTAGAGGAATATTTGTATGTTTCAAAAATCAACACTTAGAAACTTTTTCAGCAAAAAGCAGGCAATGATATCCTATGGAAGGAAATTCAAGTTACTGGTAAGTACGGTTAAAATTACTTTTCAGGATTAGTACTGGGCTGAAAGATGCAGCACTGAGGTCTCTCCTGATAACAGGTGAGTAAATCCGAATTCGTAGTTCGGCAGATTTTAGAGGAATATTTGCACAATGGTGAAGGGAGGGGCGGGGCCTGAGGTGACATCTGTGCAAACGCGCCCGTGGCGCGTTTTAAGTTGGGGGATTAAGTCCCCTTGAATCATGAGGGTCCTTAGGGGCCAACTAGCCCACCAGGAAACTCCAGTATGCGCCAGGGGCTGCGTTGCAGAGACGTGTAGAGAGGCCACACCCCTTTTACACCTCTCTGCAACGCAGCTCTGTGGCACTTTCTGGATGTACCTGTTGGGCTAGTTGGCCTCAGGGACCTCAGGATTGAAGGGGATTTAATTCCCATCTTAAAACGCGCCACGGGGCCTGTTTGCACACATGTCACCTGAAGCCCCGCCCTTCCTTCACCACTGTGCAAACGCGCTCCGTGGCGCGTTTTAAGTTGGGGGATTAAGCCCCTTGAATCCTGAGGGTTCCTGGGGGCCAACTAGCCCACCATGTACCTCCAAAAAGCGCCACAGAGCTGCGTTGGAGAGAGGTGTATAAAAGGTCGTGGCCTCTGTACACCTCTCTGCAACGCAGCCCCCTGGTGCATACTGGAGGTTCCTGGTGGGCTAGTTGGCCCCAGGGACCCCCAGTATTCAAGGGGAATTACTTCCCATCTGCAAACGCGCCAGGGGCGCGTTTGCAGAGTGGTGAAGGAAGGGCGGGGCCTGCGGCCCGATCGTTTTTTTTTTTTTTTCTGAAGGGGGCTGTGTGGCCCCCTTCCTTTTTCTTATTTTTGGGCCCTGGGGACCCCATCCCCCAGGGCCTTACCCCCTTTTTTTTTTATTAAAATTAAACTGGAAGAGGGCCGCGTGGCCCCTCCCCTGGCCGAAAACTGCCCCGGGGACCCCATCCCCCGGGGCATGGCCACACTTTAACATTCCTTTTTAAGGAGGGGGCTGCGTGGCCCCCTCCTCAGGCCTCCTTTGCCCCGGGGACCCCATCCCCCGGGGCAGGCCTTTTTTCTTCTTTTTTATAATTTCTGGGGAGGGGGCCGCGTGGCCCCCTCCTGGGCCACTTATGGCCCCGGGGACCCCATCCCCCGGGGCCTGGCCTCTGGTTGGGGACTGTGGGGGTCCCCAAACCCCCACAGTCCCGCCGGCTCCCCGTGTCCTAAGGGAGCCGGCATTGCTTTCCACACGGGGAGCAGCTAACATGCTGCTCCCCGTGTGGAAAGCAATTGTCTTTGGATATTGGAGCGAGAGCAGGTTTCCCTGCTCTCTCTTCCAATATCCAAGCAGTTTGCAATGACAGGACGGGAGCCGCAAGGCTCCCGTCCTGTCATTGCAAACAGCAGGGTCCCGGGGTAGGCACCCGGGACACTGCAGGAGCCGGCCCTGGGGGTGGCGGTCCCCAGGGCCACCACAGGCTCCAGGAGAGGGGCCGCGCGGCCCTCCTCCCCACATCAGCAAAGCCCCGGGGAGGTGGTGGTCCCCGGGCTTCGGGGGTCCAAACGGACCCCCATTTTATTTGTTAGTGCCCCGGGAGGTGGTGGTCCCCGGGCATGTGGGGGCTCGAGCCCCCCCACACAGGAAAAAGTAAAAAAAGAAGCCCCGGGAGGTGGTGGTCCTCGGGCTGCGGGAGAGCTCAGAGCCCTCCCGCACCATTTTAAAAAGAAAGCCCCGGGGGTGGCGGTCCCGGGGCTTGGGGGCCCTTGAGGCCCCCATACATAAATTTAACCCCTCACCATGCCCCCGGGACTTGGGCCACCCGGGGGCAAAATACAATCAAGCGCGGGAGACCGCCCTTTGATTTTTTTATTGGCAGGATCCGCGCACCCTGAGCGCATCCTGCCGATTTTTTTTTTTTTTTTAATGGTTTTTTCTGCCCGGGGGTCCTTGTGGGACCCCCTGAGCAGACCTAGGGGGTCAGGGTGTTTCTACCCTGCCCACTTTGTGCGCTTTGTGCACTTGTTTCTGTCCCTCGGTTCTACCGAGGGACAAAATGGCTGCCAACATTTCCTGAATCGGAATGTTGACAGCCAGCTGACAGCCAATTAGCATGCAGCTCGTGGATCGGGAGGGTGCGCGAATCCGACGCGGCCATAGATATATATGTACTTTTACTTTTGATTTTCTCAGCAACTACTGAACGGATTTACACCATTTAACAAAAGGGTTCTTTCTGAACCAAGAACTACCTCTTTGCCAAATTTGGTGTAATTCCGTTCAGCAGTTCGGGCTGTAGCCGTGTCTAAAGTTTCCTATGGGAAATTGATTTTTTGACTCTTATTTTTTAATTTCTCCGCAACTACTGAACGGATTTACACCATTTAACAAAAAGGGTTCTTTCTGAACCAAGAACTACCTCTTTGCCAAATTTGGTGTAATTCCGTTCAGCAGTTCGGGCTGTAGCCGTGTCTAAAGTTTCCTATGGGAAAATGAATGGGGAAAACACGCTTTGGGACCCCCTTTTTCTCGGCCCCCGCTTGACGAATCACCCTGAGACTTTCAGGGTAGGAGCAGACCGGAGCGGGCCATAAAGTTTGAAAATTTCGCGAAGATTCGTCAACCGACGCAAGAGTTATTTCAAATAGAATGTCGTGGATTTCCTATGGAAAATAGGTCCTAACTATAACTATCTACTGGCGACCGCCAGTAGATAATATACATATATATATATATATATATATATATACGGCTGAAACACGAAATAAAGAAGCACGCTCAGGAGTGCGTGGTGTAGAAAGGTTTACTCCAACATGACACGTTTGGCTATCAGAGCGGCCTTGCGCACATACCAGTATCAAGGCATAGTGGTATATATATGTGATTGAATAAACACTGAAAATGGACACATACTATAAAAAATACAGTATAACAAATGAAAAGGGCGCCATCTTTGCATGGATAGCAATACAATACAAGAAGATGAAAAAGTCTCATCCAATGCATGAAAGGACTAGCTGAGTGAGTCATCTTATATTTCTCACTGAGACACTTTTTAAAATATTTGTAACTAAGGGTAAATTGGTGCAGGGACAGAATATCGGCGGTCGAAATATCGAATTGCATGAATATCGATGGTGGAAAATATCGAAGTAAGGGGCATATTAGCAAGACCGACGATAAAATTATCGCCGTTTTAGCGGCAGGAAACTGCCGCTAAAACGGCGATAATGGGCTTGCTAATATGCGTTATAGAATTCCAATAGAAGCCCAGGTTAGATGTCCTGCACATCTAACCTGGGCTTCTATTGAATTCTATAACGCATATTAGCAAGACCATTATCGCCGCTTTAGCGGCAGTTTCCTGCCGCTAAAACGGCGATAATTTTATCGCCGGTCTTGCTAATATGCCCCTAAGTTTTTAGTTGTTTAAAATATCGATTTTTATGTAATGTAGAAATATCGATATTGTAAATATCAATGGCAAATATATTGTTGTAAATAATATTGACTGTATTTTTTTTGTTTTTGTTTAATGTTGTTTTTTTTAAATTAATTTGGTAGTAGTTTTTTTATATTTTTCAATTTATTTTTTGTATGTGAAAATGTTTGTTTTTACTGTATTTTAATTTATTTTTAGGAGCAGGATGTTGGGTTTATAGGGGATAAGGGTGGGGAGTAATTTAAAAATATTGGTTTTAAATTTTAAATAATTTTTAAATTTTTGTAAAATTTTAGGAGAGGGATGTTGGGTTTTTAGGATAAAATGGTGGGGAGTAATTAAAAAATATTTATTTAATTTTTTTAAATATATTTTTATTTATTTATTTTATTTATTTAAGCAATTTGTAGAGCGCACAAATACCCTTGGATGTCTTGGCGCTGAGGACTGTGTAGAAGATCGAGCCAGAGGTGGGGTGCTTATTGATTAAAAAGCCAGGTTTTTATCAGTTTCCTGAAGGCAAGTAGGTTTGGGCAGGATTTAATATGCCGAGGGAGGGTGTTCCATAATTTAGCAGTTGCGTTAGTAAATCTTCTGTCACCCCAGGAAACTTTTTAGTGCGAGGGACCATCAAAAGGTTGGCCGTTGAGGAACGCAAGGTTCTGTTGGGAGTGTAAACACAGAAAGCCTTCTTCAAGAAGTCAGGTCCAGTTTTGTGGATGGCTTTGAAGGCAATGCAAAGAGCCTTGAATTTGATGCGGATAATTATAGGTAGCCAATGAAGTTTTCGAACTACCTTTGAGATCGGTTGATACTTGGGGGTACCAGTTATCATTCTGGCGGCCGCGTTCTGCACCATCTGCAGTTTGTTGGTGATCTTTTTCTGGGCGTTAATGAAAAGGCCATTGCAGTAGTCGATTTTTTTCATTACTAGGGTGCTAACGAGGGTTTTTCCGGCACTTGATGGAAGAAAGGGTAGGAGTTTTTTAATCATTTTGAGAGTGTAAAAAGATGACGAGACAATAGAATTGGCATGTGATGTGAAAGCCAGTTTGTCATCGAATATGACCCCTAGATTTCTAACTTTCGATACCGGGGAGGCGGTGGTCCCAGATTGGTGGGCCACCAGGCAGGATATAGCTTACCAAAAATCAATACCTCCGTTTTGTCGGAATTTAACTTTAGGCAATTGTTGGCCATCCAGGAGCTGATGGCGAGCATTCCATCTTGGAAGCTGGCCGCAATTGCTCCTCCATCATTATGAATTGCAAGCACCAATTGTGTGTCATCGGCGTAGGATGTAAGCCCCATCCCGTGGGCTTTGATGACCTTGGCCAGGTCCGACACATAGATGTTAAACAGTGTCGGACTCAAGGATGAACCTTGTGGCACACCGCACGGGAGGGTAAATGGAGAGGACTTGTAGTCGCCGAGACTCACTAATTGTGTGCGGTTGGAAAGAAACGAGGCCAGAAATTCTTTGGCCTTTAGTTTGATGCCTATGTTTGAGACACGATCGATCAGTGTATCGTGATCAACCGTGTCAAAGGCTGCTGATAAGTCTAGCAGCACTAACACTGCGGCCCCACCTTGGTCTAGGATTGTTCTAATTTCGTCTGCTGCTTTGATGAGGGCAGTTTCTGTGCCATGGCCTTTCCTGAAGCCGAATTGCGTCTCATCCAGGAGGTTATTATCTTTAATGCTTTAATGTATTGGGCTAATTGTGAGTTCATTAATTTCTCAAAAATTTTTGCTGGGAAAGGAAGGCTTGTGATAGGTCTGTAATTTTTTGTATCTAGCGGATCGAGGTGCTGCTTCTTCAGCAGCGGCTTGATTATAGCCTTTTTCCATGTGGCAGGGTAGGTGCCAGTGTTGAATATGGCGTTGCAGATGTCTGTTAGGTTTGGGGCTAGTAAGTCAGGAATCAGTTTTGAGACGGTGGCTGGGCAGGGGTCAGTGGGGAGCCTGACTTGATGGTTAATATGAGGTCCTTGATCTGTTTTGGTGATACTTGGCTAAAATTCGAGAAAGAAGGGGTGTTTTCGTCAATGTCAGGAGTGGCCATCGAGTAGTCAGTTTTAGGTTGAGCGGCGAAGTTGACATATATATTGCTGACTTTGTCTAGGAAGGAGCTGGCCAGGGCATTGCACAGATCTTGGGTGGGGGCTGGTGGGGGGTTTGTCACGGACCCTGATAATTTAGTGACTACCTGAAAAAGCTGTTTAGTAGAGTTTTGGGCCGATTCTATCTGACTGAGGTAGTATTTGCTTTTCTCAGAGATAATGAGATGCTTATACTTGGAGATGGCTTCCTTATAACGCGTTTTATCAGTGATATTGTAATCTCTGCACCAGCGTCTCTCAAGGTTTCTGCAACGTTGTTTTTCAAGTCTGAGGGAATCAGAGAACCTGGGGGCCGATGGAGCAGTTCTATTTTTTGAAAAGTTTTTCAGAGGTACTAAGACGTTGAAGGCATTATTACGCCATCCGGAGTAGTTGGAAGAGGCAAGTGTAGGGTCTGGTGTGGGGTCATAATTAGTGGATGACAGATGAGTTTTGAGGAGCTGCTGGTCCAGGCAGCTCCAAGCTTTGAATTGTGTGGGTGGAGTGGGGATAGTATGCGGAGGGTCGGTTTTATTTGCCTGAATGTCGAAGATGACTTCCCAATGGTCAGTCCAAGCCAGGGGTATGGTTTTTATTATTGACAATTGCCTGTTGCTGGTGAAGAGCCCGTCGAGCGTATGACCGGCTGTGTGAGTGGGGCTGGTCACCAACTGGCGGAGATCTACAGCCTCCAATTCTGCAATGAGGGTGGAGGTGTCATTGTCGTCAAGGGATTCCAGATGGAAGTTGAAATCACCCAAGATGGTGAAATCTGCTTCTCCTGCTAACGGTTCCAATAAGCTACCCAAGGCAGAGAGGAATTCTGCTCGAGGGCCTGGGGGATGATAAAGGAGGGTTCCTTTAAAGGTTTGTGAATGATTGAGCTTTATGGTAAACGTCACGGCTTCACAAGTCGTGGTGGGGATTGTCTCTGTCCTGACCAAATATTTGTTGCAGTGTATGATTGCTAGTCCACCTACTTTTTTAAGGTTCTGTCAAGTCTAAATACGCAGTATCCTTCCGGGTTGCGGTGCGAAAGTCCGGACCAGATGAAGGGTCTCCCCAGGTTTCTGTTATAAATAATATGTCTAGATTTTGGTCTGTTAAGAAGTCCGATATTTCATATTTATGTTTGGGGAGTGAGCGGGAATTTATGAGCGCTAAGTGCATGTGATCCTGATTTATATATAGGGGTTGGGTCAGAGAGGCTCCTGATTTGTTGTAAGTATTCAGCTTGAAAGAGCAATTGGAGCAGCTGAAATTTGAGTTAGGGGCTAATGAGCATGTGTGGAGGCGTGGACAAATGTGTCTTTTGGTAGCAAGGCTAATATTTTTTAGCTGGGTACTGGAGTATGTTAGAAAAACAAAAAAGGGGAGTAAAGAGGTATTTGCTTGACCCAAGCAAAGGAGGTGGATACGCCCTCCTTCAGTCTATAGATACTAAACATAAAGATCCACCCTCAGGTATTCTCAAAAGCCATATCCTCCCAGATTAAGTATGCTTCCTACAGTGGTGGGAAAAACACACAATTTGTTTAAATACCCCTCACACACCAAAAGGGCCCTTGGTGTCATGCTTCATCATAGGGGTCTTCCCGCCGCTCTACGGGACGGGGCGTGCTACGACCTACGATTACGCGGGAGCACTGTTATTTGTAAGACAATTATGTGTCGTGTAGGAGTGTGAGTGGAAGGGTCAGGAGTGAATAAAAGGTGAGGTTAAAAAATACCTGGCTCGTTGGTCAAAACAACTTTAATATACCTTTGAGCTGGTATTGTTAAAAAATGGGGAAGAGGTGTGTCGCCTCAATGAGCTAAGCCTCCTATATCAGTCAACATGTTTCGAAGCCTCCCCTGGCTTCTTCTTCAGGACCAAAAAGATCCCTTCTACACTCACTATGTGTGTGGTGTCTTATTTACACTAATCCTATTTATGAAATGTGTTGGTGAAAATAAATATACGGCGCATGTAAAATTTACTGCGCAAATACGATACCTAAATCGGTATCTGTCATCGTTTATCTGGAAGAAAGAAACAGCATAGTATTAAAAAGTAGGACAAAGGTATCATCCATCGTGACATATACCATACCATACCATACCAAGACATTTATAAAGCGCACGGCTACCACCAACGGCGGTGTCCCGGCGCTACACAGAGACAAGGGAAGATAAAGAGTGGAAAGGCAGACTAAGGGAGATCAAAAAGCCAGGTTTTCAGAGCACTCCTAAAAGTGGTTTCAGCTTCAGTTTTGCGCAAGTAAAGCGGCATCGCATTCCAAAGAGCGGCAGTTTTAACTGCAAAGGCGCGCCCTCCCATCCTGGCTTTGCAGTAGGAAGGGGAGCAGAGAAGAAACTGAGAGTTCGAGCGCAGAGTCCTATTTTGGTGGTATTTCCGAAGTCTGAGCCTCAGATAGTCAGGTCCACTATCTCTGGTAGCTCTAAAAGCGAGTAATAAGGCCTTAAATTCGATTCTTCTCTTCACTGGAAGCCAGTGAAGACTGCGCAAGTGGGGGGAGATGTGATGCCGAAGAGGCACGTTTCTAAGAAACCTAGCTGCAGCATTCTGAACTGTCTGGAGCTTTTTAATCAGATAGGCAGGGAGGCCTAGATACAAGCTATTGGCATAGTCCAGCTGGGATGTAACCAAAGCATGGACTATGGTGGCCCGACAGTTCATCGGTAATAAATACAGGAATCTACGCAAGCATTTGAGCTTCCAGAAACATGCTCTGGAAACTCGGCCAATCTGGGCTTTCACCGACAGGTCCGAGTCAAATTTAAAACCCAAGTTTCTAACAGATAGAACATATAATGACCTGTAAAAGAAGTGTAATGTGTGACCATATACTCCTTATCGTTATTCACAGTGAAAATTGATGGTGATGTGTCCCACTGTTGTTTAGGAAAAAAATGACGTTTACAAAGACACACACACATAGAACAGAAAACACACTCTCTACACCAAAGGACTCGGTCTATTTGGTCCGAAAAGTTTTATCAAATCTACCCGATACCACACATGTTAGGAGAGTATATCAGGGAAAAATTATACATGAGTAGCAGGAACGTAACCTACTTGATTTTAGATGCAAAAAGACCCATGAGCCTGTAACGGGTGGGAGGGGTGCCTGTATTAGCAATCTAAAGAAATAAGATAAGCACATTACTTCAAAAAATGTAGTTTCACCACGAAACCACTCCAAAGCATGACTGATCCCCGGCTATGCCGTACTCACTGCTCCTAGGACACTGCCCCGCCTTGTCTGGCCTCCCCGCGGCTCCGCTGAATAATGGAGCGAGTTCGGGGAGGTGCTTAAATAGGGCCATTAATTTCAGTTCCCGCTCCAATTAAGGAGTATAATCAGTTACACCTGTGTATTGCCGGAAGGTATGTTAGAACGTCAACCCCGGATATCACCCGGAAGTGACGAGATAGACGCTATGTCTCTCCGTATCACGGCGTTAAGTCGTTGTGACTGGATGCAAGTGTGGAGGCACCCGGAAGGGAATTGAGTGCCGCAAGTATGAGGTAAAGACTAGACTGTCAACCTACTTCCCGTATTAGTAATAGTAAAGTGGGCGGTATGCCATAAGATTATATAACGGGGCACCGTGTCCTCCGGTATAGAACCTAAAAAACGGGGTTTACTTAATACTCCTGCAGAAATACACAAAATCGGTCAGGTTATGAAATTAAAACCCATAGATGGCCATATATCGAATTAAGGATTCGGGCACATTGATTATTTTATAGTAAATAAAAAACGGATAGATTAATGTCACGAAACCTCCGTGTAAAGGGGACATATACGACAGAGGTTAAGGATGGACAGAAGGATGACCGATCCATAGAATAAATGTGAAGGCACATTAGTAGTTGCATCGCCAGGTCGGAGATGTCCTTGGAGGAAAAGAACATAACGGCAGAGGTTCAAGTTAGAACACATATATGACCTCATCTCATTACTGCATGTGTCTAGTCACGTATCCCTCAAGCCCTCTATCAATACTCATATGGATTCAGAAGGTACTGATTGAGTGTACTTAAAACGCGACCTAGGATTTTCAAATTGGATGTATAAGAGCGAGAGAATGGTGACTAGGGGCCGTTGACCTAGGGTATCCCATATGGTCTGTAGCCCAGGTGTTATGGCTATAGCGAGACCAAAGGATAGGTTTGTCATAGGGGATTCTATTGCAAAAAATGGAGCTTATATACAAGTTCATTATGTAAATTGGCTCCATGGTATTTCATCATTGAGCCCGTCGGTATGTGTTCCAAGAAGGAACACCCAACGTTGTTCTTTCTCAAATAGGCCATTCTCGCCATCCAGCTGCTCAATCACTGTCCATCTTAAATCACCCATCCCGTGATTATTGGTCAAGTAGTGAGTCGCCATCTTGGTCGTGCTCCTCCCGCAATGAATGTTGCTCCTATGTTCCCCGATGCGAACCTTGACAGGTCTGGTGGTCATTCCTATGTATTCCAGGCCACATGGGCAGGTAATCATATATACAACATTTCTACTGTTGCAATTCGAAAACCCCTTTGTTCCCACTCACTCCCATTTCTGAATCTCAAGTGCCTACTCCTGCAAGTCAGGTGGCATGTGCTACAATTGCCACACGGATGATGTCCTTGCACAGGTGGTAATAGTAGGCCCATTCGTCTAGTCAGTGGGGATTTCCTTGGTCTAGTGTGGACAAGTATACTGGAGTATGTTATCATTGTGTCAGGCCTTACTGATGTGACTGAGCCAGGGTTCGTGGCCCTGGGCCCGGTCCAGGCGTGGACGGGTGCAGACGGGCTTGCCTTCGGCGCGCACGCTGCGCGCGTCCGCTGCGCGTCGGGGCAAGCATCCAAATTTATGCAGCCAGATTGACAACTAGACTGCTGACCGCCGTAATGCGTTTGTGTTAGCAAAACAGCACTTCCGGTCTGCGTCGTGGTTCCCTCCACACAAACGGAAGCATCCGTGGTGGACCGGGGAAGAAGCTTTAGCGACCGAGTGTGAATTACAGTGTGCCCAGGTAGGAATTTTCAGTGATTAAAATAGCCAATACACAGTGATATGATTTTAAAAGCAATTTTCACAATTTTCACAGATTAGATAAGCAGTTTAAAACAAAGCATGGAGAGTTGCTGGAAGCCCTTTGCCAGGCGCTTCGTTCGTCAACTCAGAACACAATGACTCATACCTCTAGCGCGTCTCGCTGCGCGTCGTTGCAAGCATCCAAATTTATGCAGCCAGATTGACAACTAGACTGCTGACTCGTACCTCCAGCGCGTCCATTTAATTTTAGGTAAACATTTAGGAGTGGGGTGTTGGGTTTATAGGGGATAAGGGTGGGGAGTAAGTTAAGAATGTTGGTTAAAAATAAATTTTAATAAAATAATTATTGAAAGATATAAATAATTTAGAAAAAATAGGGAATTTAAAATTTTCAAAAATTTTGAACTTTTTAAGGAGCTAATATTCTGATGTAAATTGTGTAAAATATTTCATGAATATTTTTTTAATTAAAAAAAAATGAAATAAATATATAATCGGTTTTACATTTTTTTATTGTTTTTAAAAAAAATTTAGTGTCAATAAAATGTTTTTTAATATAAATAATTTTGAATTTTAAAATTTTAGTTGTGATTTAGAATTTAATATTTATATTTTTTTATTTTTGGGAGAAGGGGTATCAAATTTTTAATAATACTTTTTTAAAAATTTGATTTATTTAATCATTTTTTTGTAAAATGTTTTATTTAAAAAGTTTTGGGAAAATGTTTAAAAATATTGTGTTACATTTTTAATTTTAATACAAAAATGTTTCTTTTGTAAAAAAATGTTTTCATAGTTTTGAAATATTTTATATTTTTATATATTTGTAATTTTTAAAATATGTAGCATTTTCTTTAGTTTTTTTGTTTTGGAATAGTAATTTCTTTGGGTTTATTATCCAGCACTTTCTTTGAGTTTAGTTTGTTTTGGAGTTGGAATAGTAATTTATTATGGTATATTATCGAATACTTTCTTTGAGTTTAGTTGGTTTTGGAGTTGGAATAGTAATTTATTATGGTTTATTATCCAGCACTTTCCGAGTTTAGTTGGTTTTGGAGTTGGAATAGTAATTTATTATGGTTTATTATCCAGAACTTTCCCTGAGTTTAGTTGGTTTTGAAGTTGGAATAGTAATTTTCTTGGGTTTATTATCTAGCATTTTCCCTGAGTTTAGTTGGTTTTGGAGTTAGGAATAGTAAATTTGTATTGTTTATTATGTAGTTTTTTTAAAGAGTTTATATGTACATTCAAATAAAAAAGGAGACATATGTTAGTTTTTATTGTTAACGTTTATATTTTCAAACACATGTATTTTTTTTGTTCATAGTTAAATTGGTTTTATTTAGTTTTGTTATACAATTTTTGACTATATTAAAAACATGATTCAGAAATTTTGATATTATTCAGAATTTATTACAAAGTATAATATATTTTTAACATATATTTTTCATGTACATTTGCAAATTGGAAATATGTTTTTACATATATTTTTTTTAACAGTTTTGAAAAATGGTAAATTTTCTGAAGTATAGCCATGTAATAGTAAAGTAAATATATATTTAGGGGC